>BLSH010288281.1:114585-141700 GCA_018402905.1 Glandirana rugosa
AATATAAAGGAAGTCGACCGGGTCATCCTCCAAGTTCCGGTGACCACATACGACCCCTCCTATATTTATAAACCCCTTTTGGAACTCTAGAGAGAGAAGGGGGTCCGACTCCCGGACCCCTCTACGACAACCTAACTCGATACGATAATCCGGTATATTGGACACACCCCAGACTGTACACGACTTACACCTCTATCCGGACTTCAACAGGACCTCGACAACTACCCCTTTCCACATGGTTCTTTCTCTGGGTCCCCTCCTGGGAAAAACAGTATCCTAGGACTACTAAGTGAACCTCTTACTACGTGACTTCGGATCTTCCAGCCTTAGTGTCAGAACCCTTCAGCTGGCCCAGCAACATTGAAAGTAGCATTTTCTGTTTTCTAGGCTTCAGTGCATCATTCTCCAAGTGAATCATCAGGATCCTATGACAAAAAGGGTCCTCCCCTGGGTCTCTTTCTTGGTACACCTTTCCCCATCAACAGCTCCAGGACAACTTCAGGCCTATCTCCACATTCAGCACATGTCAGACCCCACACAGGTTATATGGCCTAATAGCATAGCTCAATCCAACAGCATCTCCCCAGGCCCTCAGCCTGGGGGAAGAGAGAGATCTCAAGGTTTTCCCCAAATATTTATATCCTCCCCAGCATACACCAGTGGCCTTGAACCTCCTACTGGGCCAGCTGAAGGAAATATAAATATTCATAACTCAGTCTTGTAACAAGTTTCATACTAGTACCAGTGACACCCAACTGCAGCTGTGAAAAAAATCACAACCCAACTGAGCTTAGGGAAAGACCAAGTGAAAAACTATACAATAAGTCTGTGCTAACTACCAGCCAGATAAAAACGAAATGTAGGCAATCGCCCCTGTTTAAAACAGGGTGCTACATATGAAAATACCAGCCTCTTCAAAGTCACAACATAGACAGGCCACTGCCTCCTACACAAGTCGCAGATACTTGCATTATGCATTGGATTATGGAATGCAAGTCAGCCTTTGTTTCCAAAACCAGGTTGTGGAAATTCAAGGGGTCTCCAGAATGTGGGTGGTTTGACAGTGACCTAAAAGATATTTCCTGTCATCTTATGGTACCTTTATTCTTTAGTGAGTATTTTTTTCATTACTATAGATTCATTTTTTTTATCTCAGTATTTTTTATTAGAATTTTTCAATTTACAAGGAAAAGTAGTACAGAAAACATTATGTAGGTACATAAATGATAGATTCCGAATGTATTCAAAACGTCGGTAATAATAGCAATAGTTGTAGTCGGCTATTTATAACCGTGCATATAGTTATAATTATAGGATCCATAGGGTCGGTCCTAAAGGGGATTAAGGAAATGTACATAGGGAGCTCTTGGAAGTACCCATAGCAAAGACCTGTCTAGCCTCCAGTGCACCCAGACACCCCTATTGGGAACATACTGTGACTGGGTGGGGGGCTCGTGAAATCAATATTTCTCCTTTTGTCTTACCAGTTTTCTAAGACTAGCAATTGAGTCATTCCCTAGTTCTGGTAACATATACCTATCTGACTCATCATTAGGGATGGGTTGCCGGGGCAGAGGTTCTGAGGCTCTATCATAGTACAATAATTTGTATGTAGTCTACTATGGATCTAAGTCCTGGTGAGGACTTATCCTTTCAATGGAGAGGAGAGGTATGGGTAGGAGGGGTAACAAAGGTGAGGTACAAGTGTGCAGCTGATCGCAGTTTGTGAACGGCTGATGAATGATAGGTGTCCCCAGATCAAACTATACTGTTGTGTTTGATAGGGTATGGAATTCCGTGGATTCTGTGAAGTACTGCCAACAAGTCCAGATTTTGTGGTATTTCGATGGAGTCTCCTTTGCCTGGTGGACGAGGTCCTCCAATTCGGCGATCTTCGCCGAAGCCACTCTGATATGCTGGGGGGTTGCTATCTACTACAGATTCATTTTAAATCCATAGAAGAAAAACAAGGCAGATCACAACACTATGATAATCTGTATGTCATTCTAGCCAAAGCATATCTTTAATGTGTACAGATGGGAGCCAGTCACTTTTAGAAGCAAAACAGACGGAGTATATTGACTCTCACTTAGCACATCACAGAACACACATGGAATAGCAGGCTTCAGAAAAGGAAACATGATCACCCTCCTCAGGCAGCAGGCCTGATAGGATTCAACAGCTGACAATATCTCTTCTCCAGATAGAAGACCCAAAGGAGAACGGACTCCATAAGGTCACTCCATGACCATCTGAACCCTTTCCCAGCCCGTGCCACTGGCAATAAACCTCCTAGTGGCTGGTCAGGGAGAGATGAATATTCACAGTTCCTATTAGTGCAGCTTCTTATACTATTGCTAGAGGCATCAGCGACATCTACTGGCAGCAGACATAAACTAACAGTAACCAGAGCAACCTAAAAAAGTTGATCTACCAATTCAGCTAAGCTGATTGCAGCTTGGCTCCTGTCATGATCAGGCAGGTCAACCTGGCAGATCAAGCGGGCTCACCTGAGGTGTGGAATCTAAGTACTAACCAGTGTTCATCAGAGCTTCTGATAGTGTAGATGGATTTTGCTGCATGTTAGCACCAGGTCACATTCCTCAGGTTCCCCCCCCCCAAGCCGGGGTCCAGTAGCAGATTAAGCAGGTAAGGATCAAACATCAGCGTAGTCAGTAAACAAGCTAAAAGGTCAGTAAGCAGTATTTGCAGGTTGGGATCAGGGAGAAGTGCAGTCGAGGAACAAGCCAAGGGTCGATAACGAGTGGTAGCAAAATATGGACAGCAGCAGGGAAGACAAGGAAACAGGGAAGACAAGAGTGAGATACTGGCTGAAAGAGCACAATAATCTGTCAAATAGGAAGTGCAGACACATGGGTTAAATCAGGAAGTTCATGGGAGGAGCAAAGAGTTCAGGGTTCAATAAACTTGAGATAAACAAGGCTCAAGACAGGATCATTTAAGGAATTGTCCAGGTAACTGTCCAGCATTCTAGGTAGCTCAACAAAAAGAGACATTGTTTGACACAGCCAAGGTCCAAGGTTCAAATCCAGGCCCTGACAGCACCACTAAAAGTATTAAGAAACACCTGTTCAGGGCAGGGTAGCTACATCTGTCAGCATATCCACATAGAATCTAAACCAGAGCAATGTGTGACAGGGCGAAAAAACAGGAGCATAGTTGGGAGACAGTTGTCATCCTATATCAGGAAGCACATGCACATGGATCCTCATAACATGATCCCCAGGTTTTATTTTAATAAAAGCTGCAGATTAAAAAAATGTAAGCAACTTTTGAGATTTCATTACCATGTTAAAGCTTTTATGGGATTTTATTGATTGAGTTTAGATTTACTTAGAAGTTCACTGAAACTATTATTTTTAGAGTCTGATTTGCATTGGAATACAGTCTTATATTTAGTGAAGCGTATTTTACTTGTGTGAATCACATGCCAGCTGGAACTTGTTTGTACTTTTCTCAGTAAGCTTCTTGGAGTCTGAATTATATTTTTCTTCCTTTTTCTTGTTCATCCTCAATATTTCAGACTTTCAGAATATATAAAATGTTTAAATAGCAGTGATCATCAGAGTGTTGTTTGAAAGCCTATTGCCATAGAAGAAGCACAGTTTGGAATGACTCCCAGGAACAATTCTAACATTCAAATAATATAGACCAAAATTAAAGCATGCATTACAATGTCCGTACATTTTAAGTGTACTTTTGTATAACTTTCAAAATGTCCAAGAGGAGTTTTTCAGACCGTTTTCAGTCTGTTTCAGATCAGTTCTATGTTTTTATTCTGCAAAGAGAGCATTAAAAACATATGCATCCTAAACAAAAAAAAAATTAAAACCCCTAAATTCCACCTCAGAAACAAATTTTTCCTTTTAAAAAAAAGCTGACTTGCAACAAAAAAATGCCGTATAATCCAAAAAATTCCCTATCAACATTAAAAAAGATATATATCCCAAAATAGATAAAAAAAAAACCCAAAGTAAAATCTGAAACAAAAGCCCAATTTCTTAAATTGGATATAAACCCCATTTATGAAATCTGCCCTGGGCACATATACCTGTTGTGTTTTCTTATCTCTCTTCAAAGCTCCAAGTCCACTGTCTTTCTGCTGCTCTGTTTCTCTGTTATCAGCATGATAACTTCTGACAAGTAGGGATGGGCTGAACGGACACCTGTTCAGTTCGCACCAGAACTTTCCAACATCGTGAAAGTTCGGACACAAATTACGAACCCCATTAAAGTCAATGGGACCCGAATGTCAAAAATCAAAAGTGCCCATTTTGAATACTTAGATGCAAGTAATTGGGCATACAGTGGTTATAGGGGTCTGGGTCCTGCCCTGGGGGACATGTATCAATGAAAAAAAGTTTGTAAAAAACATAATTTTTAAATGAGCAGTGATTTTTTGATTTTTAAAGTAAAAGCATAAAAATGAAAAATTCCTTTCAATATAGTGCCTGGGGGTCCCCTTAGTCTACCTGTAAAATGGCAGATCTGTACCATGTCCAGAATCTGCTGCAGCAATAATTGCATTTATAAAGTAAAAAAAAATGACATTTTCTTTTTTTTTAAATTTTAAGTTTTTATTGAAAAAAGGAAAATTGGCAGATACATACAGAATCATTTATCAATTCTTATTGTGAAACATAAATCTTGTAAGTCAATCCCACATTTCAAATATTAGTACAATGTTCCATTTCCACATGTATGTATCTTGCAAAACATAACAGATTATCTATCTCTACTACTACTTCTACTAGTCCTCTCTGAGTCCACAGTTGCATAAACGTGTCTCTATCTCGCTTATCTACGAGTCCTATGGTAGTGGATATCTTTGGAGCCAGATGTCCCAGTTGTACATGAATTGGTCCCTGACGTCATTGGCCACTGCATATCAATATTCATAAGAGCTTTGTACCTTGACTTTTAAAATGACTTCCTCTAGTGTTGGGGCTATATCCTTTTTCCATCTACTCATTATGGTCAGCCTGGCCGCAAGGAAGACATGCATAATTACTATCCTGAAGTTTTTGACAAATTTGGAGATGGAAATTCCAAGCAGAGCCATCTCTGGTGTTGGCTTCGTAATCATGCCTGTGATGCATAATATAAATCTAAAAATAGAATTCCAAAAGTTTTTTAATGATTTACAGTGCCAAAGCACGTGCAGTAAGTGACCAGGCTGACCACACTTCCTCCAGCATTCTGGAGAGGCTTCTTTATAGATTTTAGAGATTCTGGTAGGCGTTAAGTACCACCTGTACAGGATCTTATAAATGTTTTCCCAGTGTGCCACGTTGTGTGTGGCTTTTAGACTATGTTTTATTGCTTGAAAAGGTTTGACCTAGCTCTTGTTCCCATGTCAGTATGGCTTTAGTTTTGGACATCTCCTTTTCCTCTTGTAGTAGTCCGTAGAGTCTGGATGGATTTTTTTGGATGGAGTAGAGATGGATTTTTTTGCTCGGGGTTTGAGATGGTATAGCTCCCATGTCTGTTTGTCTACCAAGATCTCCCCGCTTAGGCAGGAGCGTAAAAGATGCTTGACTTGAAGGAGTTTAAATGTGTCTATATGTTGAGGGTTTTGTAGGATATCTGCGATTTTATTGTGACCTTTTTCTATTCATTTTTTGACAGAGAAGTCTGGAATCAAAAATACCAGAGATTGTAAAGGGAGATTCTCAATTGGTATTTTAATTTGCTCATTCTTCAGTGTTGATAAGTCCTTCCACGCCTCTATTGAAGCTTCAATAGATGGGTGTGTAGGTATATGTACAGGAAGTTTCGTGACTGTCGCTAGCAGTAGTGATTCAAGATTTTTTCCCTTCAGTAAGGCTTGCTCTATCTCTGTCCATTGATTAGAAGGGGCTGTGGTTGTCCAAAATGCCAGTTGGTCTAGTAGTGCTGCCCCGTAGTAGCTTTTAATTATTGGGGTCCCCATTCCACCCAGTGTTTTATTCCTAGTTAAATTTGATAGAGAAATCCTCGCTTTAGTGCCTTTCCAGATAAATGTTCGTAAGTGTTTGTCCATGGTTTTGAAAAAACTATTGAGCACGGGTATTGGGAGGGTTCTAAAAATATATAAAATTTTAGGTAGGGTTATCATTTTAAATGTAGCAATGCGACCTAGCCAAGATAATTCTAATTTACTTAGTTGTGTTAGTTCATCTTGAACCATTTTTAGAAGTGGCTTGTGGTTTAGGTTATATAAATTTGTTGTGTTATCGGATAGTTGGATGCCCAGGTACTGAATTTTATTCATGTCCCAATTAATTGGAAATAGTTCTTTAAGTTTGGTACGGAGGTCTTTGTTTATATTAGTTGTAATAGCTTGGCATTTGGTTATATTAATTTTATAGAGTGAAGCTGCACTGAAGGCTTCAATTGCTGCGTTCACCCCTTCTATAGATTTCGTGACATCTGTGATTATTATAATAACGTCGTCGGCAAATAAGCCAATTTTGTGGGATTTATCTGCTATGTGGATATCCGATATAGATGGCGAAGTTCTGATAAGTTCTGCGAAGGGTTCCATGACTAAGGAAAATATCAGAGGTGACAAGGGACATCCTTGCCTTGTGCCATTAGTAATATATAGGTGTTTGGAGAGGGCTGTTGATGTAAAGATGCGTGCAGAGGGTTCCGTGTATAAGGCTGAAATGGCTGTTAGGATGAACCCCCCAAAGCCAAATTTGGTCAGGGTGGCTTGTAAATATCCCCAATGGACCCTGTCGAAGGCCTTCTCGGCATCTAACGCCAGGAAGGCCGTCGACAGGCCTTGACTCTCCGCTGCTCTTATTAGATTCAGTATTCTTCTGGTACCGTCTGGTGCTTGTCTCCCCTTCACGAACCCCACCTGATCTTGGTTTATTAGCTCTGGTGTCACTTTAGCTACATGGTTCACTAAAACCTTAGCGTATATCTTCAGGTCAACATTCAGGAGAGAGATAGGTCTGAATTTTTGGGGGGTATTAGGATCTTTCCCAGGTTTGGGTAGCGCGACAATCAGTGCCTCCAGCATCTCTCGTGGTGGAGACTCTGAGGTGGCAATAAAACAGACGATTTCTGCAATTAATAAATGACAATTGCTTTAATCAAATTCTGACTGCAATAAAGCTACACATTGCAAAGAGGAATACATTTCTATGAGAGACAGTTAGTCCAGAACAATGGTTGATTGCCACATGGGGAGATACCTGCAGGATTTGAAATTCACCACTGGCATTTTACTGCAATCCCTTGGCGTAATAATTGCAGAGACCTGAAGTGCCATCAAAGTCATGCAGGTCAAATACATTAAGGAACAATTTCTTTTCTCATTTCTATAATCTTAAAAATAAATCCAAACTTAGTAATTTGATTTTTGAAATAATGTCTTCCTAAAGTTATTTCCAAAAGTAATAAAAATAAGTAAAACAAAGTGTGTAAATATATTGTCTTAAAACAATAATTATTTTATTTTTTCATTATAGTTCCCAAGCAATCTGGAATAGTAGAAGGACATTGCTAGGCAATTCCATGAACAATGGCACATTCCCAACTGTGGAGGAGCTATAAACAGGAAGCCTGTGAGAATTAATCCTCCACCAAACTCTGGCTCCTACTTTCATAACTATAAGGGCTTCTTTAGCATAGTAATGCTGGCAGTGGTAAATGCCAACTACGAATTCATTTATCTTGACATTGGCAAGAAAGGTCGCAATTCTGATGGTGGTGTTATTGGCCAGATAGGATTTCATAAACGCATGATGAATGGAACCCTTTATCTACACAAATGTGATAAAAAAACATTGATGGGATGAGCTTCGTATTTGTCGTTGATGAAGCTTTTGCACTCACTGAAAATTTACTGAAGTCATTTCCCATGCAGAACCCTTCTCTACACTATCTCATGTAAGGAGAATTGTGAAGCATGCCTTTGGCATTCTTCTTGTTAATCGTTTCAGGATTTTCCTCACCTCCATTAATCTTGCACTGTACAAACTGAACAACCTAGTCCTCTGTTGCTGTATGCTCCGCAATTTCCTACAGCGGAATACAGGCAGGGACATAACTGCCCACTCCTGTGACAAAGAACCACAAATGGCTGCAAAAAGTTCACATGGTGACGGACGTGAAACCTTTAAGGGCTTGACACCCATCGCCATTGCACATCCTCGATTGCCCACATAAAGTTCTCAGCAAAATCTCATTAATTACAGTATATGAACTAATTCAATGGAGTTGGTGCAATGGACTGCCAGAATGATGCTTAAAATCCCAAAAATGTACCATAAGCAATGCAGAAAAATGTGATAATATACTTCATCTAAATTGTTCTATGTAACTTGTTTTTTGCATTAATTCATATGGTGTTAATTATTTAAAAAAAAGTAAAATTAAAGTACCCAATTTTTTTTCATAGTAGTAATAAAACCTATCCAGCCATAAATTATAATCTTTCAGTGTATGCTTTGAAATAATGTAGATTATTTATGTTATAGTAATAGGTTACATCACCCAAAACATGTGTGCGTGTGTATATATATATATATATATATATATATATATATATATAGTATCTCACAAAAGTGAGTACACCCCTCACATTTTTGTAAATATTTTATTCTATCTTTTCATGTGACAACACTGAAGAAATGACAGTTTGCTACAATGTAAAGTAGCTGGTGTACAGCTTGTATAATAGTGTAAATTTGCTGTCCCCTCAAAATAACTCAACACAAGGGGGCATGTGCCTGGAGAGCTCTCGTCGAGCCTGGCACAATCTGCTGCCATCCTACATCCAGGGAGCAGGGTGAGTCACGAAAACTACCCAGCCTAACTCCCCACCGCGCCAGCTACAACTTAAGCCCAAAATCGGGCAGATCGGTGGTCAGCTCCCACCGCGGAAAAATCGAGTCCCCGGCTTTTGCGGCCTATCCGGGAGGAAGCGGATCACATCCCATAGGGCCCCCACGCTGCCCATCTGCACTCCCAGACACCACCACATACCCACCAGGGACCTGCTCAGCCTCACCACACCCGGAGCTAGACCAAGTAGGAACAATTCACCCCTGACCTAGCAGCGGAGGCCTGAGGCCTAGTGACGGCCACCAGCCGCGGACTAAATTCCACCTGGCCCCCAGTACACCCACCTCCAAGGGCCCTAGGAGTCCGCTAGTCCGTACTCTCGGAGGTCACTCAGAAGCAGGGGGGCGTCCAGAGGCCATTAGGGGATACAGCTTATGTGATAAGGCCCTCAAGGCCTAAACGGCGGCCATTTTGGTCCACCCAAACTCCCCAACTCTCCACACAGGCAGAAGAGCAACCATCTTGGTACACCCACAGTCTCTGCTCTAGCAACTAAACAAACCAAAAAGGCCATCTTGCTACAACACACCCTCCTACAAGCTGAGGCCCACTGCTAGTGGCCATCTTGATCCACCCAACAGGTGCTCTTTCACTATTCCTGCACCAAACAGCTCCTCTGTGGATACCCCCTTCCCCCCTGGGGATCACTGACCATTCCCACTATAGGAGAGACTTCTAAGGAGAGCTAGTCTGATAATGCAGGCATGGTGAACCATACCAACTGAGCCCCGCGGAAACCCGGCCCAGACAGGTTGACTTTAGTCATCAAACACTTACGTACTCTTTTCCTCTTTATTCCACTTATACCGTAATGGCACACATCACTTATCCTCCTGACTCTGCTGACCCTCAACAAAGCACAATGCAACGGTATCTACTCCGCACTCCTCAATTAGATGCCCGGACATCTAAAGATAAGAAGGCGACGACACATAATGTAGGGAAACACAAACCCCCCCCCCTCAACAGCAATGGAAAGCGATGGGGACCCTGACACTGATGTCAACGTACTGTCAAACCACCCGGCCCCAACACCCAAGTCGAGGCCCTCTGAGACTCCCCCTGCAATCCAGGAGCAATCCAACACAACCCCTCAAACATCCGGAGAGGCACCTCGATCCGAGACCTCTGTTCTTTTATCAGCTTTTCGGTCGGAATTTGACTCCTGGGCAGCAAAGATGGAGGCCTCTCTCCACAGAGACATGCAAGCTCTCCAGCACCGAATAACCGCAACGGAGACCACGATACCAGACATAGCAACTACTCAATCCGCTCACGAAGCTCCATCACTCACTTGGAGACGGCCTCCAGAGACCACCTGCACCGGTTGCGACAACATCAATTACGCATAGATGACGGTGAAAATAGGAGTCGCAGGAATAACATCAGACTACAGGGTATCCCTGAGGCCACTGCAGCTGCGGATCTCAGAGAGACAGTTACTACCATCCTCAATATGGTGCTGGGCAGAGAGACCTCTTCCTCTATAGAGCTAGATAGAGTACACCGAGTGGGGGGGCCCAGGAGGGAAAACAGTGATCGCCCCCGAGATGTTCTTTGCAGAGTACATCACTATACTGTTAAGGAAGAAATCATGCGCAAAGCGTGGAACCTAGGCCCAGTGGACTTTGATGGATCTCAAGTTCATCTATATCCTGACCTATCTCGCAACACCCTTTACATGCGTCGGGCAGTTCGCCCACTACTGGAAATGATACGCCAATCTAGAGCAACCTACACCTGGGGCCATCCTTTTAGTATCAAGGTGTCCAAAGAAAGCAGCAAGTTCACGCTATCAGATCCAAACCAGCTGCCAGCTTTCTTTCTTTTCCTGGATCAGGAACCGATCAGTGTGCCTAACTGGATGGACCCCCCTGAGGAGAATATAGGTCTCCAGAGCCGCGGTCCCTTGCCACAACGCCGCAGGCGCCCGAGATCGAGGTCTTCATCCATGGGCCCTAGAGTACGCCACCCAACCTCTCCAGAGGATTAATTAACTGAGTCCAGACATTCCCGATGCACCTGTTAACATGATTCCAAAGAGACCCATTAGTTGACATTTATCTCCTGTCTTGACACACAAGGATGCAATGGGGACTCTCTCGGAACTATTTGCACAGCTTTCTAAACAGACTGAGGAAACAGACTCTTATCCTCCTAAGGTATGCAACTTAAATGTTTACTCGATCTTCGTCCTGCTCTTTGCTGGCGTTATCCCCTCAGCTGGAGTTTGGGCGAACATCGGACTCTAATGGAGCCACCACCATATGCCCTGGATCGATGACCTACAAGCTTTAAGAATGCCTCCCGGTTCTTGTTTGTCCCTGCCGGATTGCGATGCAGCCCCTGATATTAGAGTATTCACGTGTAGGGGACCCGGAGGTTCCCGCTTGTTGTTCTATGGCTGGCGGTGTTGCGTTCGGCGGGGGCGGAGGGGGGACCAGATGGCAAATAACCTCTTCTACCTCCTATGAGTTTTGGGGGGCCCTCTAGGTCCTCTTATTCACTGGTTTCCATAGTGATTCTCCATGTTTAGCCTTACTTCCAACAGGCATATTTTGGGGGACCATGCTCAGAAGTTGTTATGAGCAAATTTGTTACCCCCCTCATCTTTACAAGCTCAGGTTCTTCTCCCCTCTTAATTACCTTGTCTCCCAGTCAGAATGTTTATGTAATACATGCTATTAATGTTCAAGTACAGGGAGGTTCCTCAACCTCATTAACCCTCTGGGAATACTATATAGACTTCCCCCCTGAGGAGGAGGGCGACTCCTGACGTGCTTGTTACCTGTCAGATACGCTCTTCCTCTTCCGGGTCTGTATTTTTGCCACCCTTATAGCGGAAGATAATTGTTACAATGTGTTATTCTCAATGTTTAAAGTGTTCTTATATACTGTTTATACCTGTCCTGGTGCTGGGACTGCGGATTGGCTCTGCCCAACACGTCTACCCCACACAAATAGGCTAGACGTGTTCTGTGCCTTGAGTGTGAAATACACGTGGTGTTCAGCCATCGCTGACGCCTTAGTAATTTTAGGCCCAATACAAGGAGCCGCCCATCTGATTTTTACTCATCTAACCCTTACTACTATCCCAATATCTTAGTGGGTGTATATCAGTGTGTACAGACTCGCCCCCTCCCCACTGTCCCTCATCCACTCCTGCGCTTCCTATTCTCCATACCCCCTCTCACTTTGTCTTGTTTTTTTTGTTTTTTTTTTCTCTTTTCTCCCCCTCCCTCTTCCATTCTCTTGCTCTTTCCCCCTCACTGTTATTCTTTCCACTCTAAAACATGGCCCACACGATATCACTTCGCCCGACGCTGAAGTTCTGCACGTACAATGTCAATGGATTCAATGCTACCTCTAAACGGGGTCAGATCCTCTACCACATGCACAAGCACCGAGTCAATGTATTGCTCTTGCAGGAAACCCATTTTCGTTCAGACTCTGTCCCATCCTGTGCCAATCGATACTTCAATAGATGGTTCCACAGCACGAACCCCACCCAGAAAACCAAGGGCACCTCCATTGCCTTTCATAAGACGCTCCCGATCAAATTGATAGATCAGATTTCCGATCCCCAGGGGAGATATATCTTTGTAAAGGTTTCGCTCTGGGGATCAACACTTACGATTGCCAACTTCTATTTACCAAATGTTGTCCAAATACCAGCCGCACTACAATACTTGAAAGTACTGTCGACCTTCGCTGAAGGCAAATTAATCCTGGGAGGGGACTTTAATGCTCCTCTGGATCCACCATTAGACTCCTCGACCTCCCGTACATCTGTCCCCTTCACTAAATTGAGGGCCTTCAAGCGATCACTCCACGATTCTCGTCTGGTGGACGTTTGGAGGGTTCTCCACCCCAAAGACAGAAACTATACTCACTTTTCCCAGGTGCACCTCACATACAGCCGTATCGATTACTTTTTTATTGATCACAGCTGTTTAGACTGGTCTGACCACTCACCAGTCTACCTGACTTTGACGGTCCCCTCTACCCCAGTGAGGGAATGGACATGGCGCTTAAATGATTCCCTTCTCGAAAATCCTGATTGCGTACAGACAATATTGGAAACCATATCTAACTTCCTTGCAGATCATGTAGCCGACCCCACTCCTCTCCCGACTCAATGGGAGGCACTTAAAGCAGTTTTGCGAGGAGTATTTATACAGATCGGGACCCGACTGAAGAGAGAGCACGCAGCTAACATAACAGCGGCTTTGGATAAGCTGAGGGTACTCGAAACTCGCCATAAACATACCCCGACGGCACAGGCTCTCTTGGAGGTCACAGCGGCCCGCTCCCAGCTTCGCAACCTCTCTGAGGCTTCGGCTCGAACTTACGCCGATAAACTAGCGCTACACCAATACAAATTTCGAGATAAGTGTGGCAGACCATTGGCCCGCACTTTACACCCTGTCACACCATCCACTTTTATCCCACATGTCCAAACTCAGAGTGGAGAACTGGTTAGTGAACCCATGAAAATTTCGCAAACATTTGGAGACTTTTATAGATCCCTATACAATCTGACTCCCGAGGCGGCCCATCCTCCCTCACACATGTCCGAATCGGACATAACGGCCTACATAGAAGAAACAGCACTTCCCCGCTTAGCAGACAATACCATTAAAGTCCTTGAGTCTATTATCACAGAAGACAAAATAGCAAATGCAATAGCCGCTACACCCTCTGGTAAAAGTCCTGGCCCGGACGGCTTTACCAATTTTACAAGACATTCAAACCCCTACTAGTCCCCTTCCTGGCTAAAGTCTTTAATACCATATCGGACGGCCAGTCGTTCCCTCTGCAGACTCTCGAAGCCCACATAGCTGTCATTCTAAAACCCGAAAAAGACCCTTCCTTATGTACCAGTTACAGACCCATCTCGCTGATTGGAGTAGACCTTAAAATCTTTGCCAAGACCCTTGCCCTTAGATTGCAGCCTTTGCTCCCTACTCTGATTCATTTAGACCAGGTGGGCTTCGTCAGCGGCCGCGAAGCGAGGGATAATACTTTGTAAACCCTCCTTCTCCAGAACTATGCGCGCGAGCAAAATATCCCCCTATGCCTATTGACTGTCGACGCGGAAAAGGCCTTCAATCGGGTAGACTGGCAGTTCCTTCAAAAGGCACTGACACAAGTTGGCCTGGAGTCGAATATGATATCCCGAATCATGTCCCTCTATTCTTGCCCATCAGCCAGAATACGAGTGAACGGTTCCCTCTCTCCCAAATTCTCAATACGCAACGGGACTCGTCAGGGCTGCCCCTTGTCTCCCCTATTTTATGTTTTGGTCATGGAACACTTAGCCATCGCTGTAAGGAACAACTCGCATATTCCCGGTATTACTGTTGGCCCCATAACCTCCAAACTTTCACTATTTGCAGATGACTTGCTTCTTTTTGTGACCCAACCAGTCCAGTCCCTACCACATATTCTCCAAGAATTCCAACGTTTTGGAATGCTGAGCAATTTCAAAGTTAACTACACCAAATCTGAGATACTGAATGTGTCCCTGACAAAGCAGACTCTGCAGTGTTTGGCGAGTGCCTTCCCTTTCGGGACTGGCTCTACATCCATCCGCTACCTGGGCGTCCACATAACTGCAGATGCAAATCAACTGTTCTCCAAAAACTTCCTTCCTCTTCTCCTTAAAACCAAAGCTGACCTCTCTTCTTATAATAAGAAACCACTATCCTGGTTTGGTAGGATAAACACTCTAAAAATGGACGTACTCCCCCCGATTCTTATATCTTTTCCAAACACTACCGATCCCCATACCAACTGACTATTTCAAGAAACTACGCCGGGTGTTCTCCTTCTTCATTTGGAAGGGAGCCAGACCCAGATTACGGTATGAACTGCTCTCTCTTCCAAAGGCACGAGGAGGTTCCTGTGCCCCGGACGCTCATATTTATTATAAAGCAGCAGTCCTGACAAGAATACTTGACTGGCACCACCACTCCCTGACTAAATTATGGGTCCAAATCGAGTCCCAATTAAACTCGACGGATCTCCGGGCTTTGCCTTGGTCGACCATCCTTACGCCTCAGAACCCCTCAATGACGTGTACACTCACCCGACACACTCAGACTGTTTGGCAACACCTGAATGCTGCAGGGCTCATATCTCGTCCAAAGGGGCCTATGACTCCCTTGTTCGGGACACATGACTTCCCTCCAGCCTTACAGCGGCAGACCTTTGGTCCGTGGAACAAACAAGACCATAGAGGACTGGCTCAAATACTCCGCCCTGACTACTCCTTGGCCACGGACGCTCTACCTAAGACCCCTGCTCCTGCACTGTCACTGTGGCTTCAGATACAACAGGTGAAATCTTACATGCAAAGTCTCCCCTCCCCACCTGAAGTTCTAGCGGATCCCTCCGCTTTTGAGGCCCTCCTACTCCAGAATGACCCGCCGGAGCATGTAGTCTCACAACTATATGCTATTATACACTCAGCCACCTCCCCAGATCTACCCCCCTACACAAAAGCTTGGGAATCAGATCTCGGCCACTCGATCTCACCTCTTGACTGGCAAAAATGCTTTATACTGACTCACAAATTGTCTCCAGCCTCACAAAGCCAGGAAAAGGGATTCAAGCTACTGACTCGATGGTACCGCTGCCCCTCGACTTTACACCTCATAGATCCAAAAATCCCAGATACTTGTTGGCGATGCTCTAAGTCAAGGGGCACTATCCTACACATTTGGTGGGAGTGTCTCCCTATACGTAAATTTAGGCAGGCGATCTTTGACCTGTACTGTAAACTTATGGCGACCACAGTGACCCCCTCCCCTGAGTCGGCACTACTGTCTATTCTCCCAGGTTCGCTGAAATCAGTCAAAAAGGACGTGTTGAGTCACTTTTTGGCTGCAGCCCGAGTGGCTATACCTAGACATTGGAAGTCTGAGAGGGTGCCTTCTCTTGGAGATTGGGCGATAGAAGTGGATGAGATTAACGGGCTAGAACGACTATACACCGCCCAATAGACTAAACAAACAGCACATGCCTCCTTTCTCTCTGCTTTCTTCATATGCTCTCTGTTCTATTTCTTCACCCCCCATCTCTCCTATCTCTTTCTTCTACTCCCCCCCTTGACTCCCAAGATCTCCCTCTGTCCTCAACCTACCCTTCCGATTGTGTTATTCCAGGGCATTTAAACTCTGAGGTGTTCCCAGATTATTTACGACTTCTGTAACACACCTTTACATCACACAGTGTAGGATCAATACTACACACGTATATGGATCACATCAGTAGTGAACACCGCTCAAATTGTGTGCACAAATACCAGTTTAAAAGATCCCAGTCGTTACGGTTCATATACGGCTCATAACGCTCCGAAGGTAGACTCTTGTTGTTATGTATTAAAATATACGTGTCCAATGTGAATCATATCTTAATGACTCTTGTTGACCTACTGAATACATGTTAGATGAATATGATCTTGTATTTTGTACCTTCCCCTCCTTTTTCAATAAAATCAGATTGAATTAAAATAACTCAACACACAGTCATTAATGCCTAAACCGCTGGCAACAAAAGTAAGTACACCCCTAAGTGAAAATGCCCAATTAACCATTTTCCTCCCCCATGTCATGTGACTCGTTAGTGTTACAAGGTCTCAGGTGTGAATGAGGAGCAGGTGTGTTAAATTTGGTGTTATCACTCTCACTCTCTCATACTGGTCACTAGAAGTTGAACATGGCACCTCATAGCAAAGAACTCTCTGAGGATGGGAAAAAAAGAATTGTTGCTCTACATAAAGATTGCCTAGGCTTTAAGAAGATTGCCAAGACCCTGAAACTGAGCTGCAGCATGGTGCCCAAGAGCAATGGTTTAACAGGACAGGTTTCTCTCAGAACAGGCCCCACCATGGTCGACCAAAGATGTTGAATGCACGTGCTCAGCGTCATATCCAGAGGTTGTCTTTGGGAAATAGACTTATGAGTGCTGCCAGCATTGCTGCAGAAGTTGAAGGGGTGGGGGATCAGTCTCAGACCATACGCCGCACACTGCATCAAATTGGTCTGCATGGCTGTCATCCCAGGAGGAAGCCTTTTCTAAAGATCATGCACAAGAAAACTGTTTGCTGAACACAAGCAGACTAAGGACATGGATTACTGGAACCGTGTCCTGTGGTCTGATGAGACCAAGATAAACTTATTTGGTTCAGATGGAGTCAAGCGTGTGTGGCGGTAACCAGGTGAGGAGTACAAAGATGAGTGTGTCTTGCCTACAGTCAAGCATGATGGAACCATGAATCCCAACATGTACTGTGACATACTGAAGCAAAACATGATACCTTCCCTTTGGAGACTGGGCCACAGGGCAGCATTCCTACATGATAATTACCCCAAACACACCTCCAAGATGACCACTGCCTTGCTAAAGAAAGTGAGGGTAAAGGTGATTGATTGGCCAAGCATGTCTCCAGACCTAAACCCTATTGAGCATCTATAATGGTGGCCACACAAAATATTAATACTTTGGGCCCAATTTGGACATTTTCATTTAGGGGTGTACTCTCTTTTTTTTCCAACAGTTTAGACATTTATGGCTGCATGATGAGTTATTTTGAGGGGACAGCAAATTTACACTGTTATACAAGCTGTACACTCACTACTTTACATTGTAGCAAAGTGTCATTTCTTCAGTGTTGTTACATAAAAAGATATAATAAATATTTACAAAATTGTGAGGGTGTCACCATTTTTCTAGGTAAATATATTTCTAAAGGTGCTGTTGACATAAATTTTTTATTTCAATGTCGGTAACATCCCTTGCAATCCATACACTCAAAGAAACCAAAACAAATAAGTTCAGAAATTAAGTTATGTGTAATAAAATGGAATGACACAGGGAAAAAGTATTGAACACGCTAACTGAAATTTGTTTAATACTTCGTACAAAATCTTTTGTTGGTAATGACAGCTTCAATATGCTTCCTGTATGGAGACACTGGTCACATGCATTGCTCAGGTGTGATTTTGGCCCATTCTTCCACACAGTCTTCAAATCTTGAAGGTTCCATAGGCCTCTTCTATGAACACTCATCTTTAATTCTTTCCATAGATTTTCTATTGGATTCAAGTCAGGTAATTGGCTGGGCCATTCTAGCAGCTTTATTTTCTTTCTTTTTAACCAATTGAGAGTTTCCTTGGCTTTGTGTTTGGGATCATTGTCTTGCTGAAATGTCCACCCTTGTTTCATCTTCATCATCCTGGTAGATGGCAACAGATTTTTATCAAGAATGTCTTCCATTCAACCATCCTATAATGATATGACGTGCCAGTACCGTATGCTGAAAAACAGCCCCACACCATGATGTTCCCACCTCCAAACTTCACTGTTGTTATGGTGTTTTTGGGGTGATGCCATTTGACTTCCAAACATGGTGTTTATTATGGCATTCAAAGAGTTCAATTTTGGTCTCATCTGACCAGACTATATTCTCCCAGTAGAAAAAAAGTGTATAACACTGTGCTACTGTCAAAGACCCCTAAAAAAAGCAGAAGCCTACAATACACATTTCCAAACCAGAAACAGAAAAGCAAAAATGGGCCGCGCTGGACAATGGTGATAACACAAACTGTGAAAGTGTAATTAGGTAAGGTCTCTATAGATTAGGGTCCATATAGATAAACCCTATGGTTAAAGGTCCATACAAACTGCATAAATACACATTGTCACCTGTGAAGTGATATACATGAATGATACAAATTAAACAGGTAAGTAAAAGTTCATAAAAATACAAAGTGCTCAGATGTAAACAACTGTTTGAAATGGCAATAGCAGTTTGAGGTTATCGCTCAGTGTTTCACACACAAAAATCCATTAAAAACTGAAGTAAACAGATAAATAAAGTCCATGAACATATAAGGTTTTCAGATGTAAACAGTTGTTGGAGGTAGTAATAGCGATTTCAGGTTTTCACCCAGTGCTTCACACACATCACATCTAAGTGCCTCCACCTTATTAGCTACCTGCTTACCAGAGGCAAGCTGGATATGAGCTTGCAACTTAACCCGTCAGGGTCCCATCAGGGGTAAAACTTGTAAAGGTAGTCACTAGTGTCCTCCAGCCATAGATCGGTGATGGTCCTGGGGACTCCAGAGTTTTCTCCCACAATTTTGTCAAGAAAGAACGTTCACAATAATGTAATATTGTTAAAGTGGTTAGTTACCCAGTAAAAAAAAAAAAAAAAACCTGCAAGACAATAGCATAATGAGCTAGTATGCACTGCATACTAGCTCATTATGAAATATTCACCTTGAAACGAAGATCTGACCAGGCTGCTCGGTCCCCTCTGAGGGAGCGGACATCTTCCCTCGGATCTTGCTTCCGGGTACGCGACTCCGGCGCTGTGACTGGTCAGAGCTGCGAGACGTCACTCCCGCGCATGCGCGCAGGACCCGTCTTTCCGGCAAGGTCCGGCCCTATTGCTGGGCCTTTGCCGGGACATACAGGGCGCATGCGCCGGGACATACACGGCGCATGTGCCGGGACATACACGGCGCATGCGCCGGGACATACACGATGCATGCGTCGCGACATACACGATGCATGCGCCGGGACATACACGATGCATGCGCCGTAACGCCGCAGTTGCTTAGAGGGGGAATATCTCCTAAACCGTACAGATTTAGGAGATATTCATTTTTCCTACAGGTAAGCCTTATTATAGGCTTACCTGTAGGTAAAAGTAAAAAAATTGGGTAGACAACCACTTTAAGCAAATTTATTAGATAAAAAAGTATTGCACATACAGTACATATAGATGAGTGTAAACAAGCATAAATAGCTGGCCAGCTAAATTGATCACAATGCAACAGACAGCGGTGACGTCAGCATGCCTTTCACCCTTTTGTATCATTCATGTATATCGCGTCACAGGTGATAATGTGTATTTATGCAGTTTGCATGGACCTTTACCCATAGGGTTTATTTATATGGACCCTAATCTATAGAGACCTTACCTAATCTCACTCTCACAATTTGTGTTATCACCATTGTCCAGCGTGGCCCATTTTTGTTTTTCTATATTCTCCCAGTATTTCACAGGCTTGTGCAACAAACTTTAAATGAGCTTTAACATGCTTTTTCTTCAGCAATGGAGTCTTGCATGGCGGTTAAGTGCATTACTTTTTGTTTTCTTTGAAACAATTGTACCTGCTAATTTCATGTCTTTCTGAACCTCGCCACTTGTGGTCCTTGACTCTTGGACAACTCTTCTGATAATTCTTTTCACTCCACAGTCAAAAATCTTGCAAGGAGCACCTGGTCATGGCTGGTTTATGGTGAAATTATGTTCTTTCCACTTTCGAATTATGGTCCCACCAGTGCTCACTGGGACATTCAGAAGTTTATAAATCCTTCAGTGACAAATGCCATCAGTATGTTTTGCAACAATGAGGTTGTAAAGGTCTTGAGAGAGCTCTTTGTTTTTACCCATCATGAGATGTTTCTTGTGTGACACCTTGGTAATGAGACACCGTTTTATAGGCCATCAGTTGAGACTGAACCAACTGATATTCATTTGCACTGACAAGGGCCAGGATTGCTTTCCAATTACTGATAGATTTTAGCTGATGTCTTGGCTTTTCATGCCTTTTTGAACCACCATTTCTTTGTGTGTTCATGTACGTTTTCCTTGTGTCATTCCATTTTATTACACATAACTTAATTTCTGAACTTATTTGTTTTGGTTTCTTTATATGTATGGATTGCATGGGTTGTTACCGACATGTGGTGAAAATGTTATGTCAATATAGATAAATATTTACCTAGAAAAATGATGACGTGTTCAATACTTATTTTACCCACTATATGTGTGTGTGTGTGTATAGCTATGGATATGTATTAGGGATGGGTCAAACGACCCTCTGTTCGGTTTGCACAAGAACTTTCGAATATCGCTAAAGTTCGGAACCGAATAACGAACCCCATTGAAGTCTATGGGACCCGAACGTGAAAAATCAAAAGTGCCCATTTTGAAGGCTTATATACAAGTAATTGGGCATACAATGGTTATGAGGTCTGGGTACTGCCCTGGGGGTAATGTATCAATGAAAAAAAACGTTTGTAAAAAACATCATTTTTAAATGAGCAATGATTTTTTGATGCTTAAAGTGAAAGCATAAAAATGAAAAATTCCTTTCAATATAGTGCCTGGGGTGCCCCCTTAGTCTACCTGTACAGTGGCACGTCTGTACTGTGTATAGAAGCTGCTGCAGCAATAATTGCATTTATAAGGCCAAAAAAAAGTACATTTCCCTGCAAGCTTTCTTTATTTTGTAAGCAATGGCTTGGGGAATCAATCTGTATGATAAAGCCACAATGTAGTGCACTGGGAACAAGATTAGAGATTTTTTGGATTAATTCCGGTGTCTGTTCCACAGACTTTGGATAGAAGTAACGGGGCAGAAAAATTGGTCTTTTAGTGTCTGTGGCACCTTTACACCATAACCCTATTGAGGTACTCTTGATGAAAGCAAGAATTGGCCTTCCTGTAAAAAATTTAAATGATATGCACCTGTCAAACAGGTGTGGAAGAATTGGTTTTTGGGTGTCCTTGGCGCCTTCACAGCATAATCCTATTGAGGTACTCTTGATGAAAGCAAGAATCGGCCTTGCTCTAAAAAAATTAAAGGATATGCACCTGTCAAACAGGTGTGGAAAAATTGGTCTTTGGGTGTTGGTGGCGCCTTCACAGCGTAAGCCTATTGAGGTACTCTTGATGAAAGCAAGAATTGGCCTTGCTGTCAAAAATCGAAATGATATGCACCTGTCAAACAGATTGCGGAAAAATTGGTCTTTGGGTGTTAATGTGCCCATGAAACCTACACCAAAAACATGCTTCAAGCTGAAATCAACACCCACAATGCTAGGCAGCCTAGTAGTCCTGCAGAGATTGCATCCAAAAACACTGAACCTGCGACATCAGCATCAGGGGCTTCATAGCTGCTGGTAATCCAGGACTGTCTCATTTTGATAAAAAGTCAAATAGTCTGGGAAGTCTGTGGACAGACGTGTTCTATTATCAGTAACAAAACTTCCAGCAGCACTGAATGCCCATTCGGAAAGCACGCTGGATGCAGGGCAGCCCAGCAACTCCATTGCATACTGGACAAGTTATGGCCAGTGGTCTATTCTCATGACCCAGTAAATCAGTGGATCATTTATTGGAAGGCTCTCCATCTCTCTTTTCACCCCTAGATAATTGTCCACCATGTAATGCAGACACTGCCAATGGGATGTGGAAGCTGACAGCCCTGGGCGGTGAGGACTAAAAAAATTGAGAAATGCATCACTTATACTTCTTCACCACTCCTCTCTTGCCCAACAGAAGCCTTAAAACTATATTTTCCATGACACTATAATCTACCAGAGTCACCTCGGGGTCACTCAGGATTACTGTATCTGGACCTGCTTCCTCCCAGCCACTTACTACTCCCATGGGTTCTGGGGATGTAAAACCATCTCTCAATGTTTGATGTATGTCTTCCTCTGCTTCAATGCCTCCAAAAGTGCCAGAATCCTCCTCCTCTCTCTCCTCTTGTGTGTTTTGTGGCATAGAAACAATAGTGTCTGCATAAAGTGGGCCTTGAGAGGAAAGGAAGTCCTCCTCTTCCTCCCTCTGCTATGCCTCGACTGCCCTGTCTATACTGCCATGCAGAGTCTGCTCCAGCAGGAACACAACAAGGATTGTGTCACTGATGCATGCATTGTCACAGCTCACCTTCCTTGTGGCTTCCTCAAATGGTGACAGTACAGTGCATGCATCCTTTATGAGCAACCATTAACATGGGGGAAAAAATCTTAGCTGGCCTGAGCCTGTCATTGTGCCATACTCACACAGGTACTCGTTGAGGGTTCTTTAAGGTAAGAGCAGTGAGGATGTGGAATTCTCTTCCACAAGCAGTAGTTTCTGCTGGGAGTATAGATAATTTCAAAAAACGATTAGATGCGCATCTAAGGGACCACAACATTGAGGGTTATACAATGTGATACTGACATAAAAACACACACATAGGTTGGACTTGATGGACTTATGTCTTTTTTCAACCTCGCTGACTATGTAACTATGACTACTATGTAACTATGTAAAGTTTGCCAATAGCAATAGTGCGATCGGCTGCACATGTACTAAAAAAGGCCCAGACAGCTGAACTGTGGGAAGTGGGCCGGAAGATAACAGCTCCACAATGTGATGGAATAGGGTGGCTGCTCTCTGTTCTTCCATAATGGCTGCATTGCTGGGGTTGTGCCTCACCCTCACTTTCCTCCTCTGCTCTATCTGGCACCAAAGTCATGTCAGTGACCTCATCGTCACCATCATCCTCCTTCATCCTCATTACAACTGGAGACAAATTGGAAATATGTTGTGGCTGGGAGAACATGAATGCCAATTTGTGTACCAGTGTTCTCCTCTCTCTGTAGGCTCATGTTCCTGCCTTTCTAAACCTCAGAACCAATATTTGAATCCAGTAATGGCTGTGCATCATCAAGGAGCAAGTGGCAGACATTGTATTCAAATAACTCCGCTAACTCCTCCATGGCTGAAACTTGGGCTATGGTAGCAATAGCTGTGGAAAAGGAGGCAGGTTTAGCCACTCTGGCAGCTGCAGGGGACTGCACACTAGTCTTTTCTTGGGTGACGGAGGATGAGGAGGATGAGGACGGTTTAGTAAGCCAGTCCACCACCTCCTCTGCATGCTGTGGCTGGATAGCACGGCAACATCACTAAACCGTGGAAATGATGCCCTACCTGAGGACTGACCACGCCCCCCTTTGCCTGTGAACACATACACTGCTGGCCCCCTTACTGTGCCATGGGAATGTCTGCCTCTCCTTCTTGAACTCCCAGACATGATGGGTGGTGTTTATTAACAAAATGTAATAAAGATGTGGAGATGTGTATGTGGATGCACTTTAATCAATGGAAAGTGGTGTTTGGTGCACTTTAATTTGAGTACTCACTACACAGACACACTCCACGGATACACTATTATATGCTGCAATATACTGCATCAAATGTGCATTAAATTAATGCAGAGAAATATAAAGCAGAGAAATATACTACATTAAATGTGCACTAATGCAATGAAATATACAGCGTTAAACTTGCTGTAATGCACAGAACTATATAACGTTAAACTTGCAGTAAAGCACAGAAATATATAGCATTAAACTTGCAGTAATGCAATGAAAAACACAGCGTTAAACTTGCAGTATCACACAGAACTATATGGCGTTAAACCTGCTGTAACGCAATGAAATATATGGCGTTAAACTTACAGTAACGTACAGAACTATATGCCGCTATACTTGTAGTAATGCACAGAAATATACGTTGTTAAACTTGCAGTAATACACAGAATTATATGGTGTTAAACTTGCAGTAACGAAAGGAAATATATGGCATTAAACTTGCAGCAATGCACAGAATTATATGGCATTAAACTTGCAGTAACATACCGTACAGAACTAAATGGCGTAAAACTTGCAGTAACGCAATGAAATATACAGCGTTAAATGTGCAGTAATGCACAGAACTATATGGTGTTAAACTTGCAGTAACACAATGAAATATACAGTGTTAAACGATCACTACACTCACACTGACTGAACTGTCACTAGATTCACACTAATTAAAGATGAATAGTGGTCACTCACTACACTCACACTGCCTGAATTTCCCCTAGACTCACACTAATGTAAAGATGAATGGTGGTCACACTACACTCACACTGACCGAACTGTCTCTAGATTAACACTAATGTAAAGATGAATGGTGGTCACCACACTTTCCCTGACTGAACTGTCCCTAGATTCACACTAATGTAAAGATGAATGTAAAGATGAATGGTCATCACTACACTCACACTGACTATCCCTAGAGTCACAGAAAACAAATATTCTACACTGACAATAGAATCGCAATAGCACACTATAGCACATTAACTGTCTAGTTGCACTGAACAGAGCCCTGTTCTATCTCTCTCCACGTCACCGATATCACACTGAAAGAATATTTAAGTTCGTGGGGCGGGACTAAGAGCAATGAGCCATAATTGGATAGAGTCATCATGACAGCATCCAATCATGGCTCTGACAGTGCTCTATGCCCTGATTTGGCAAAGCTTTCATTGCTTCAGCCAATCAGGGCTTGCAATGCACTGTGCAGCAGTGGTAGTTCGGGGGTCGAACAAACGGTCGAACGCCCTAATAATTCTGTTGTTCAGCCAACGTGCGAACAGCCAATGTTCAGCCCGAACATTCGCCCATCCCTAATATGTATAAATATATTTTGTAGATTATATAGACAGATTACAAAATATGAACTATAAGTAGAAAAGATACTCCCATAACATATTTGGTAAATGGAATATCAACATTTTTTATTGCCACATGACATAAAATATGTCTAGTTAACGCTTTTTTTTACCCAAAAAATTAAACAAGACATGCACATGCAGCCAGCAAAAAAGTCCCTGATCACTGCCACAACAGTACAGTGTCACCATACAACTGCAACCAGCAACAGTGTCCCTGATCACTGCCACACAAGTCAAAGTACAGCTAGTAACAATGTTCCTGTTCACAGTCACACCAGTACAGTGTCACCAGACCAGTGTAAGGTCTACTTTGCAAAATGTGGTCATTTTGTGGATGTTTCTGTCCTGGCACTCCAGGGCTTCAAGAAATGTATAGGTATCAGGAAATCAGATACATTATTTATGCCCCTTGAAAGCCTGAAACTCTCCTTGGATTTTGGGTCCTCTTGAAAAGGAGAAGAATGTGTTTTGTGGTTTAATTGTAAGCATGTCTATGCCATGATTGAAAATTAACTCACTTGGTTAAAATACCAATTTTGTGAAATAAAATCAAATTTTATTCATTTTCCAAAAAAGTTTCAAAACTACAACTTCAAAAACTCATGCTTCTTACTAAATACCTTGGAGTATTTACTTTTCAAAAATTGATCATTTTTGGAGTGTTTGTACTATCTTGGCATTTTAGGGCCTCAAGAAGTGAAATAGAACATTAGGGTTGATACATTTAAAATATACAGTATATACCATGGTGTTTTTGTAAATATTTTATTCTATCTTTTCATGTGACAACACTGAAGAAATGACACTTTGCTACAATGTAAAGTAGTGAGTGTACAGCTTGTATAACAGTGCAAATTTGCTGTCCCCTCAAAATAACTCAACACACAGCCATTAATGTCTAAACCACTGGCAACAAAAGTGAGTACACCCCTTAATGAAAATGTACAAATTGGGCCCAATTAGCCATTTTCCCTCCCCGAAGTCATGTGACTCATTAGTAGTGTTGAGCGAACCCGGACTGTAACGTTCGGGTCCGTACCGAACTTTCGGGTGTCCGGGGCACGGACCCGGACATTTCAAAAATCGTTCGGGTTCGGTCCGGGGTTCTGCTATTTTACTCCACGTGTTGAGAAGCTGCAGGGCAGCCAATCAACAAGCGTTTCACTGGTTTGCCCTTAGAAGCCATCACAGCCATGCCTACTAATGGCATGGCTGTGATTGACCAGTGCATCATGTGACCCAGCCTCTTTATAAGCTGGAGTCACGTAGTGCTGCAGTCACATGCTCTTGGGTTAGTGTAGGGAAAGGAAGCTGACAGCGTGAGGGAGAGAATAGAGACTTTTAAGATCTGATCCTGCATCCTGAGATAGATTACTTTGCTACTGCTGTGCTGTTGCTCTGAGGACAGATAACAGAAATTAGAGATTTCACATACCGCTGCTTTGAGTTGCAGATCAAACTCTGCATAAAACAACGATCGCTACGATCGTGCTCAACGATCAGATTGTTGGACTAATTTGAGATTTCAAATACCGCTGCTTTGAGTTGCAGATCAAACTCTGCATAAAACAACGATCGCCACGATCATGCTCAACGATCAGATTGTTGGAGGAATTTGAGATTTCAAATACTGCTGCTTAGAGTTGGAGATTGCAGATTAAACTCTGTCTAACGCAACGATCGTACAGTCGTACACAACGATCAGATTGTGGGATCGTACACAACGATCATATTGTAGGAGTAATTTTAGATTTCACATACTGCTGCTTTGAGTGATCTGACTGCACTAGGTAGAGGCTTCTGCTTAGAGGGACAGATTCTTGTTCCAAAATCATTGCCTACTCCTATAGGGCCAGCTGTTGCTGTAAGTGACACATTATTGTTCAAAAATCATC
>BLSH010288281.1:146019-159466 GCA_018402905.1 Glandirana rugosa
CTGATCCGGCACTGGCACTGTCACATCCACCTTCATCGTCACCATCTCCTCATCCTCCTCCATCGGTTGTACGGTGCTGGCCTGCCCTGCAGCCAGTGTATTGTCGGAACGTGTGTTTAGCACGGCAGGGGGCGTTATCACAGACTAGCGGAGCCGTTTGTCCACATCCAATGTGGACAAGCTTACCTTTATTAAAATGAATCAGGCATGGATCCCACAAGACTTGTCTGTACCTTGTGCAGAATAAACATTTAGACCGGACTCACACAGCCATTCATATACTTCTTTTTTTGAATAGGCCTCAATACAAAAAAAAAAAATACCATGTTGGCTACCTCCTCCTACTCCTCTACCACTGCTACTTCCACCTACACTGTCACGGTCACGGCCTAGTCAACCTCTAGGCTCCTACTCCACATCCACCCCCTTCCCATTTTTTTATTTGATTTTAATTTATTTTCCCTATCCCCATTTTTTGTAGGGCACTTGCACTACCCTTACCCCCATTTTACTTCCTTTTGCAGCCCTCTAGGGCTTTCCAGGACTTTGTTACAGCCATTTTTGTGAATAAAAGTTATAGTCCCCATTGATTTCAATGGGGTTCGGTGTCCGTGCGATCGTTCGGGTTCCGTCCGGACTTTGTCCCGAAGTTCGGCCAGACCAGCAGAACCGGAACTTCCAGAGGTTCGCTCAACTCTACTCATTAGTGTTACAAGGTCTAAGGTGTGAATGGGGAGCAGGTGTGTTAAATTCAACATGGCACCTTATGGCAAAGAACTCTCTGAGGATCTCAAAAAAAGAATTGTTGCTCTACATAAAGATGGCCTAGGCTATGAGGAGATTGCCAAGACCATACAGCAGTTTAACAGGACAGGTTCCACTCAGAACAGGCCTCGCCATGGTTAACCAAAAGAAGCTGAGTGCATGTGCTCTGCATCATATCCAGAGGTTGTCTTTGGGAAATAGACATATGAGTGCTGCCAGAATTTTTGCAGAGGTTGAAGGGGTGGGGGGTCAGCCTGTCAATGCTCAGACCATATGCCACACATGGCATCAAATTGGTCTGCATGACTGTTGTGCCAGAAGGAAGCCTCTTCTAAAGATGATGCACATGAAAGCACGCAAACAGTTTGTGTAAGACAAGCAGACTTAGGACATGGATTACTGGAACCATGTCCTGTTATCTGATGAGACCAAGATAAATGTATTTGGTTCAGATGGTGTCAAGCATGTGTGGTGGCAACCAGGTGAGGAGTACAAAGACAAGTGTGTCTTGCCTACAGTCAAGCATGGTGGTGGTAGTGTCATGGTCTGGGGCTGCATGAGTGCTGCCGGCACTGGGGAGCTACAGTTCATTGGGGAAACCATGAATGCCAACATGTACTGTGACATACTGAAGCAGAGCATGATCCCCTCCCTTCGGAGACTGGGCCGCAGGGCAGTATTTCAACATGATAACGACCCCAAACACACCTCCAATATGACCACTGCCTTGCTGAAGAAGCTGAGGTAAAGGTGATGGACTGGCCAACCATGTCTCCAGACCTAAACCCTACTGAGCATCTGTGGGGCATCCTCAAATGGAAGGTGGAGGAGCGCAAGGTCTCTAACATCCACCAGCTCCTTGAAGTCGTCATGGAGGAGTGGAAGAGGATTCCAGTGGCAACCTTTGAAGCTCTGGTGAACTCCATGACCAAGACTGTTAAGGCAATGCTGGAAAATAACAATGGCCACACAAAATATTGACACTTTGGGCCCAATTTGGACATTTTAACTTAGGGGTGTACTCACTTTTTTTGCCGGTGGTTTAGACATTAATAGCTGTGTGTTGAGTTATTTTGAGGGGACAACAAATTTCATGGTTATACAAGCTGTACACTCACTTCTTTACACTGTAGCAAAGTGTCATTTCTTCAGTGTTGTCACCTGAAAAGATATAATAAAATATTTTCAAAAATGTGAGGGGTGTACTCACTTTTGTGAGATACTGTACTAGACTGTATATATGTTAAGACACCACGTCAAGTGTACTATATACCGTACGCACACCCCCAAATGCACTGATATATAGTGTACACTCAATACGCTGTTTGTCTATATATATGTATACTAGACTGTATATATTTTAATACAACATGTCAAGTGTACTATGTATCGTACACCTCCAAATGCACTGATATATAGTGTACACTCAATACAGTGTGTGTGTATAAATAGATATATTCTAGACTGTATATATTTTGCCTGGGCTTTAGGCATTAATGGCTGTGTGTTGCGTTATTTTGAGGGGACAGCAAACTTACACTGTTATACAAGTGGTACACTCACTACTTTACAAGTAGCAAAGTGTTATTTCTTCAGTGTTGTCACATGAAAAGATATAATAAAATATTTACAAAAATGTGAGGGTGTACTCACTTTTGTGAGATACTGTGTGTGTGTATATATATATATATATATATATATATACCGTGTGCGTGTGTATACATTTAAATGTATACACACACGTGAATAGCTATGGATTTGAATAAATATACATTGTAGACTATATGGACAGATCACAAAATATGAATTTCCACAACATATTTGGTAAACGGAATATGACATAAACTATAGCTAGTTAACTCTTTTTTAACCCAAAAAATGCAACAAGGCATGCACATTAGCAATGTAGACAGTTAACTGTCAGATGTCACTTGCACACTTGTGAAACAAATTCACATTCAAAAGCTAAAGCAATTTTCCTCATGTAAATATTACACATGTGATTTTACACATGCAAAGTTGAGCAGTGCACAAACACCAAAAATATGTGCAAAATGCTGTAAATGTTGGTGTGTGTTTGTATTGTTATTAGTGTACTATAACATAATAAATGTCTAGAGGTAGAAAAAGAAAATACCCACAGAAAGGTTCCATAATTTAGTGCAATATCATTATTGGGAATGTAAGGACTGGAGGAATAAGATCAACAGGAAGCATGATCAAAGACTGTTTTGATAAGGTCAAGATATCCAAATGTCACCAGGGGATTGGTGAGGCAGAGAAGTTATAAAAGAGTGAATTATACAGAATTTAAAAAAAAATTACAGGTGGTAATTGCTATCAGGAAAGACAGCAGAAGGACCACTATTAAAGGATATATTTCAAGAAAAGTTTGCAGCAACATAATTCACAGTACAAGGAGGATAGCTTTTCAGTGTGAAGGGTTTGTAGAACCTGTTAGTTATTTCCTTCATTAATGCACATATACACAAGAAATATAAATATAAAAAAGAGAACAGGAAGAAAACAACAAAATGCTGTACAAATTTTTGTAAAAGTCGTAAACAGTAATCCCAAAAAAACTTAATAGAAGAACATGTTGACAACACTCTTTACAGCTAGAATCTGCCAATGAAGTATATGAAGTCATCCAATCTGTGCTGCAGGGAACTAGCTGATTCTTTTATTTTTTGCAGTACACCACAGCACTGGAATATATCCATTGTCAAGCGGGCAATTGTGGCACTGTCCACCAAATGACTCGTTAAAATGAAACATTAACAATCAATACAACATTGCGCAAAGAATTCCAATCAATCAAGTAGATACAAACTGACACTTACATGTGCAGGACAGATGATAATGACCTTCTTGTGTGGACGAAGCAGGCTTTTTCGTCATCCAATCCAAACGAGCCACGATGCTTTAACAAGAGGAATGTTCCTGTACATCTAATCCTGAATCTTGATTGCGAGACTGCGGGTCTTGTCCTTTGAACTTGTTTGATGGAATTTTTAGTTGAAAAGTGAACAATTGTAAATAAAGGATTTGACTGACAGCAGCAGGAGCCAATGGCTCTCTCTGCTCGCAGTCTGGCTTGTGAGAGCAGGGAGAGAGACCAGTGCTCCTGCAGACGAGCACAGCACTGGGTTGAGAGAGGATTTAAAAGAAGTATTTGGAGTGGGGGCAGCTAGTCAAAGATTTTTTACTTTAATGAGGGAAAAACGTTTGATTTTTCTTTTTAACCACTTCACCCCTGGAAGGATTTCCCATGTTAGGACCAGAGCACTTTTTCCGATTCGGCACTGCGTCGCTTTAACTGACAATTGTGCGATCGTGCTACGTTGTACCCATACAAAATTGGTGTTCTTTTTTTTTCCCACAAATAGAGCTTTCTTTTTGTGGTATTTGATCACCTCTGTGTCATTTCTGATCACTGCTATAAACAAATAAAGAGTGACAATTTTGCAAAAAAAAAAAACAATATCTCTTACTTTTTGCTAAAATAGAAATCCAAAAAAAAAATATAAAAACAAATGTATTCATCGGTTTTGGCCGATTTATTTTTTTCTTCATATTTTTGGTAAAGAAAATCGCAATCGGCATTTATTGATTGGTTTGCGCAAAAGTTGCTGCGCTTACAAACCATGAGAATTAATTTCTGGTGTTTTTACATTTTTTTTTTTTACTGGCAATGGCGGCAATCTGCGATTTTTATTATGACTTTGGTATTGAGGCGGACATGTCGGACATTTTTGACACTTTTTTGGGACCAATGACATTTATACAGCGATCAGAAATTTAAATATCCAGTGATTATTGTATAAATGTCATTGCCAGTGAAGGGGTTAACCTAAAGGGGGAGATCTAGGGGTTAACTGTGTTCCCTAGGCCTTTAACTGTGAGGGGGCTGGACTACCATGGGCATAAGAGATCTAACTGATCCCAGCGACAGGGATCAGTCGATCTCTTACATGCCCACTGACAGAGTGGGGAACCACCGCGTTTACATCAGCGGTTCCCCGTTCTTTCTCTCTGGCAGGTCATCGCGGCTCGCTGCCGGACATAGGGTCCACCTGAGCTGTAGGCACACCCCTGCAGAGTGCAGTGGGCATGAGAGCGTGCCATCACTGGGGCGCTCCCGCCCACTAGCTGCACACGTGCAAATCACCACTTATATACGGCTATTTGCGGGACACTGCCACTCTGCAGTTGTAAATATGCAGCACACGGTTGGGAAGTGGTTATAGTAGACTTGGCCTAATACTTATATTTTGCTAATTGCATGCATACGCAGCAATGCAATACCTCACATCGAGATCATAGTACTCCACCTGAGATCTTTGTCTGCTTTTCTCGCCAGAAGTTCCTGTTCAGATCTTAGCAATGTTTCCAAAGGTCTAACGTGCAACAAAGTTACAATATTGCCATTTGATCGCTGGTGGAAAGGGTATGAGGAAATACTTCCTCTTGCCTGCAGCAGACTGATGACATCATCTCAGCCTAGACAAAGCCATCTGACTGGAGGAATGGTTTTTAATAACAAAAGGTAGATGTGTTTAAAAAAACTATACAGTTAGTGCATATTGTGAAATGTCAGTAATGTATTCCTGCAAACCCTTCCCGCCCTGACCAATTTTCAGCTTTCAGCGCTGTTGCACTTTGAATGACAATTGCACAGTCATGCGACGCTGTAACCAAACAATATTTTTATCAATTTGTTCCCACAAACAGAGCTTTCTTTTGGTGGTATTTAATCACCTCTGGGGTTTTTATTTTTTGTGCTACAAATAAAACAAGACCAAAAATTTTGAAAAAAAAAGTTTTTCTTTGTTGCTGTCACAAAACTTTGTAATTAATTATGTTTTCTCCTTCACTGATAGGTACTGATGAGGCTACACTGATGGGCACTGATGAGGCAGTATTGATTGACACTGATGAGGCGGCACTGATAAGGTGGCATTGATGGGCACTGATGATGAGGCACATATATGCATATATGCAGCACTGATAGGCTGCACTGATAAGCAGCACTGACATGCACTGATAGGTGGCACTGATAAGCGACACTGATGGGCACTCATAGGCGGCAATGATGGGCACTGATAGGTGGCACTGGGCACTGATAGATGGCACTAATGGGCACTGATAGGTGACACTGATAGGTGGCACTGGTGGGCACTGATAGGTGGCACTGGTGGGAACTTCCTTGCGGTCCTTCCCTGGCATTCCCTGGTGGTCCTGGGTGGCACCCAAGATGGCACTGAGTGCTATCCCTGTTGGGCACTGTGCCCCTTACTTGGTGGTCCTTGGGTGGGCTCCCTGGTGGTCAGGGTAGGATTCCCTGTTGTCTCCCTGGTGGTCCCTGGGTAGGCATTCCCTGGTGGTCCTAGGTGGGCTCCTGGTGCTCCTGGGTGGCCATCCTAGGGGGCTGCACTGATTAACAATCAGTGCAGCCCCCTCTCCCTGTCAGGAGAGCCGCCGATCAGCTCTCATCTAGTCTCATTTGCAGGTGCGAGTAGAGGAAAAGCCGATATGTGGCTTTTCCTGTTTACACTGTGATCAGCCATGTTTCGTTGCAGCTGATCACGTGGTAAAGAACTTCTGACAGAAGCTCTTTAGCACGATCAGAGATACAGTGTAGATTCAAAAGAGGGATAGACAACACTCCACAAATGAATTCAGCAGCTTAAAGGTTTATTCGTCAAACAGCCATGTACAGGATAAGGTGGTAGACACATTTCACTCGTACATCACAAGCTTAATCATTATATTACATTACAATAAACCTTTAAGCTGCTGAATTCATTAGTGGAGTGCCGCCTATCCCTCTTTTGAATCTACATGTTTCACGGTGGTGAGCCGAGGCGTGCACGCACGTGGGTTTGGCTGTCGGCTTGAGCGGTGTGTATCAAACCTCACTTGGAGAGATGCGGTGTGTCAGACTGACACACCCCACCACCGATCCCTATCCTGCGCGGGCGTGCGGCAGCTTGTTGTCCTGCTGGACATCATATAGGGGAGTGGTTAAGGGTCCACTTTAATGGCTACATTTTTAAATGAGTTCTATTTACAAATAATAAAAAAAAGCTATAATGACAGTGGCTACCATTGTTGTTCTTTTTTGTTTTTTTGGATTTGGTGGAGACACACTGGAAGTCTTCATTTTTGCTTTGCAAAAGCAATGTTTGGGCTTCTAATGTCTTGCTGTACCTTTCAGGAGGAAAGGGCTACCTCCGGGTAAGACTGTCCGTTATTTGAGCATTGCTACATATGTACCATAGCTGGGAACTCAGATAGTATTGTATAAGTTAATGGCCACATTTATCAGAAGTGCCTTAACCTGGAAGAGTGGCTTCCACATATATTTGAAGATGTATTCAACTAAAGCCTCTTTTTTTCTAAGTAGTTGAAACATATTAATTTGGGTTTTGCTGCCTAGCTTGAAGATGTACTGAGGACCTCCAATTGTACTATTTACAGATTAGATTATTAACATCACTGATAAATCTCTAATACAGAAATGGATTGAAAATGTGTTTGGATACCTCCCTGCATACCTTTGACTGGAAAATGCCAGACAAATTGGAAGTCTTCACTTCCTTTTCTCTCCATTCATAAACTGTTTTGTAAAAATTAGCATCCAGCATTGTACGAAGCATTTCAACATAAATGTATACTCAGACTTTATTTAACAGAAATAGTTTAAAGGTCATTAAACATCTAGAAATATTTTGAAAAGGTCTAAAGGAAAAGTGTAAAGGAGGTAGATCTAGTTAAAAGACTCAACAGACTACAAAATGTAGGTAAAAAAGTTCACAGAACTGTTTAATAGTAAAATGCAACCCTTTTACGTAAATGCTTATACCGTAGGGTACCTTTTATCCTCTAAGACTAAAGCCTGCCATACTTCCTTTTAGAAGAGGATCAAAGTCTTCATACAAATTTGAAAGTACTGAAGAAGCTCAAGTAAATTTGGTTTGCCTCAGAATAAGTTTGTAAAAGTGCTGCTATTAGGAAAGACCTGAAACTGCCTCTTGCGTCAATAAAGTTACTGAAATGGTCGGTAGAGATTTTTTAATTTGGCTCAGGCCATTTTAAAGAATAATAGCACCAAAAAATTGTCCTTATTTCTTTATGGAATTCCCCCTAGTATGTTTATTCAGTATTTACATCAACACAAAGTATTCAAATGAACACTCAGTAGTCTTTCCTACTGAAAAATGGTTTGCGTGCAGGAGTGTGTAAAAATTGCAAAGTTATAATTCTACATCTTTGTATTCATTCATCAGGGATATTGTCAACCACATTATGGTCAACTGTCTGGTGGATGGACAGGTGGCAAGGTTATACTGCATGTCAATCGTTGCTGACTTATCTTACTGACACTTCTCCCTATGCTCCTTCTGTTATATTTTCTGATGCATGCCCTCAATATTACTCCTCTCTGATTGCTGGACCATTGTATACTCCACAATATTCTTCAATGTCCACATTTGTTAATTACTGTACATGCTGCCTGGCAATTGTAGATAAACAGCCAGATGACTGACTCCTGAGGATGGGAGGCCTTTTTATGTCACTATAGTGACACTGTACTGATATGGCTATTGATCAGGGACACTGGCTGATTGCTTTGCGTACACTGTACAACCAGATACAAGTTCCCTTATTGTTAGCCACCCCATTACAGAGTCATCATACCAGTGCAGACAGTCAGTTTTCCTGATCATTAACCACCCCAGTACAGTGTCACTATAACAGTGCCACCAATGTCCCTGATCAACCCTACAAATGTACAGTGTTGCCAAAACAGTGCATCCAGCAACTGTGTCACTGAGAGTCACCATGACAGTACAGTGTCACCAGACCAGTGCAGCCAGCTACAGTGTTCCTAATTGCTGCCACAATGGTACAGTATCACCAGAGCAGTGACAACAGCAACAGTGTTTCTGATCACTGCCACAACAGTATAGTGTCACCATACCAGTGCAGCCATCCACAGTGTTCCTGATCATCACTACTACATCAGTCACATTGCAGCTAGTAACAATGTTCCTGATCACCAACACACCAGGGACAGTGTCATCAGACCAATGTAAGCCTGTAACAATGTTTCTGAACACCGCCAAACCAGGGCCAGGGTCATCAGACCAGTGTAAGCCGGCAACAGTGTTCCTGATCATCACCACACCAGTCCCAGTGTCATCAGACCAGCATGGGCCAGAAACAGCATTCCTGATTGCTGCCACACCAGCCCCAGTTTCATCAGACTAGTATAAGCCACTAACAGTGTATTTGATTGCCCCCATACTTGCACAGTATCACCAGAGCAGTGCAGCCAGCAACCATGTCCCTAATCACTGCCACAACAGTACAGTGGCACCATACCACTGCAACCAGCAACAGTGTCCCTGATCACTGCCACACCAGTCAAAGTGCAGCTAGTAACAATGTTCCTGATCACTGTCACAGCAGTACAGTGTCACTAGACCTGTGTAAGGTCTACTTTGCAAAATGTGGTAATTTTGTGGATTTTTCTGTCCTGGCACTCCAGGGTCTCAAAAAATGTATAGGAATCAGGAAATCAGATACGTTATTTATGAAAATATCATAGAAGATTGGGCAGATGCCCAGAAAGTTGGTATAATGTGACCCCAGACAGTATGCTATCAAAGATAAATATCCTTTATTGGACACAAAATATTAGTAGCAACAGGACAAAAATAGTCAATTCAGAACAGACCCTCCACCATAAACCACAAATAACAACTTTGTTATTTAATCATAAAATGTACAGTACATATAAAGCGCAAAAAGTCCCAACTCATGGGAATGGGTGATTGACTCCTCTGTTCACTGTGTGCATAAAGTTAAAATAAAAACTTGGTGCTAGTATCGTTCCATCAATGGGAGAAAAAAGGAATGAATCGCAATACACAATGACAGTGAATCACCTGTCCAACAGAGTGTCAGTTTGAGGGGAAAGCGGTATCAATATATTCATAGAAAATAACAATTACGTGAGACCAGCCCCTCTTGTCATACAGATTCAGGTAGTGATTAAAAGCAGTAAATGTCTGTTTGAGGAAAGTACCAATCCAGTTCAGGGACAAGAAAAACTATGTAGATCCTCAGCTGTGGCAACCACATAGGCAGCAATTTAAATTAAATATAAGAGCAGAGATAGATGAATATATCTCCCCTTCTCCTCAGCTTTGATCTCTGCAACTGATATAGCTGTAGGCTGAATGTGTATGAGCAGTCCACAATAGTGACTGTGACACAGTGGCAAGACCTTCAATTGTGGCTGGAGTTAGAAGCAAATAATTGAAAAGTATTCAGGCGGCAGTATAGCTCCAATCCTAATAGCTGATGATAGTGCAATCTAAATATGCATACATTGTTTATGAAAGCCTGAAAATTCTCCTTGGATTTTAGGCCCTCATGAAAATGAAAAGAATGTGTTTTGTCTTTTATTTGTAAGTATGTCTATGCAATGATTGAAAATTAACTCACTTGGTTAAAATACCAATTTTGTGAAATAAAATTAAATTTTATTCACGTAATTTTCCAAAAAAGTGGCAAAAACTACTTTTGGGAGTGTTTGTACTATCTTGGCATTTTAGAGAAGTGAAATAGAACATCAGGGTTGATAAATGTAAAATATACAGTATATGCCATAGTTTGTAGATACTATAACTTTCACGCAGACAAAATAATATACATTTATTTATTTTTATTTCTAAAAGAAATGTAGCAGAATGCATTTTGGTCTAAATGTATGAGGAAAGATTATGCATTTGAAAAGTGTTATAGCAGAAACTAAGGTAAACATTCAGTCTTTTTCCTTTTATGTTCCATGCACACTAGACATTCAAAAACTGCTAAAAAAACATACTGTATAGAAACTGTGTTTAGGAGTAGTAGCAATTTTGTTAAGGAGCGGGCAAAGCACCTTGTCCCCATGTTGATGAGGACAATGGCCTCTTCACCATAACCATGGCCTGGTGATTCTGGGGGTGCAGGGGGTGACTTATTGGAATCTGGGAGTCCCCTTTAAAAAGGAGGCCCCCAGATCCCAGCCCCCACCCATGCAAATGAGCATAGGGTACATTGTACTCTTACTCATTCACCAAAAAAGTGTCAAAAAGTAAATAAAAACACACACACAGTTTTTGACAAATCCTTTATCAAAAAGAAAAAAAAAACAATGCCCCCCAGTGTAGATCCATAGTCAATCATGATGAACATTCGCCACCGAGCTGAAAAAAAAGAAAAAAAAAGGTCCGTACCCTTCAAAGGCTCCTGCCGTCTGAGACCTCCGCTGTCCCTCTCACCGCTAAATAAACTAAAACTATCACTGCATGACCCCACCCCCTTGAGACATCATCAACCCAGCATGCTCGCATCGATGCTGTCACAACAACGGTTAACAGCGTTTAGGAGCTTCTAGGATTTGTCAGGATTTTTTTCTGTTGGAAAATCACTCCCAAAAACACAAAACAAAGTGTGTGTATTCTGCTCCTAGAAGATGTGAGACACTCTGAGATAAGGTAGGAATTAACATTGTTTTTAAATAGCACAGATACTGGGATACATAACATTATATAACACATGAGATGGTATAAATATAATATAGTTATGATTGCAGCAGGAGGGGAGGGCTAAGGAGTGGACGGAGCTGACAGGCAGGGAGGGGAGGGAGGAGAGGACGGGGGAGAGAGAGCAGAGAGGAGAGCTGCAAATGATGGAGACACATAAACTGACCACGGTGTCAGGGATCAGTCCATGGTAAATTGTGGTCAGTTTACAGGGAGGAGGGCAGAACCAGGCAGGATCAGCCAGGTTTTTTTAGGTTATACAGGGGACCAAATTACCCAGCACAAGCTGCGTGTTGTTGTTCATGCTTTAAGGGATCAGGATCTATTTTTTTTTTTTTTTTTTTAGGGTAACAAACACTTTTAACCAGTTGCCGACCACCTGCCGTGAATTGATGGCGGCAACATGGCTCTCCTGCGTAAATCGCCGTCACCTGACAGCGGTCACAGGAGCGTGTATTGTGGGTAGTGGGAGAGCCAATCAGTGGGTGGGGCGGACTCGATGTCCGCTGACCACCCGTGATCGCTCCCCTGCAGTGACAGAACAGGGATACGTGAATATAAACAAGCGGATCCCCATTCTGACAGGGGAAAGGAGAGTGATCGTATGTTCCCAGTATATGGTAACAGTGATCACTCTCATCCAGTCATCCCAGCCCCCATACATTTAGAACACACTGATAGGGAGCCCATTTAACCCTTTAATCGCCCCCTAGTGTTAACCCCTTCCTTGCCAGTGACATTTATACAGTAATCAGTGGCTATTTATAGCACTGATCGCTGTATAAATGTCAGTGGTCCCAAAAAAGTGTCAAAAGTGTCCAATATGTCTGCTGCAATATTGTAGTCCCACTAAAAATGCAGATCGCCGCCATTACTAGTAAAAACTCCATAAATCAAATCTCATAGTTTGTAGACGCTATAACTTTTGGGCAAACCAATCAATATATGCGTATTGCGATTTTTTTTTTTTTTACCAAAAATATGTAGAAGAATACAAATTGGCCTAAACTGATGAATAAATTTGTTTTTTTTTATATTTTTTTGGGTATGTATTATAGCAAAAAGTAAAAATATTGGCTTTTATCAAAATTGTCGCTTTTTTTGTTTATAGTGCAAAAAATAAAAACTGCAGAGGTGACCAAATACCACCAAAAGAAAGCTCTATTTGTGGGGAAAAAAAGACATACATTTTGTTTGGGTACAGTGTCGCACGATCGCGCAATTGTCAGTTAAAGTGACACAGTGCTATATCGCAAAAAGTGCTCTGGTCAGGAAGGGGGCAAATTCTTCTGGAGCGGAAGTGGTTAAGTAATTAATCAGCATTCATGTTATATCCTTTGGCATCCCATGCAGGTACACACCTAGATAAAGCAATGCCTGAAGAAGAAAACTAAACAGTTAGGGGTTGATTTACTAAAGCTGGAGAGTGCAAAATCTGGTGCAGCCGTGCATGGTAGCCAATCAGCATATAACTTCAGCTTGACAAAGAAACCTGGAAGCTGATTGGTTTCTATGCAGAGCTGCACCAGATTTTGCACTCTCCAGCTTTAGTAAATCAACCCCTTAGTGTCACAAATGAAAGAAAGAAAATTGAAAATCCTTTAGACTGGGTTTAGTTTGAGAAAGTTTTGGGTGCCATATCCGAACCCTATGGAAGTCAATGGAAAAACAAAATAGTTCTATGTCCTATAATATATTCATTTACCACAAGAGAGTTTTTGCCCACTTTATTATGTCATAGCCTATGTGTAATACACCATCAACGATATGTTTGCAGTTTGGACATCCAAAACTTATTGTGGGAATTTATTTGGGATAGCAACATACAGGTTACATAGCTAATCTACAGTTAGCCTATGTAGTTCAACCTGCAGCCTTCACTTCAAACGCGTTTAAATTCAGCTAACTGTTCAGATATTGCAAAACCCTTTTCAATGGTGAATATTTATATATTTATGAGGAATATAAAGTAGAATCCTACTAAAAAGTTAAATTGTATATATGCATTTATACTTTCACTGAGCTGTATCTTAAAAATAGTGCTATCTAAGTTTTCATTCCTAATTTTAAACCTTAGG
>BLSH010288281.1:161956-172301 GCA_018402905.1 Glandirana rugosa
AAAAAAAATTACAAAAGAATAAGTACAGATTTTATCTCTACTCCAGGGCCAAACCTAGTTTGAAACGAGGAAACCCAAAATAGTTACCAACAATTGGATCGTCACACACTCTCGTGGACGACACAGGAATCGTTGATCAGTGTAATCTTCAGGGTAATTAAATGACCAACCCTTAGGGATCGGTACATTTGTTTCGACGGTCCTATTCAATTTCCTTTAATAACTTTGAAAAAAAAAAATGAATCCACGAACAAGGGGTCCCGTAACCGTTCGGAAGCACCTAAGTAAAAAAAAAAAGTTTCAATAATTTCCTTTAACTTATCCTGGCAGCTTTGTTTACATGGCTAGGGATTCCCAACCAGTAAATTAATGGGACTTCTAATGTGACTAGTTGCTAAGGACACAGCAGGTGCTCTCACACACTGCTAGGTTAACAACCATTGATAAAACCCAAAGGAGCAAAGTTTGATCCAAACCGGGACCTCATCTCTATTTTAGACATGAATAAGAAAACATTAAAAAAAATGTTTAGACTTCTTAAGTGTGCAGAAAAAAAAGGAAACCAAAAACAATAAAATGCAAGGTCTGATTTTTTAGGTCCAGGCATTCCCCCTGCCCCCACCCCCCGAAAATACTGTTACATGACAATACTTCAAGTGTACTTGTAGGGGGGAAAGCTTAACCTTTTATACTTACACTACCCTCTTCTGTCCTCAGTGCCTAGCTTAGCGTGAAGTCACCTTCATTTCAACAAAATCCTGAGGCAGGCAGAGAAGTCCAAATATCACTAGAAGAAATTATTGCACTGGACTGGAGCGTCTTCTTGCTAGATATGAGCTGTTCTGAATTCCCCAGGAATCTCATTGGAAGGATGGTGGTGTCACACCCTTCAAGAAAGAAAATGGAGTAAGGTACTATATATAATCTAACATTTTTCTTTACAGGAACATTTTTTCAATACTTATAGTATAGTAATAAAGCACAGCAAATGTGGCCATATAAGCAATGAAGGAATGTGATTGCGGAAAAGAGAGATGTATTTAACCACTTGCTTACTGGGCACTTAAACCCCCCTCCTGCACAGACCAATCTATGGCTTTCAGCGCTGTCGCAATTTGAATGACAATTGCGCGGTCGTGCGACGTTGTACCCAAACAAAATTTTTATCATTTTTTCCCCACAAATAGAGCTTTCTTTTGGTGGTATTTGATCACCTCTACAATTTTTATTTTTTGCGCTATAAACAAACAAAGAGCGACGATTTCGAAAAAAGAACAATATTTTTTACTTTTTTGCTATAATACAAATTCAAAAAAATATATATAAAAAAAAAATATTCATCAGTTTTGGCCAATATATATTCTTCTACATATTTTTGGTAAAAAAAAATTGCAATCGGTGTATATTGATTGGTTTACGCAAAAGTTATCGCGTCTACAAACTATGGGAATTGATTTATGGCATTTTTATTATTTTTTTTTTTTACTAGTAATGGCCGCGATCTGCGATATTGGGGCGGACATGTCGGACATTTTTGACACTTTTTTGGGACCAATGACATTTATACAGCGATCAGAAATTTAAATGTCCACTGATTACTGTATAAATGCCATTGGCAGGGAAGGGGTTAACACTAAGGGGGCAGTGAAGAGGTTAAATGTGTTCCCTGGGTGTGTTCTAACTGTGGGGGGGGGCGGGGCTGGCCGGGACATAACAGATCTAACTGATCCCAGTGACAGAGATCAGTAGATCTGTTATGTCCCCATTCACAGAACAGAGAACCGCTGTGTTTACATTGGCGGTTCCCTGTTCTGCAGCTGTGACAGGCGATCGCGGGTCTCGAGCGGACATTGAGAACGCCCGACCCGCGGGCATGCCCACGGAGTGTGCAGCGGCCATGCGCCGCTGCCACCTGTGAGTGCACGCCAGGAGTGTGCTCAGGGGACGACGTTCATGAACGTCGTCCCGGAAATTCAGATCCGCGCTGGAGCAGTACTTTGGCTATAGCGAGGATCTGAAGAGGTTAAAATAACTGGATAGAATAATAAAATAGATTTAACCAAGAAATAGGACTCTTTAACACCTTAGATTGACCAAACATGAATAATCAAATCTTTGGAATTAGCCAAACTTGTTCATTAAAGATAAAAAAGTTGAAAATTAAAATTATAGGGTGGATTTATGTATGGCACAAAGACTATTCTCTTAGGGGATTGGATCACTTTGGAAAGCATATGTTCGCTGAGCTTAATGAACAAGGTGGGGTGTATTCTCTTTAACAAACCAAAGTTGTTCTAGTAAAAATCCTGTTTTTTAATTACATTTTGCAGATGATTGCTTATTTTAAAGTGAACATGAGTTCACCTTATTTACTAACATTTACCTTGAAAAGTGAACCTTCATTTACATAAGTGAACAGCCTCAATTTCTTTAACTGCTTCATCGTTCTGAGTGGACGTACAGGAATATCAGAACGGGGAGGGGCGCGATCCTGTGATGGCTGTGATCATACAACACAGCCAAGCACAGATTAAGGTATGGGTGCTGTGATTGGTCCTCCCAATCACATGATGGCTGTGTCCAGTCACAGCCTCCACAGGGTAAACAGAGACATGTGTCTCTGTGACAATTCTCCCCGCTGAGCTCAGAGAGAGCTCAGTGCCGGGGAGGGGGGAAGCTGCAGCCTCTATGACATCTCTGTGTGTAAGGATGATATTACACACAGAGCTGTCACAGATCACACAGACTGCAGCCATCCCCACATATAGTACACCAAGCACCACTGTCCCTGTCCAATGGACATCTGTCACAGTGTCCCATCACATCTGTACCAGTACGCAAAACATCTGCCACAGTGCCCCATGAACATCTGTACTAGTGTACAAATCATCTGTCACAGTGTCCAATCCCATCTGTACTAGTACACAAAACATCTGTCATTGCCCCATGAACATTTGTACCAGTGCACAAAACATCTGCCACAGTGCCCCATGAACATCTGCACCAGTGTACAAAACATCTGTCACAGTGTCCAATCACATCTGTACCAGTGTACAAAACATCTGTCACTACCCCATGAACATCTGTCACAGTGCCCCATGACCATCTGTGGCAGTGCACAAAACATCTACAATAGTGCAATAGTGTTCCATTGTGACATCAACATCTGTCAGTGTCCATCAGTGGATGATCAACCTCTGTCATAGTGTACCAGTTTCCCACCAATAAATAATTAAAAAATTTAAATCACCCCTGCCCCACCCCCCCCACCCCCCTGTACTCACGTGCAAAGGCAAATGCACACATTGCATACGTAAACAGCAATCCCACCACACATGTGCAGTATCACTGTGAACATCAGAGAAAGAGCAACAATTCTAGCACCAGACCTCCTGTGTAACTCTAAACTAGTAACCAATAAAGGCTTATAAAGCGTCGCCTATGGAGATTTTTAAATACCAAAGTTTGGCCCCATTTCACAAGCGTGCACAATTTTAAAGCGTGATATGATTATAAAGATGGTAGAGCGCTTCCCTTTAAATCATATGGTTCCTATATGCAACAGGCAAATTTAATATAATACAAAACCACATTACAAATAATGAGTATAAAACGCTATTAACAACCACTGTGATGGTACAACAAACAGTATATATATCTTCCCAAGAAATCCATACAGTGATAAAGTGCTAGTGGATAGAGATCAGATACATCCGCTGGTGCCCGTGTAAACATATATATAATTTGTGGGGAGAATAAAAGTCCAAGGTATGAATCCTTGAATATTGTGCAGGTAAGCAACACCTCCTGTGTCCCTCCACCTTCACATTTATGCACTCACCACCAAAAAAGACTAAGCCTAGTCACCACACACATTCCCTTGATGAGCAGATATAGACTTCTCCAATGCAGAGGGTCCTAGGTGGTCCACAGTGGCAGCACTCATAAAGCATTAAAGGAAAACTCACATAGTACTAAATCGTTTAAAATACCATTTGTTTAAAAAACAGCTAAAAAACATACATGTCAGTGCTCATGCGCGGAGTCCCGTGATGGTCACTTGACACGGGAGCTCCGTACCTACCCGGGCTACAAGAGCCCCAGGCTACTGAAGCAGAAACCCAGGAGCGATGAACATGGGACGAGGAGACACCCCAAAGCCCCCTAAAGCAGCGGACGCCCGGATCTTCGAGAAGAAAGGGTCCCAAGCTATCCCGCCGCCGGGTCTCCTCACGCCCAGGTGTACCAATATGGCCGCGGCCCAACACGATACACGGCTCTAAAGCAGCAGCAGTACCCCCTCAGGTCAGCCTGATAAAGCCCGAAGTGACTTGGAAAGCTCCCCATTCATAGGGGAAGACGGTGGCAGGGGCTCTTCCATCCTCCTAAGCCCCCTCCAGCTGCTACAGCTACACCCGGGTGCACCAAGATGGCCACCGGTGCGGCCTAACGAACACTGCAGCCCTCAGACAGCCATTAAGTCCCACAAGGCTCATGCTAGAAGGGCATACCAGAATTCCAGGCCCCCTAGGACTGCTCCAAGGCCTCTACAATACGCCCCAGAGTCCTCTACCAGCAACCAGCCCGGCCCAGGGCTAAATAAGCGTTCTAAGGTAAGGCCTATCACACCTCTGCTTTTTAATCTGAGAGTCCGGGGTCTCCTCCTCCCCCGAGGGGAAGAGGAGCAAGGAAAGGGAGAACTAAGCCTTCACTGTTACCCCTTAGAACTGCCAGCAGACCACGAGGTACAGGGTATCACGCATTTAGCGATCCCCAACAACACCCTGAATGCAGGGCTTGACTGTGAGAAGGTCCCTCACACATCTCTTCCTAGAGACTGACCAGACCCATCCCCCCGACATGGCCACAGCAGGGGCTCGCCCTTCTGCTAAAACCCCTTTGGCAACTTCTGAGCATAGGCCAGTCTTAACCCCAGCTACTCTCACCCTCACTCCAGGACCCAATTTAGCCGCACACCAACTCCTTTTGGTGTCCCTGGCCTCCGCAGAATCGCTATTACGCCACGCGATGGAAGACTTTCCAGTCACTCCAGCAGGCCCCTTGTTAACCAACCTGCCAGAGGTCCACACCCCTAGCACCCCTGCCCAAGACTCCCTCTTCAATACGGCAGACCTATTCCTCATATTTTCCAATTTCCTGGAGAGAGGCCTGGCGAACAAGGCTGCGAAAATTACAGGGGACATAAAGGCGGACTTCCACATCTTAGGCTCCAGGATGGAAGCCATTGAACAAAAACTGGATATTACGGTGGCCAGAACTAACCAAAACTCAGCCCATATTCAAATACTGCAAGATCAACTGGACACTGTCCTTGCCAGAATCGCCGAACTCGAAAACAGATCAAGACTATACAACTTTAGAGTAAGTGGTCTGCCGGAATCTATCACGGAAGTCACACCAGCGGTCCAGGAGCTGATTCTTTCTTTGATCCCCAATGTGCCTAAAGATAGGTTGGAATTGGACACGGCCCACAGAGCCCTGGGTCCCCCGAGGAAAGATGGTTCCCTTAGGGACATAATTGTAAAACCACACTTCTATGCCATCAAAGAAGAAATATTGAAAGCGTCCCATGTTAGCCCCACTATCACCTGCATGGGGCACCAAGTCCAGACCTTTGCGGACCTGTCTCCTACCACTATTCAAAAAAGGAGAGCCCTTAAACCGCTCCTCCAAGTTCTCCAACAGAAAGAACTGAAATACTGGTGGGCCTTTCCTTTCGCTGTCAAATTCACTTTTAAAGGAAAAACATTCTCATTTTCAATGCTCCCAGAGGGGGAAAAACTCCTTCTAAACCTTCAATTGATTTCCCAAAAAGCCCCGATGGACCTAACTGACCTCTCCGGTTCCCAAATGAAAAGACCTCTCCCAGCAAGCCCAGTCTCCCCACTCTGGACCAAGTCAAAGAGCAAGAAAGGCAAAGATAACAGACCCCCATAATTTAGACTCCAGACAACTTGGGTCTACTCAATTTTCTTATTTTTTCTTTGTGGTCTGTGCCCTTCCTTGAGAGCGGTGAAAGACCCCACACGTTGTGTTTTTTTTTTTTTTGGGAAGACCTAGTATTTGGGGCTACCATGCCCCTCTTCCATAACCCTTTGGACTCTGTTGTTTGTGGGTTGGTTATTACACAAACTTATTGGTCAGTTGAATAGTTAAATGGACATTTTAGTCCTCAAAAAGCCATATTACTTACAGTTGTTATGGTTGCACTCTAAGATAGAATTGGGCCTAGGGGTGCCCAGGCCTGGGTAGGTGTCCATGTGCCTCCACTTACCCCCGGGACTTCCTTGGAACTCTTTGGGTTAAGTTTCCTGCCCCTGACAGGACAGATGGTATTGTATACCTTGTTTTGGTTCTTATTTTGTTCCCTCCTCGGAGGGCTGGGATTGCAGGTCAGAGGGGGTCTTTAACACCTCAGGCTCCTCTCCCACTAGCCTACTTTAAGAGTAATTGTTTCTACAAGATTTTATCTTTCTTTATCTTTCTTTCCCTCCTTTCTCTTCCCCCAATAATGTACCTAATATTTATTTCTGTTTCAGCCAATCCCAGATCAGCCGGCTGTGCCTCGGGGTTCCTGGATGTCCTCGAATTTTCCTCTAGCTCAATGGGAATTAACAGTCCAACGGTGAGTGATGATGTGGACACAAGCTTTGACCCCCACAGGTTCCATGGCTAAAATACCGCAAAGACACCTTAAAATAGCCACCCATAACGCCCAAGGTCTAAATTCTCCCATAAAATAAGAAAAGTACTAGATCATTACAAATCCCTTAATCTAGATGTGGTCCTGATTCAGAAGAGCACAGCCCCAACTTCCTCCACTCACACTTCCACGCTTTCTTCTTAGCTAAAGCAGAGTCCAAAACTAAAGGGGTTGCCATCCTAATCTCTAAAACATGTAGCTTCACCCCCTGTCTGGAAATCAAAGACCCTGAAGGGAGATTTGTCCTCATCAAGGGCACTATAGAAGGAAATCTATACACTCTTGTTTCTTATTACGCCCCGAACAAAGGCCAATCTTGCTTTTTTAAATTGCTATTTGATACTATCCAACCCCACTTGGAAGGCAGAATAATACTGGGGGGGGACTCCAACATCGCCTTTGACCAAATCCAGACCCCTAGGTAACCAACTGACGCTCCCGTCCAAAGCGAGCCTCAAAATAGCTAAACTACTTCACACACTTAATATGTCAGACGCTTTCTGCCCCCCATAACTCTTACGTACGAATTGACCACCTTCTAGTACGGACAAACACAATACCCCTAGTAACGTCCTCAGGAATAGTCAACACAGCACTCTTGGACCATTCAATAGTAGTTCTGCAAATCCGATCGGGCCCACATTGCGCGAGACAGGCTACGTGGAGGCTGAATGAGTCATTGCTTGCCAATCCTGTCAGAGTCACTGAGATCAATAACTCCCTCAAAGAATATTTCCTTCTCAACAACACGGAAGGAATTTCCTCTGAAGCCCTCTGGGCAGCCCACAAAGCCTTCATTAGAGGCAAACTCATTCAGATTTCTTCCCACATAAAAAAGGAGAGATCGGCTGACCTAGTCAGACTTGAAAAATCGTACACATCCCTCCAAGCATTGCACAAGGCAAACCTCTCCAAATCCCTGGCCTCCCAACTGTACAAAGCTAGTCTAGAACTGAATATAGCCCTAATGGCTAAAGTCGAAAAATCTATCAGTTGGAGGGGGCAAAAATTCTATATACAGAGCGACAAATTGGGCTCAATGCTGGCATCAAAGCTTACTCCCCGACCTCGTCGCTTCACTCTTCCCAAAATTAGGACCCCTGGACAGGGCCTCACAACTAACCCAACGAAAATCCTAGACACTTTCCACAGATTCTACACAGACCTATACTGCCCTCCCAAACAGAGCCACACAGATCCTACTCCATCGTTCCTGGACGCCACCCCCCTGCCCTCCCTGACAACAGAACACAAACTTACTCTTGAGGCAGAAATCACAGAAGGAGAGATCTTGGGGGTCATCAAGGACATGAGAAAAGGGTCTGCCCCAGGCCCTGATGGACTGTCAGTCCCCTATTACAAGACCTTCACTGAGACTCTCTCTCCCTTCCTGTCTAAATTCTTTAACTCTGTAGCAAAGGGTACCCCTTTGGACCCACAGCTTAACTCGGCCTTCATCACGGTGATACCGAAACCGGACAAGAACCCTGAGGAAGTCGGTAATTACAGACCAATTTCACTAATCAACAACGATATTAAAATTCTGATTAAAATTCTGGTAACAGGCTAGCTTCTTTTATCAATACCTACATTCACAAAGACCAGGTAGGCTTCATTCCAGGGAGGCAGGGCCTGGACCAGATTTGCAGAGCTATCGATCTGATCTCTATTCTACAATCCAACTGGGAGGGAGGCCCAAAACAACAAGGCATTGTCTTTTCGTTAGATTTACAGAAGGCCTTTGGTTCTGTATCTTGGACATACATATTTACGCTTCTAGAGAGATGGGGATTTGGCCAGCGCTACATAGGCACCATTAGAGCTATGTACTCTTCCCCCACTGCTCGAATAAGGCTCCAGGGATTTTATCCAAATCCAATAAACATAGCTAAAGGGAAAAGACAGGGATGCCCCCTGTCTCCACTCATCTTTGCTATTGCTATTGAACCATTAGCAATCGCAATCCGTCAAAACCCAGACATCAAAGGAGTGACCTGCGGGGTCCAGAGTCATAAATGTGGTCTTTTTGCAGACGACATTCTCTTGTTCATTACACCCCCCCCCCCCACACCTCACTTCCCATTTTAGACCGCATATTAGACCTTTTTGCAAAAACATCAGGGCTTAAAGTAAATTACTCTAAATCTCATGCAGTGAACATTTCACTTCCACCTGAATTAGTTTCTTCTCTGCAACACTCATTCCCCTTCCAATGGAGCTCATCTTCAATTAAATACTTAGGCATTAATTTAACAGCCAAAATAGAAGACCTATACAACAACAATTATCTTCCCATATACCGAAAGCTCAAAGATGACCTGAAAACTTGGTAGAATAATAGACTCTCTTGGTTGGGTAGAATGAATGCAGTTAAAATGACACTCCTGCCACGGATACTATATCTATTCCGAGCCTTACCTTTAACTATCAGAACAGACCATCTCAAGGCGTTTAAGAACAAAATCCTTAGATTAGTCTGGGGAAACTCGGGATACAGGTTTCCTCAAAATATCTTATACCGCCACAGAAAAAGAGGGGGCTTGGGGCTTCCCGTTCTTCTTAAATATTACCAAGCAGCCAGACTAGCACAGCTTTCCCTGGTTTATTCGAGGTACAAAAAACCGGACTGGATCCAGATTGAGAGGCAGGCTATCCAGAATTATACTATAGGCTACCTTCTTTGGACTCCCTCCAAAAAAAGACCTCCTATTCTATCGCCCACTTTATCCGAAGCCTTTAGCCATTGGGACCCCCTGAGGAACCGCCCTAAGCTTATTTTACCCCTTAACCCTCTAGCGCACGTTTTCCACAACCCAGATTTTCCACCAGGGCTTGACATCAAAGCGTTCAGGTGGTGGCTAGAAAAAGGGCTGTATCATATAGGACAATAGAGTTGAGCGAACTTCTGGAAGTCCGGGTTCTGCTGGTTCGGCCGAACTTCGGGTAAAAGTCCGGGTTCGGGTCCGGACAGAACCCGAACTTTGTCCCGGACCCCGAACCCCATTGAAATCAATGGGGACCCGGACGTTTAGGCACAAAAATGGCTGTAAAATAGTCCTGGAAAGTCCTAGAGGTCTGCAAAATGAAGGAAATGGGGGGTAAGGGTGGGGCAAGTGCCCTACAAAGAAATGGGGACAGGGAAATAACTAAAAGCATTTAAAAAAAATAAAAACATAAAAAAAGCAAAAATGGAGGTGGATGTGGACCATCTTCAAACTGGGTCTGAAAAGTATTAATTAACGGTAGAAGCCATATAACTGTTCTAAAATCATCTTCAAACTGTGTCAAAAAAGTATAAATAAGCCGGGAGAACCCATATCACTGTTCTGCAAACATCTGGAAACTGTGTGTGTCACTTTAAATGAAACCGGGACTAACTGAACTACTGTTCTGCAAACATCTGGAAAGTCTGTGTGTCACTTTAAATGAAACCGGGACTAACTGAACTACTGTTCTGCAAACATCTTGAAACTGTGTGTGTCACTTTAAATGAAACCGGGACTAACTGAACTACTGTTCTGCAAACATCTGGAAAGTCTGTGTGTCACTTTAACAAAAACCGGGGGGAACCCATATCACTGTTCTGCAAACATCTGGAAACTGTGTGTGAAACTACAGCAT
>BLSH010288281.1:180535-193184 GCA_018402905.1 Glandirana rugosa
GGGCTACTGGGCCGCAGGCTACTGGGTCACGGACTACTGGGCCACGTGTGACTAGTTCACGGACGACTAGGATTCGGAATATTGGGTCACGCACCGGGTCGTCACACTGGGCAGCGGGCACCGGGTCGTCACACTGGGCAGCAGGCACCGGGTCGTCACACTGGGCAGCAGGCACCGGGTCGTCACACTGGGCAGCAGGCACCGGGTTGTCATCCTGGGCAGCAGGCACCGGGTCGTCACACTGGGCAGTAGGCACCGGGTCGTCACACTGGGCAGCAGGCACCGGGTCGTCAGGCGTTGAAGCAGGGGACACTGGATCATCAGGCCCTGAATCAGCGGGCACTGGGTTATAAGGCTTAGGATCAGCAGGCACTTGATCAGTGTGCACCGGGTCATCAGGCACTGGGTCATCGGACGCCGGGTCATCGGGCACTGGGTCATCGGGCACCGGGTCATCGGGCATAGGATCAGCAGGCACTTGATCAGTGGGCACAGGATCAGCGGACATCAGGTCATTGGGTACAGGATCAGCAGACATCAGGTCATTGGGAACGGGATCAGCAGACATCAGGTCATCGGGAACGGGATCAGCGGGCATCAGGACATTAGGCACAGGATCAGCAGGCACAGGATCAGTGGGCACCAGGACATTGGGCACAGGATCAGTGGGCACCAGGACAGCGGGCACAGGATCAGCGGGCACCAGGACATCGGGCACCAGGACATCGGGCACAGGATCAGCGGGCACAGGATCAGTGGGCACAGGATCAGCGGGCACAGGATCAGCGGGCACCAGGACATCAGGCACAGGATCAGCGGGCACCAGGACATCGGGCACAGGATCAGCGGGCACCAGGACATCAGGCACCAGGACCATCAGGCACAGGATCAGCGGGCACCAGGGCATCGGGCACAGGATCAGTGGGTACCAGGGCATCGGGCACCAGGACATCAGGCACCAGGACATCAGGCACCAGGACAGCGGCACCAGGACAGCGGGCACCAGGATTCAGGCACCAGGACAGCAGGCACAGGATCAGCGGGCACAGGATCAGCGGGCACAGGAACAGCAGGCTGGATGGAAGGCATGGCAGCAGGTACCGGAACAGGCTGGGCGGCAGGCATGGCAGTGGGCACAGGATCAGCAGGCTGGACAGCTGGCACAGGATCAGCAGGCTGGACAGCTGGCACAGGATCAACAGCTGGCACAGGATCAGCAGGCATATGATCAGCAGGCCTGACAGCGGGCACAACAGCTGGCGCAGGATTAGCAGGCCAGACAGCGGGCACAGGAACAACGGACATAGCATCAGCGGGCACAGGATCAACAGGCACAGGAACAATGAAGTCAAATTGAATAGCCGGCAAAGAGTCCATAGGGCCAGACTGGGTGAAGGACAGAGAACCAGTACAGTTAGGTGAAATAGTGACAGGCAGGTGGGAAACAGAGGGTCCAATTTTCATGGGTTGAACCAAGGTGGAAGATGTGGAGGCAGACTGGAACAGATCAGTTGTTGAAGCAGACTGAATCAGATTGGCAGGTGTGGAGGCAGGATTGGATAGTGGTAGGATTGTGCAGGTTGGGAAAAACTTCAGTTTCTTTTTGGGTTTAGTCACAGAAATTCTGTATGGGGATGCAGGGCTGTAAGTAGTGGGTGCAGCTGATGGAGGAGAAGAGCAGTAGGATGGTAAAGAGGGAGCAGTTGTTGAGGATTTTTGTGGGGTATATTGGGCTGCAACTGTGGTTGCTACGGGCGATGGAGAAAAAGACATTTCAGCAGCCAGGTGTCTGGCCACAGGACTGGGTGGTTGCAGGCTGACAGAGGCAGAGTGCAATATTTTTGACCATGCTTGTAATAAAGGTTGCACAAAATCAGATTTGCATACTGCCTGTCTGACCAGTGATTGCACAGAATCAATACACTCCCTTAGCACCTGTTGGGAACATGCTGAGTAATGTTCAAAGAAAAAGGCTGAGTCGTCTTCCAGTAACCAAACCAATGAAACCACCTGCATTAAACTGAAAGGTGGGGTGTAATCATCACCACCACTAGGGACACCAGACAAAGCCAACTCTGCACAAATTTGAATTAGTGGCTGAATCTCTTCAAACAAAAATCTGCCTTGGTCAACAAAAGAGTGAGCCAGACGGATGCATTCTAACAATTGCTCCCTAGTCTGCTCTTTCAAAATCTGGCAACAATAATCCCTGTCTTCTATTGCAAGCAGTGATAAATACAAAATCTCCTCAGCATGCATCTTGCAGCCGTTAGCAATGCTCAGACCTGATTCCCAGGTGCAGCCGATCTGATTGTATGGCTTCGATATTATGTCAGGGATACCATATGCAGGTATCCAGCAGGGATGGTCAGATCAGTTGGCTGCACTTAAAGGAATCAGGACCAGGTGTAAGGTAAAAATATCAATATATTTATTAGACAAATAACACACACTTCCAACACCAAACACCAGCAAACATAAATGAGCAAGTAAAAGATGAAAACACACCAAACCCCAAAATAAACACTTATCTGACTAACTAAATACAAGTGAAGAAAACACACACATATACAATAAGCAACCAGGGATACCAGATAAGGGGAACAGGGAGCCAGGTACTGGGAGCAGAAGGAGAGCAAGGGAGCAGGTTCAGGAATCAAGTCTCTGGGTCTGGATCGCAGATCAGGGATCAGAGCAGGTCAGGTTCAGGCATGGACACAGCTTGCAGGGAAAATACCGAAGCACTGGGACAGGGAGCAAGGCGGGCTTATATGGACCCAGCAGACCCATCAGGTGCAGCTTAATGACCTGTAAGCTCAATCTCCTGGGAGACTCCCGCTGGTGCCCACCAGAACTACACCATTTAGTTTTCCAAACACTGCCACCAGCAGGTGACCCAAGCAAGGACACAGGTCCTGACATTTGCGTTACAGATGAGGTCTAGTGCTAGAATTATTGCTCTCACTCTAACGATCGCGGCGATACCTCACATGTGTGGTTTGAACACCGTTTTCATATGTGGGCGGGACTTACATATGTGTTTGCTTCTGCGCGCAAGCTCGGCGGGACGGAGCGCTTTAAACTTTTTTTTTTTTTGTTAATTATTTATTTCCCTTTTTACTTTTTATTTTTACACTGTTCTTTTAAAAAAAAAATTGATCACTTTTATTCCTATTACAAGAAATGTAAACATTCCTTGTAATAGAAAAAAGCATGACAGGTCCTCTTAAATATGAGATCTGGGGTCAAAAAGTCCTCAGATCTCATATTTACACTAAAATGCAAAAAAAAAAAAAAAAAAATTGAAAAAAATGACAGGCCAAAAAAAAAAGGGCCCTTTAAGACCGTTGGGCGGAAATGACTTCTGACGTCATTTCCGCCCTGCCGTACTATGGAGCCGAGTGAGCGGCTTCAGCCGCTCAGTCGGATCCCGGACACTGGGGGGAGAGGATCGGATCAACTCCGCCGGCGTGTCCGGTAAGCGGCGGAGATGACCGGAAAGCGGCGGGGGGCACCTCTCCCGCCGCTGATAAAAGTGATCTTGTGGCAAATCCGCCACTAAGACCACTTTTATCAGACGCAGAATCGTCTGAAGAAAGAAACGGTATCTGAATGGTGACTGTAGCTGCAGGCACCATTCAGATATCACTTCTCAAAGGCAGGACATCATAGTACATCCACCCTTAGAGAAGTGGTTAAACATACAGCAAACAGTGTATCATATGCAGAAAAGTTGGGAGCTTGAGTGCAGCAGGGATTATTACCATTTAAACATACAGCAAACAGTGTATCATTTGCAGAAAAGTTGGGAGCTTGAGTGCAGCAGGAACTATTATCATTTAAACATACAGCAAACAGTGTATCATATGCAGAAAAGTTGGGAGCTTGAGTGCAGCAGGGATGATATCTATCCAGGTGACTTTATCAAGGAGAAATCTCCTTGATACTATGTAAACTTCTGAGACTTCTAGCATTGGTTCTAATACTATGTGTACTGCTGTAACAGGTTTATATCTGAAGTTTATTTTGTTTTGGTTTTTGGGGTTTTTTTGTGCCTACTGCTGCAGTGACATAACTTACCTGAAATGAAGACTGCCCCTTGTCCTGCAGACTGATGGTTCCTGAAGAAATCTTGTACCTTGGGATTCCTGGTCCTTTTTACAGTTTTGAACTCCTGGAGGGAGCCCACCCCTTCCTCTTCTTTTCTCCTGTAACAAAAATCCATTCATTGATTTCACTAAGTGTAACATGGTCTTTGAGTGGAGGAGAGGATTCTGCCCTTCATCCGACCTTCCCCACTTAAAGGCCATGTTACATTCAGTGAAATCAATAAATTGACTTTTATCAGTGGAGAAGAGATGGGGTGGGCCACTGTAAGGAGCTTAGAAATGCATTGCAATGTTAGGCCTAAAACTATCAACTATCAAAGTGCTGGAAGTTCAAAGCTGTAAAAAGGAGCAGGTGTCACTGCAGAGAAGACTCCTTTAGGAAACATCAGCCTGCAGGACATGGGACATTCTTCAATACAGGTAAGTTATGTGATTGCAGCAGAAAGTAAAAAAATGCTTTAACTAAACTTCAGCTTTAACCACTTGTGGACCGCCCACCATAGATATATTGTGGCAGGACGGCCGCTCTGCACCACTTCCAGGTCTGGGACATGCATGCGATTCAATGTCCACCGGCACCCGCTGATGCTTCGGTACAGATGGAGAATGCCAATCTGCCTATGTAAACGAGGCCGATCACTGTTCTGTCAGTAGAGAAGGCATGGATCCTGTATCTCTGCAAAGCATAGGCATTGATCCATGGCTTCCCCTAGTACAAGCACCTCCCCCACAGAAAGAAAACACCGGCTAGTCATGAAGGGGGGTAAGTCTTTAGGAGGGCAAGAGGTTAAATAGCTGAGCCTAGCAAAGTCGTTGTATTCTTGTGCATCAGCTCACCTATTTGGTAGCCTTGACAAACAGATATTATTGAGGTAGAGGTTCCAGGGCAGCCGGCGGGGGCTGTGAAGCATTTGTCCAGGGTCCTGAGGGATAGCAACATCCTTTAAAAAATAATTATGAAAATAAATTATAAATCAAATTAATCTGATAGCATAGGGGGCGTGGCCTGGCTCTGGTCGAAGATGTATGCCTAAGCTTTGTTCTCCCGCTCCATGTGGTCCCATCATCTGCCTAAACCTTACCTCCCTGCCGCCTAAGCAGAGCGCATGGGGCACCCGGGCACAGCGCCCGTTACCGGCAAGTACCTCACATGCCCTGCCAGCTCTAAGCCTAGAAGATCTCCAGAATGTGGCTACAGACATTAAAAATACTCTGGCAGCTGCGATCGCAGATCTGAGAGGGGACATACAAGCCGTCATACATAGAGTGGAAGAAGTAGAAGAGACACAAGCACGCCATGACACCGCACTCTGCCAAGTACAGCAAGTCTCTGAGTCACATGCAATCCATCTGTGGGAATTTAACCGACATATCATTGATCTGGGCCGAAACCTAAGTGTAAGGAACTTGCCAGAAACAGTAGACCCTAACCAACTCTCTCCCGTGGTAATCACCATATTTAATGACCTTCTAGAAAGGCCTCATGACACTCCCATCCCCATGGAATGTATACACCACACCTTGCGCCAGAGGGGAAGGGACACAGACCCCCTCAGAGAAGTAATCTTCTGCCTTATGGATTTCCCTCTTAAAGAGGAAATCCTACATAAAGCCAGATCCAGGAACCGCTTTGTACATAGAGCCGCAGAAATAAAAATCTTCCAGGATCTCTCCAATATCACTCTGCGATGCAGAAGAGAGCTCCGGCCCCTACTAGATGCCCTCGGAGTAAGAAACATCATCTATAGCTGGAATTTTCCTTTTTGTCTGTCAGCAACCTTACAAGGCTGCATGGCAAATCTACGGGTTCCAGAGTACCTGGAACATTTCTGCAATGCCCTGGATTTGCCCATCATCGATCTCCCTGACTGATACAGTGACTTCCGCATAACGCTGTTAAGAAAATCCACCTCCATGGGTGGTATACAAAAAGCAGGCAACTTTCACATCAGATGTCGCTGGGCACACCCTCAACCTCCATCACCACCGCAGGCTGCCAGTGCTCCTAAGGACAGCAGCCCCACGGCTTCACCAGTGCACCAAAAACCTCATTGGTCCTACAAAGGTAATCTACCTTTCTCTACCTAGTTGTTGCACGGCATAAACTATTAACTGTTTCACAACACAACTGAACTCTGGCAAGCACACCTACTCATAAACTCTGCAACCTGTATTTACCGGTCCAAACGCAAATCCTCAATATTTGACACCTGATATTCATCTGACTTGAGTGAACACCTTTCTGCTAAAACATGACAACAATGCATCCTCTTTACACATCCATTTGATAGACTATCCTGACTACATGCCGCACAAGACTGTCTCCACATGAAATTTTGAAAGGCCTACAAGGTGAGTGATTGTCACAATTACACACAAGTCAGATGTGCCTATAAACCACTTCACCCCGGACTTCATTCAAACTAAAATACCTTCAACCAGAGGAATCCCCTGACAGCGTTCCCATACTCCATTACAAACCCTCTGCCACAAAAGTTTTAGCCAGTCATGCAAATGGATTTTCTATGCCCTTGCCCCCCCCCCCCACTTATACCAGATCTAAAGTGAAAAGTGAAGAGCACAACACCTCAAGATGGATGAATCTTTACACACAGGAATCAAGACATCTGGTTCTTCCTCAGAAAACAAGACCAGTTTCCCCCATAAAATGCAGACCTCCCAAGAGTAGTCTTCCACTTCCTTCCTAATTCACCAAACAGCCCACACTGGACACAGGACACTCTCCACAACAACTTTTGCACCGGGCACGTGGAAAAAACCAAGACAAAAAGCCCTAGTCACAAACAAACTAAACAATGACTCACAGGTGATATTTGTCAACCTCACTCCTCTATCTGGGCAACCTCCCAAACTTCCCAGAGGAACTCTGGACATTAACTAGAACTAGCTCCTGCCTGACCCCCAGGGTCAGGGAATAACCAATAACTATTTTTTTCTCCAACAGATTAGAAGATATATCCTTTAAGCTAAGTTCCTTTATACTCTACGAAACCAAATGAGAGATGCATACTATTGATCCCATTGACCTCATACGAGGTTGATTGGAACACAGGTGATCACTGGACCTAGCAGCAGGTCCGAGGGGAGAATATACCTAAAAATTCTTATGATATTGAGTATAGTGTCCAGGGATCTGGCACACTGACTCGGTAGCCATATTCCACACCAAATTTCCCCAAGCAAAATCCGCCCCCTATTTCTTTACCTAAACACATAGGGGGAGAAAACAAATAAATTGTTTTGCCTGTTCACCCATTGGCTGTAACGCCAATACTTGTCCCCTCTGACTTACTTTTCGCATCCATCTGACTGGAATAGTTCTGAATTGACTGTCCATATGTTTGTTTGTTTGTTAGTAACAGGCTAAACATTATCAAATAAGTTGCTACGTAAGTAGTATTTATTTCGTGCTCTGCCTTTTTGGATGTTTTCCTTTTTTTTCTTTCGCCGTGTTTCCCTAGCTCCCTTTGGTTCAAAGTTCTATACATTACACCATAACCCTGGAATCTTCGGTTTAAGACTAAAACAGCATGTGTATTGTTAGTAGGTAACCTATACTCAGTGTTATTAGAAACACCAAACAAAAAGGATTTAAAACTTCCATTATATGCTCTCAACCCTTACCTCGGACCATTTTACTACAATCTGAGAGCACACACACCCTTTAGCCTGTGACAAGCAACACAATACACATTCTACACATCTCCTACTTGCTCTCCACCTCACTTCCAAAACATAAATGTAGAGGGGAAGAGGACCAGGTGATCAACTGCACTTGAGGTTGGTCCCTGGCCAAAACCACCCTCAGCACTACTACACGCTGAACTAACCTCTCAGGAGCTTGAGGCTGCCTCTATCGGAAAACCTCAGCCTACCACTCCCACTCACAGCAGACCTTCAAACAGCTGCTGATCCCAGCCAACCTACTTTCCTCAATTTAGGGGGGTTTGCAGGTTCAATCCCACCCTCGTAAACGATTCCCCAACAATACCCCCCTCTAACCACCCCCTCTTTGACAGACCAATTCCACTCCCATCACTAATTTTCCACACCATCCACTACCTCACTACCCTCCCATTCCTACACCTCCCCTATAGATAGGCTCTTTCCTGCCCCCTCTCCAATGTCTTAACAGCCAGAAGCTTCCTCACCAATACTTGAAATGGCCGCCTCCAGAGACCATACCAAAAATCTAACTCTTAAAATCGCTTCCCTCAATGTCTGGGGCCTCAACACACCAGAAAAAAGAACACAAGTTCTCTTTAACATGAAAAGTGTACATGAAGATGTAGTGTTTCTGCTAGAAATGCACTTTCATACAGATGCAATCCCAAAACCATTTAATAAATATTACACACAATGTTAAAACGCAACGTCACCTATATCCAAATTTAAAGGTGTATCTATACTCATCTCCAAGAACGCACCACTCTGAATTGTGGACTATCTTAAAAACCACTGCAAAGACAAACCAATCACCCTTGATAATATTTATAGCCCCAACAAGTCCCATGTTCCATTCCTCAGAACTGCTACCCAACAACTAGCGGCTTTCCAAAATGGGATAGTAATCTTAGGAGGAGACCTCAGTGCCCCCTTAGATACATTCTCTGGACATTCACACCTTCCCTACAGAGCCCTAAGACAAATGAAAAAAGCACTTCAAGACTTGTTACTCCATGACACGTGGCGCACACTCCATCCCAAAGAAAATGATTTTTACATTCTTCTTGACACCACATAACAGATATTCTAGACTAGACTACCTCTTCTTGACACAGCAGGATCTCCCACTCCTAACAGCAGCAACAATTGAGCCCATGACCCTGTCTCACCATCACCCAATCTCGATCACACTAACCTTCCTAGAAAAGACCACATTTTTCCCAATCTGGAAATTGGACCAACCTATTCTAACAAATAGCACTAATTCTAAAGAAATACATACCCACCTGATCAATTAGTTCAGAGAAAATGACACACCTGGCATTTCCAGCTTGACACAATGGGAGGCACACAAATGCGTAGTACGAGGAAAAATGATATCACTAGCGACAAAAAGAAAAAAGAAAAAGAGGCCAGACTACTGGAACTATATGTGAAAATTAGACTACTAGAAGTAACCCACAAACTCACGCTCGTCCACAAGACCCAACTGGAACTTACCGAAATACGCTCCCAACTACAGGAGGAACTAGGACGCACAATACGTAAGAAATTTACTCTTTCACAAAAGCTCTTCTACGAGCATGGCAACAAAAGCACGACACCAGCCAGCACAGGCGCTACACATGAAGAAAGCAAAAACAATAATACATAAACTTAACTCCCACACCTCTAACACAAAACACAGATATAGCCCAGGAATTTAAAAAGATTTACTCAGATTTATACAATCTCAACACAAGACACCCCCCCCCCCCCCCCACTAGACAGAACTATTGAGATCAAAGACTTCCTAAATAAATATTGTCCCAAAGCAATCTCCTTTGACATACCAAAAAAGCTAGAAAATTGGAACAGGCCTGTATTTTCCTGGTTTGGTAGAGCGGCAATCCTGAAAATGAATGCCCTACCGAGACTACTATACATCCTCCAGACAGTCCCCATCCATGTTCCTCCAGCATTCTTCAAAACATACAAAAACCTGTGTTTCAAATTCCTATAGGGAGAGAACAGACCCAGGATCATTGATACGCAACTGACCTTACCCAAACACCTAGGGGGAATAGGCCTCCCAGACCTTCAGAATTATTATAAGGCTGCCCACCTATCTAGAATAGTGGACTGGAATGTGCACGAGGCATACAAAGATTGGGTACTCCTGGAAGCGTCCTTCACAACCCTAAAATTGAAATCCATACCCTGGATATTAGCAAAACATAAACCACCAGAAATCCACACCAATTCTTTAATAGGACCCACCATACAGTGTTTCCACAAAACCTGTAAGCAAACAGCCTTGTCATCAACCACCAGCCCTCTGACACCTGTCAAATTAAACCCTGACTTCCCTCCAGGGATGCATCACCTATTCTTGTCACATCACTGGTCGATAGACCATATTCTTGCACACCACTTCTACAAAAATGGGAATTTTGTGTCGACCACGTACCTTTCTTCACAAATGCAGAAATCCCCTATTCCACCTTGGCATCTCCTAAAAAATCTCCCACTATCTCAAATCCATAGACTCCACATCTTCATACTCAAGACAACTCACACCATTCAAACAATTATGTACGTGTAAAGCACCCAAGAACCATCTTATATCTACCATACACTCCTTCTTATTTGCACAGTACCAAGCTAATAGTAATGCAGCATGTAAGAAGTGGGAAACAGACTTGTCTCTCCCCTTGACCCTAGAAGAATGGGAACAAATCCACTCCAACATCCACAAAGGCTCCTTAAACATTTCCACACAAGAGAATGGATACAAGATCCAAACCCGATGGTATCGCACCCCAACACTTTTGCACAAATTCAAACCAACCAAACCAGATACATGTTGGAGATGTCTTAGTTAAGCAGGTTCACTTTTGCACATCTGGTGGTCTTGCTCAAGGATCCAGAACTTCTGGAAAGAATTTCACCGCATAATCGCCCAAGTATCGACCTACAAACTGGAGTATACTCCAACCCAATTCCTAATACATCACTCAAAACTGAGCTCGATATGAGAAATAATCCCATATAAGAATAATCCCTTTGGACTTTTAAGGCAGATATAGTAAATTGAGTAATCAAAAAAGGGAAAAAGAAAGGGGGTAAATATGGTAAAACAGTTGAACACTTTATTTATACATAGAATATAAAACCAAAATGAATGAGTATATTCACATGTATCAGTCACATAAAAGAACAAATCATGTGTTATACAATTTTAAGGCATAAAAACAATATGCAGATACAAGGTGCCACAGTAAATTACAACATAGGTATGGTTAGACTTAATGCATGGAAATTGCACACCTAGGTAACCTCTGGTGACAGGGGATCCAGGGGCAATTTCACAACCGTCCCAACATGTTTCGGATTTGATTTTTCCTTCTTTAGGGGATATTTGGCATTAAATACAACAATATATGCAGTCTATAAAGAGATAAAGCATGAATGACATGAATATATTGTATATAAATTTTAACAAAGTAAAATGGAGTAAGGTGAGTTATAATGCGCCCTCCATAGAGAGTGAATGGAACACTTACATCTGAACTAGAGGCACCCAACAAACCAAACTTCTATGTCAGCCCACTGAATCTGGGGCAGATGGAATGAAGCCGATATCACAGATTCTGATGACCACTGTTGGCGCAGACCCTGGGAAGGGTGTATTGGAAAATGTGCAACCACGAGGCACACTCGATGGCTGTGCCAGCTGGACCACTGAGTGGTGTAAATTGCACTAAATAAAAAGAAAGTATATATGTATATATAAGTAACTATTTAATATGTAGCCCAGTTGAAAATTTAGAGGTATCAAGCCCGGAGTGTAACAAGGAATGCCAGATTAAGTAGACATTTTTGTACAGCAATGGTAGCATGATATGCAAACATTGCGTACAATATGTGGGATTGTACTGTATAGGGCCTCAACGTCGATGGCGACCAGAATTGTGTCGCCATCGGCGCGGAGGCCCTCCATAATTTGCAAAAAGTGTATCGTGTCGCGTACATATGAGGGCAATTTTATTACCAAGGGTTGTAAATGATTGTCAACAAGGTGGCTGAGGTTCTCCGTGAGGTTGCCGCAACCTGAAACGATGGGGCGCCCCGGAGGTTTGGTGGGGTGTTTATGGAGTTTGGGCAACGCATAAAAGGTTGCCTCCCGCGGGTGACTGGTACGTATGTATTCCCAGGCTTGTTTTGGTATTATGTTGTAATAGTAGGCCTGATCGACAAGGATGTAAAATTCCCTTGAGAACCGATCGGCCATATTCGAAGAGGTGGGATGGTACCACTCAGGGTTATTGAGTATTGACATGCACATGATTATGTAATCAGTGCTTTTCATAATCACAAAGTTGCCACCCTTGTCGGACGGTTTAATAACCAAATTTGAATTTTGAGCTAAAGTCTTTAGTGCGTTTTGTTCACGTACCGAAAAATTGGGTGTGGAGTTGGTTGAAATAGGTAAATTCGTAATATCTTTGGTAACCATCTCAAGAAAGGTGGCTGCGTTGCGATTAGAGCTGGGGGGGGGTAAAGAGACAAAGGCTTTTTTAAGTAATGGGACCTGGGAGTGTTCGGTTTTGGCCGGGGTGGTGTCAACTGCAATGAGCAAATTTTCAAGATCTATGGAGTCAATGAGTTCCGGAGACTCATTTTCCTGTAACAAAGATATAAGGAGATCAAGGGCTTGCATATCAGGAGGGAGTGGTGTAGCTGTTGGTGTCACAGTGTCCCTTTTAGACTTTTGAGTAGAATATTTCTAATAAATAGATGAATGTCTTTAATGGTTTCAAATTTATTAAGATGAAAGTCAGGGCAGAATGTTAAGCCCCTGGCTAATACAT
>BLSH010288281.1:244890-258139 GCA_018402905.1 Glandirana rugosa
TCGGTTGTGACAATACACAAACAAACAAAAAAAAAGATTAACCCCATCGGGGGTTTTATAACTCTGTATAATTTTTTTTGTTCATATGGTTACCGACACACTCCGGCCAGATTTACAGATAAGACATGTTCCATGTCTGTTCAGAACACCCTAGGTATGGACCAAGTAAAATTATTCGTAATCGAACAGGTGTAACCGACACCTGGCCGCCGACGTGAACAGACACTATTGCGGGGGACGGTACGATTTGTGTGCAAGTCTGTTATGTGACCGACGTCCCGTCCGGTCGTGGAGGTTCCGTATTTCCCGTTCGAGTCCAGTACACGGGTTAAACCTCTGGGTCTTCAACTTACCCCGTCTGGGTAGTAGCCATTGGTATACTTGTTTTTTTTAATATGTCTCAATATTTTGGGGGCTACCCCAATTAGAAAAAAAAACAAACAAACACATAACAGTGTTGGCTACCTCCTCCTCCTCCTCCACCACTGCCACTTCCACCTACACTGCCACGGCCATGGCCTAGTCAACCTCTAGGCTCCTACTCCACATCCCCCTGCTCCTCCCATTTTTATTTTTTTGTTGTTATTTTAAGTCTTTTCCCTATCCACATTTGTTTGTAGGTCATCACTTGTCCTACCCCTTACCCCCATTTTGTTTCCTTTTGCAGCCCTCTAGTCCTTTCCAGGACTTTTTTACAGCCATTTTAGTGCCCCAAAGTTTGGGTCACCATTGACTTCAATGGGGTTCGGGGTCCGGGGTAAAGTTCGGGTCAAGTTCGGTACCAAACCCGAACTTTTCCGCAAAGTTCGGCCGAACCAGATGAACCCGAACATCCAGGTGTCCGCTCAACTCTACTGAGCACAGCTGAGCATGCTCAGACACAAAACAACTCTCAAAATAACTCTCATGGAGTAATTGCTTGAGTAGTTAGTAAATACCAAAATGAGAGTTATTTTACACACATTTTTTGGGAGTGAAGATGAGCGTTATTTTGCCAAGTGCACGTTTCAGCCATTCATTCTAATGGTACAATTGTTACATTAGCAAATAAAACCATTTCATGTTGAAAAGAAATGTATCTTTCTCTCAAAGAAATTGTCCTGGCAACAATGTTGCACATTTGATAATCTATTTTGTTTTTAAAAATGCTAGAATGTAAAATCTCTTCATGTTTTGTAAATAATTTTTTTCTCGGTCACTTTCACATGCTGCTGTCCATGTCACAAAAATACTTCCCCAAACTCACGCAAGTATCTTTACAAACCACAAACAATACCATTGCTTATGGAAATTTAAAATTAGTCCCATTTTTTTATATTCTTTTCAAATGATCCAACTTTGAGCCCCAAAAATGTGATATGTGTGCCAACATCAGAAATAAAAATGTCATCATTACCAAAATTCTGAGGATAACTTTAATATAATTATTTTTTTTATTATATAATCATTTATTATTTAATAATTAATATATTCTACGCTCACGCAGCAAGAACCACCAAAAATCACAGATTACATTTAGAAGATTAACTCCTGACTAATGTAAGTCTTATATATTCCTAGACATGCAGTATCTGTGTATTTATGTGTAGGGGGACTTGACATGTGTTAGCCCCGTGGTTTAAAGGGTAGCAATTCTGTCTACCATTGCAGACATCCTGAGTTTTAATTCCAAGCATGTCACTTCATGTAGAGATGTTTGTCCTCTCTATGTTGTTAAACATGACTCAGGGCCTTACCTAAATTATGTCTAAATGTAGTGTTTATGTGCAGGAGGGTTCCACCACCATTGCAAATCTTGGCAGATATACTAGCTAGACAATGGGGATGTCTGCCTTTACATGCACATGAATTTTAATGGCATCCTAGTCTTAGTCCATAGGGTTCAATATTGAGTTGGCCCACCCTTTGCAGCTATAACAACTTCAACTCTTCTGGGAAGGCTGTCCATAAGGTTTAGGAGTGTGTCTATGGAAATGTTTGTCCATTCTTCCAGAAGTGCATTTGTGAGGTCAGGCACTGATGTTGGATGAGAAGGTCTGGCTCGCAGTCTCTGCTCTAATTCGGCCAAAAGGTGTTCTATCGGATTGAGTTGGACAGCCTTCCCAGAAGAGTTGAAGCTGTTATAGCTGCAAATGGTGGCCCAACTCTATACTGAATCCTGGGCTGCCTTTATAGTTCATGTGTGTGTAAAGGCACATTTCCAAATACTTAGGACAATCTGTTGTATATTACTTGTGATACTTAGCATGGCTATGGACTTAGGACTGGTTCACACCACAGCGATGGGCAACACATGTGCTCACTGCTCACTAGCTAAGTGGCTAGCAAATCCACCTGGTCCCTAAAAGGTTGCTGGTTCATGTCCCGGATACGCTAATGCTTGTGTTGAAGTTTATAATAAACCCCTGGTTGAGTTTCTCACCACAATCCAAAGACAGGCTGGCATTTTATTTGTCTCTTGTCCAAATAGTGTGCAACGTAAGCAAGTTAATTTGGGACTTTAAACTGGAAGCTTGTTGCAGCCAAGGACTTGAAATTTTCAAATTGTAGAGTTTACACTGCACAGGTACATCTGGTTAGAAAACGGTTGCTTGGATCAGTGTTTCTCAACTTTAGTCCTCAAAGCATCCCAACAGGTCATGCTTTCAGGATTTCCCTCAGAAGAAACAGCTGTGGTAATTACTAATGCAGTGAAACTGATCAAATCACTTGTGCAAAATAATAGCCTGAAAACGTGACCTGTTGGGGGTACTTGAGGACAGGGTTGATAACCACTGACTTAGAATTTTGTCTTGGAGTTATACTAATCTGATGAACATAGCCAAGGTTTAGAACAGCAAATAGCATTAGGTATTGCAGCCTCTCAGGTGAAATAAATTTGAAAAGACAGATTGAAAGATACTGGTGGGTTTGTACTTCTATTGGGCGTGTGTCAGTGCTAGCTTATATAAGGCACTTCAGTAGAGGGTGTTGGTTTGACCTGATGAGAGGTCAGGTTTGTTGCTGTGGTTTTTGTGGGAGAAGGAATGATATTTTGCAAATGACAAATGTTTTACTAGAGCGGTTTGCTGAAATTATTGTGCATTTTGACCATCAAAAGTGGCTTGATTTTACCATGCTGTCTGATTGGGGTGTGTATTGTTTGTCTTACCATGCATTCTTCCAGAAGAAAATACTCACCAATGTTCTTGGTTTAATATGTGCCTTGTTTAATATCATATTGTAATGCTTTGTTAGAATGACTGTTAATTATCTTTCTGTAATTTTGCAGCTAATGATGCCATGTGGGTGTTTAGTCATTTTATGAAATGTGTGGGCGGTTATGGACGGTGAAACTAAAACTGTCCACTGTAAGGTTTAGTCCAAATTTAGATTGTAGGCTCCTATGAGCAAAACCCTTCGAACCCAATTGCTAACTGTTTTGCTAATTGTGTATACACTGTAAATATTTTAAGGCCAGTAAATATGTACATACTTTCTGTTGGCAAAATAAAATGAAATTGATTTTGCTTGTTCTCTTTTGTAACTTACTTTTTAAATTCATTTTGGGGGGTAGTGGTTTTGGGGAAGTGGGTTACTTTCCTTAGGGCCGTTTCACACTGCTGCGATGTCCGAGATCGAATGTAAAACGCACCACAGTGCAAATCACATGCGATCTGTGCTATGCAAATTCAGCCATACAGATAGTATGGCTGAATTGGCATTGCATCCAGACGAAACTAGCACAGGACCCTTTTTTTTTGTTATGCAGCAGAATCAGATCACATGGATGTTCACATCCATGCAATCCGATTCCTGTCCAAATTTTAAGTTTGCAGTGCAATCTGCAAACAGATTTGGGGTTGTCAATAGCTTTCTATTGACACCCCTAGCAGTTTGCATATGGCAGTGTTAACTGTCTAAGTTGGGTGCGATGCCCGCAGTGGATTTGCATGGTTCCCGCATTGCACTAGTGTGAACCAGCAGCGATAAGTCATCTTCTCATTTATATTTGCATAGTCCTTACAGATATACATCAGCAGGAAGTGTAATGTGGCTGGAAAAAGGAAGTGCTGTGTGCACATAGGCTGCAAGCAATTGTGTGGTGACGCCAAATAAATCAATGAACCCCACCCACACCACATATAGCTCCCACATCCTCCCCTACATTGATCAAATATGTAATTTCAACTTGCTTGCGGCTATAATGTATTGTCCCCCCAATCCATACTAAGCCCTCTAGCTCAGGGATGGATTTTAAGGGGAAGCTCACTCCAAATTTTATTACAGAGCGGCAGGGGATCCCTCCAAACTCCAGACCCTTTCTGAGCATGCAGCCTGGAGGTCAGGATGGGGGACAAGTGAGGGTCTGCCCCCTTCCTGGACTAAACCAGGCCACATGCCTTTAACATGAGGGGGTGTGTGCTTTGGAGTGGGGGGCTCTGCCCCCCACCCCAAAACATCTTCTACCCATGTTGATGGGACAAGGGCCTCTTCCCAACAACCATGGTTGTTGGGGTCTGCGGTTGGGGGGTTGATCGAAATGTGGAAGCCCCTATTAACAAAGGGGCCACCAGATCCTGCCCCCCCATGTGAATGGGTATTGGGTACATCATACCCATTCGCCTAAAAAGTGTAAAAATGTATTTAAAATGGAGACATTTTTTGTCCAATCTTTTATGTTAAAAAAGTGTCTTGCGATATACATCCATGGTCAATAGGGATGGTCACCCGGTTCGAGTCAAAAGTATGTTCAACTCGAACATCGGGGGTTGCCGAATACTGAACATTATGGGGTGCTCATGCGAAATTTGAGTGGCCCATAATGCAGTGAAATTGTGGAGGAATGCCGCCCGCTGATTGGCCAAATCATGCACATGACCTGCGTGCTTTGGCCAATCACAGCATTCTCTGCTATGAGAGCCATGATTGGCCAAAGGCAGGGTGCCTTTGGCCAATCTTTGCTCAGCGGGTCAGAGTCCAAGCCCACACTATATAAGGCCACTTACACAGTGGCCGAATATAGTGAAAACATTTGCGGAGATAGCAAAAGGTTAGGCAGTGGCATATATATGTACAGTATGGTATATATAATATACTGTATTCAGTGTATTTATTTATTTCATGTACTTATATAGCACTGTCACTTTACATATATATTGTACATTTACATCAGTCCCTACCCTCAAGGAGCTTACAATCTATGGTCCCTAACTCATATTCATACATATACTAGGGCCAATTTAAATAGGATCTAATTTATCTACCTGCATGTCTTTGGAGTGTGGGAGGAAACTGGACTACCCAGAGAAATACCACACAAACAAAGGGAGAACATAAAAATTCCAGGTAGGTAGGGTTGTGGTTGGGATTTGAACTAGTGACCCTTTTGCTCCCAGGCAAAAGTGCTAACCACTACACCACTGTGTTGACTACATACAGTGCCTGCACACTCGGATAAGGGTTTGGCATAGATTTTAAGAGGAACTCCACAGCAAAATTAAACACAAATTTTGGGTAGGATTCCCCCGCAAAGTCCGTACCAGGCCCTTCAGGTCTAGTATGGATTTTAAGGGGAACCCCATACCAAATTTTGGGAAAAGTGGCTTTGGGGTCCCCCCAAAATCCAAACCAGGCCCCAAAGCACCCTCCCCATGTTGAGGGCATGTGGCCTGATAATGTTCGGAGGGGCACACTCACTCATTCCCACCCCCCCCTGCCATGCAAAGGCTGCATGCTCGGAGAAGGGTCTGGTTTGGATTTTGGGGGATCCCAACAGAATTTTTTCTAAATTTGGTGTGGTGTTCCCCTTAAAATCCATACCAGACCCGAAGGGCCTGGTATGGACTGGGGGGGGGACCCCAAACGCAATGCTTTTTCAATGATCTTTATCTATATTGCAGGGAACCAGCAATACATTCCAACCGCGACCAATTTTAAATGTCAATTTTTCCTTTACAAATGTCATTTTGCGGTGGCACTGTTCTAAACATCACAGAGATCCATACTAAGGGGACCCCCAAGCACGATATTTAACCACTTGCCGACCGCCCGCCACGGCGTGACAGCGGCAAAGTGGTTAGTTATCACAAACCGCCGTCAACTGATGGCGGCTGCGATAACTAGCATTGTGAGCGTGCACGCGCCACTGAGGCGTGCTCACATGCTCACTGTGTTCCGGGGGTCCAGGGAGTTGGTAGGGTGGACTCAATTGCCACCGGCTACCCGCGTATGTGAACACGGATCTCCGTTCTGACAGAGGGGGAAGGGTGGTGATCACAGGCTTCCTGTATATGGAAGACGTGATCACTCCCCTCCCCCTGCCAGCCCAGCCCCCATACAGTTAGAACATGTTAGGGAACATAGTTAACCCTTAGAGTGCCCCCTCCAGGTAAACCCCTTCACTGCCAATGGCATTTCTACAGTATTTATAGCACTGATCACTGTATAAATGCCAATGGTCCCAGAAAAGTGTATAAATGGTCCGACATGTTCAACGCAATATCACAGTACCATTACTAGTAAATAATAATAAAAAAAACAACTCCAGAAATGAATTTGCATCATCTGTAAACACGGCAAACCAATCAATAAATGCCAATTGCAATTTTTTTTTTAACAAAAATATGAGGAAGAATATAAATTGGCAAAAACAAATGAAATAACATTTTTATTATTGGATTTGTATTTTAGCAAAAAGGAAGAAAAAACGGTTATTTTGCAAAATTATCAGTGCATTCGGGGGTGTACAGCATATAGTACACTTGACGTGGTGTATTCAAATATATACAGTCTAGTATATATATATATATATATATATATATATATATATATATATATATATATATACACACACAGCATATTGAGCATGCACTATATATCAGCGCATTCGGGGGTGTGCGTACAGTATATAGTACACTTGACATGGTGTCTTAAAATATATGCAGTCTAATATATAAATATATATATACTAACACACAGCGTATTGAGTGTACACTATATATATGTGCATTCAGGGGTGTACAGTATATAGTACACTTGACGTGGTGTATTAAAATATATACAGTCTAGTATATATATACACACAGCGCATTGAGTGTACACTATATATCAGTGCATTCGGGAGTGTACGGTATATAGTACACTTGATGTGGTGTATTAAAATATATACAGTCTAGTATATATATATATATATATATATATATATATATATACACACACAGCGTATTGAGTGTACACTATATATCAATGCATTCGGGGGTGTACAGTACACTTGACGAGGTGTATTAAACTATATACAGTCTGGTATTTATATATACATACAGCGTATTGAGTGTACACTAGATATCAATGCATTTGGGGGTGTAAGTACAGTATATAGTATACTTGACATGGTGTCTTAAAATATATACAGTCTAGTATATATATATATATATATACACACTGTATTGAGTGTACACTATATATCAGCGCATTTGGAGGTGTATGATATATAGTACACTTGACGTGTTGTATTAAAATATATACAGTCTAGTATATACATATATATAGACACACAGCGTATTGAGTGTACACTATATATAAGTGCATTTGGGGGGTGTGCTTACGGTATATAGTACACTTGACGTGGTGTCTTAAAATATATACAGTCTAGTACAGTATCTCACAAAAGCGAGTACACCCCTCACATTTTTGTAAATATTTTATATCTTTTCAGGTGACAACACTGAAGAAATGACACTTTGCTACAATGTAAAGAAGTGAGTGTACAGAAAGAGTGTAAAGAGTTCCAAGACCCTGAAACTGAGCTGCAGCACGGTGGCCAAGACAATGCAGCTGATAGGTTCCACTCAGAACAGGCTTCCCCATGGTGGTACAAAGTACTTGAGTACACATGCTCAGCGTCATCCAGAGGTTGTCTTTGGGAAATAGACATATGAGTGCTGCCAGCATTGCTGCAGCGGTTGAAGGGGTGGGGGGTCAGCCTCTCAGTGCATAGACCATACGCCATACACTGCATTAAATTGTTCTGCGTGGCTGTCATTGTCCCAGAAAGAAGCCTCTTCTAAAGATGATGCACAAGAAAGCCCGCAAACAGCTTGCTGAAGACAAGCAGACTAAGTACATGGATTACTGGAACCATGCCCTGTGGTCTGAGGAGACCAAGATAAATTTATTTGGTTCAGATGGTGTCAAGCATGTGTGGCAGCAACCAGGTGAGGAATACAAAGACAAGTGTGTCTTGCCTATAGTCAAGCATGGTGGTGGGAGTGTCATAATCTGGGGCTGCATGAGTGCTGCCGGTACTGGGGATCTACAGCTTATTGAGGGAACCGTGAATGCCAACATGAACTGTGACATACTGAAGCAGAGCAAGATCCCTCCCTTCGGAGACTGGGCCGCAGGGCAGTATTCCAACATGATAACGACCCCAAACACACCTCCAAGACGTCCACTGCCTTGGTAAGTAAGCCGAGGGTAAAGGTGATGGACTGGCCAAGCATGTCTCCAGACCTAAACCCTATTGAGCATCTGTGGGGCATCCTCAAATGGAGGGTGGAGGAGCGCAAGGTTCTATTCTATTTCCAGATGTATGAATAACAGATGTAATGTGTGAAGAACATATTTTCTAGGCAAAGAAAAGATGTTGTGTGTGAATAAAAGATGTGCAAGCATTAGCGGCAATAAGAAAAGCGACAGACTAAAAAGAAGTGATATCATAACCTGATATGATATCACTGTTCTGAAAACATCTGCAAACTGTGTGTGAAGAGTGCAACCATATGCATGCTCTTCTCTATGCTGTGTTTTCAAACACACTATCCAGATGTTTGAAGAACAGGTGTATGGTTCCTCCCCAGTTTTAGGTAAAGTGTTCTAAACTATTTTCAGATGTGTGCAGAACAGATGTAATGTGTGAATAACATCTGTTCTGGTGCAGAACACATGTGTGTGAATAGCAGATGTGCAATGATTGACGGTTTCATTTAAAGTGACACAGACTTTAAAAAGAAGTGTGAATAACAGATGTGCAATGATTGACGGTTTGATTTAAAGTGACACACAGACTTGAAATAATTGTGCAGAAGAGATGTGCACTGATTCCCGGTTTCATTTAAAGTGATACACACATTTTGCAGAACAGTGATATGGGTACTCTACTTTTTTGACACAGTTTGAAGATGATTTTAGAACAGTTCTATGGCCTCTAATGTTAATTAATACTTTTCTGACCCATTTTGAAGATGATCTCCATTTTTGCATTTTTTATGTTTTTATTTTTTTAAAAATATTTAAAGTTATTTCCCTGTCCCCATTTCTTTGTAGGTCACTTGTCCCATCCTTACCCACATTTCCTTCCTTTTGCAGACCTCCAGGACCTTCCAGGACTATTTTACAACATTTTTTGTGCCTAAAAGTCCGGGTCTCCATTGATTTCAATGGGGTTCGGGGTCCGGGACAAAGTTCGGGTTCTGTCCGGACCCGAACCCGGACTTTGTCCCGAAGTTCGGCCGAACCAGCAGAACCCGGACTTCTAGAGGTTCGCTCAACTCTACTTATTGTTGTGTATTGCCCTTTCTGTACATTTGTAATAACTGCATATGCTACTACAGTTTGTATTGCCTCTATGCACAATTTGTCATACACGCACCGACTCCCGATCTGGGATGATGCTCAGATGGAGGGTCAGGCGTGTTGGGTTGTGATTCTGTCCGTTGCATTGATGTTGAATGGATGTAGGATAGTTTCATGCCTTTGCAATGGATTTATGGTGCTTTTTCGTTTCCTTTTATTGTTTATCCATTTTTTCCTTATAATTAGATTGATATGAAAATATTTGGAAACAATACACTGTTCACCTTGCATGCTACATACTGTATGTGTCTATTGTTTATTGTCTCATGTTTGGTATATGTACATGTAGCATTATATGATACTTATGTACACGTGTGTATATATATATATATATTTTTTTTATGAAGAGGTTTTTTTGTACTTTTTTCTTCTCTTTTTTGTTTTCTTTTTCTCTTTATAGATATTGATTTTTCTATTTGCCATATATGCTAGTGATTTTAATTTTGTCTAAAGCAATTCATGCACCTGTACTTCATCTGAGTAGTTGTCAATTAATTCCCCAATTATCATAGATTGTTTAACATCCAGTGGGGGTGGAGTTTCTGTATACTTAAGTGATGTACTATTGCAATGTCTTTGTAATGAATAAGCTCATCTTTGAGTGAAACATGTCTACCTTACTGTCTTGTACCTGTCTTGTACCCTGTATGGCTATTTTCTACAATAAAATACAGCAACCAGAATTGGTCGTGGAGTGCCGCCATTTGTTTTAATATCTCTTAAGACCGGGGTCAAATTCAAAGAAATGAATTCAGAAGCTTGGCGAGAGATTACAACAATACAATACTTAAGGTTCTCTACCCATTGCAATGGAATATAATTCGGAGCCGTATTGCGAGCCTCAATATCTATTGGAAACAACAAAGACTTAGTCCAATTTACTTTCAGCCCAGTAACTACTAAAAATGAGTCTAATATCTGTAGGGCCCCTTGGAGAGAGGGTCCAGAATCATTTAAAAACAATAGAAGGGGTGTGGTCTAGTGCTGAAGCAGGATGGCAGCATAAACCTGGAGCTCCAACATCTACTGCCTCTAATCAGCCCAGAATCAGTGTGAGGGGGTGAGATTCTGACCGAGGACGATGGCAGGACAAAGCATATTGGTTACCTGATCACAGAAGAAACCCTCCACCCAGCTCAGCTGCACTATCCCGGCGATGTTCCACACCCAGAACCAGGACTTGCAGGCTGCATCTCAAGCTGCGGAACACAGTGTGTCAATGCTCGTCGGCAATCTGCAGGCTCTAGGTGTCTACACAGCACGTACGCAAGCCCTGCAACAGTCTCTGCTGCTTTGCCTGGCAGACTTGCAGCTGGTAGCAACAGGCATTAAAAATACCTTGTCAGCGGCCATTTCAGACTTAAAAACAGATCTCAGGGCACTTGCATCTCACTTGGAGCATGAGGAGGCAGGGTCATGACACATGGAGCCGCCATAAAGCAAGTACAGCAAACTATCAGTGTATGTGCACAACATCTGATATAGAAGATCTTGACAATCGGGGCTGAAAACACAATTTAAGGGTCAGAGGCATTCCAGAGACAGTTTAGGGCCCTAAATTGCAATCAGCGGTCTGGGCTATCTTTAACGCACTACTGGGCAGACCCACAGATGCACCAGTGGAAATGGAGAGATGCCACCAAGCCCTAAGGCCCAGGGGCCATAATAATGATCTGCCAAGGGACAGTCTGTTGCCTGGTCAGTTTTACACAGAAAGAGGAGATTCTGCGAGCAGATCAGAACCAGGACCACCTAGAACATGAAGGGGCATGCATACAAATATTTCAGGACTTGTCCACCATCACCCTACAGCATATGAGAGATTTGCATCCCCTCCTCCAGGTGCTCTAAGACAGACGCATTTCATATTGGTGGAAATTCACATTCTGCCTACAAGCATCGGTAGGAAATTGCAATGCATTCCTGAGAACACCCACAGACTTGCAAGCGTTCTGCGATAATCTCAAGATCCCACCGGTTCCGGTCCCAGAATGGTACGGTTCCTTTCTCCAACATGACCCCTGGATCCCTATTCCCCAAGAGGATTTGCCGCACTAACAAAGACACAGACAGAAGCGTCGGAGAATATCGTCATACTCACCTCACAGGTTTTGTGGCGATATTGAAACAGAGGAGAACCCGAGACTCTCCCCATCCTCGGTATGGAGCAAGACAGATCACAGAGCCTACAACTAACCTAGCTGTTTCAGCAGTTTCTAACACTCACCTCTTTGGAACATCTTATCCTTTACTAGCTTCTGCCATATACTAGACTGCTGTGGCCTACACTACACACTTATGGGTAAAGGGCATCAAGACATGGACGACCTGAGATGAAGGTGATTTGGTACTGGGGCTGATAACAATAAGGGGTAGATCTCTTCCGAAGCTGAATGGTGAGAGGGGGGGGGATCGTGGGGAAGCATCCCAGCTCTTTTTGCAACTGGTTGTCGCTGTTTGGAGACTCCTCAGGGGTTGTATAGCATGCAGATCTGCCTTTCCCCTTTAAGCTCGATGTGATAAAGTTCTGCACAAAACACTGGACGAATACATGAACTACTGCCCTTTTACTCTACCCCTGGGAATCGCTTATTATTTCCTACTCCACTTTTGCCGCCACGTAAATGATTGCCCTTATCTCCACCACACCAAAAACTAAAGGCAAACAAGAGGTTTGCTTTCTCCATTAGACTCTTAGTTTATCCTTGCACTCTAGCCCCTCTTCACAAGTTAACAATCTATGGGGCATCACCAAGCCTTTAGCTCATTCTGGAATATACCCACCAAAACTAAGGGGATACTTGGGATAGAACTATACTTTACCCCTATTGCGTTGTTCTTTTTGTGCACCCCTTTTTTTGCAGCACCCACCTACTGCCCTTGGGCAGATCTCAACAGGACAAGACTGTTTCTATGGTGATGTGGAAGGAACAACAGACTCACACAGCTCAACAGGGAGCTTTGAATGGTCTTTAAGGGTTGAATGCTTGGCTCACTGAAGAGGTATTTAGTATGTATTTGGGCTTTCCAATTCGCTGAAGCCACAACAAGTTATCTTTTTAGTGGGGTTTTGACTTTATCCTGACTTTTTCTTTTTTCTTGCTGTTTTGGTTGTTTTTGTTGCATGTCATACCAGTTTGTGAAGATCCTGGGAGGAGGCCTACTTAGGCCTACATATATTTACAAGGACAAGCAGACCTACCGCCTCTGTGGCGCAGACATGGATTGAGAGGTGGGTCATCCTTGCCCCCTGTGTTTGCTTTCCAGAAGGGGATAAACATTTGGGGCAACAGGGGATCTGTATCTTCAACATGGTGGTATATTGTTTTAACGGGCAGATAAGATATATGTCTTTATATTATGTGACTCAAGAGATAACAATTGTTCCACCTCCTATGTTAGGAGGGCCCTGTAGGGATAGGGGGCAGAGCAAGATACTGACTATGAAAATGACCCACCTTCTGCTTTGGGGCAGCTCCCCTGGGAACTGGGGTCGTAGGCTAATGGAATATTTGGCAAAACTGACTGTTATGTTTATAAGCTATGCCTTCCATGCTCAGAACTTGAGTAGAGTTGAGCGAACTTCTAGAAGTCCGGGTTCTGCTGGTTCGGCAGAACTTCGGGACAAAGTCCG
>BLSH010288281.1:291815-302900 GCA_018402905.1 Glandirana rugosa
TTCTAAAAGTCATGTACACATAGGTCAAACTCAGTCAACTCTTCTATTCCACTTCTTGATACCATACCCTCCCTCCTTACCCCCTTCCCCCACAGTTTTTTCTCTTTCCAGTATGACCTTTCTCTTTTTTGACACCCCCTTCCCCCATTCCTCCCTCCCATACCATAGTTCTTCACCTTATCTTCTCAACTGACTCAAACTGGATACACATGTACTGAAAATCTTCTGGTTCCTGCGGAATTTTGCTCTTTCTGTCCAATGATTTTCACAGATAGTTGTTCTTAAGATTTTTCTAATGTTTTGTGTATCTGTACTACTTGGACCTTAAAAAAGAGAGTACACCCCAAAAGTTTGTCCTGAAAATTGAACCGTTAGTGCAAACAAAAAATGATCACAAGAGGAGTGTGCATGCGCCGGCTTCCCGTACAGACGCTCTAGACGGGAGCTCCAACCCGCTCCAGCCGCTGACCGACACCCAGCTAACACCGAGTGGAATTGTCACCCCACTGACACCCTCAACCTCCCAGCATTCTGATACACTGGATCCCCCACGAGCGGAACGCAAGAAGAAGGAGGTAAACCGCAAGTTATACTTCGGCCAGCAGGCCTCAGACCTCACCAAGATGGCGACCGCGGCGGCGCCTCTCCCACAAGTAAGCATGGAAGAAATTCTCACTATAGCCACCGCCAGACACTCCAGAGGCACACAGACTGCCCTTCTCCCCAGCAGCCAACATCCAGGCACTGGATCTGTCCCCTGCATCCACTGAGTCTCTTCTGAGATGCATTATGGAAGAGGCTATGCATACCTCACTACAGTCTCCATTACCAAACAGTCCATTACCGTTCTCTGGGCACTCCTCACCATCCTTACCTACTCCAGGGGGAACATCTGACATGTCGCTTCTCCTTACTAAATTCTCTGATATACTCGCCTCTGGCCTAGCTCAACAGGCAGCTCAGATCACAGCCACTATCAAAGCGGACCTCCACAACCTAGGCTCCAGAATTGATACTTTGGAATAGACAGTGGACTCCACTATAGCAAAAACTAATCAAAATTCCTCCTGTATCCAATCTCTCCAAGAACAACTAGACTCTGCACTTTCTAAATTGGAGGATTTAGAAAATCGCAATAGGAGGGGCAATTTCCGCATCAGGGGGCTCCCTGAAACCTTCAAGGACTCTCATAAAGTAGTCAAGGCACTGATCAGTGAACTACTCCCAGGTATCTCAGATCATAAACTTGAAGTTGACAGAGCCCATAGGGCTCTCACCCCCCCCCCCCTGCCCCGCCAGGATGGTTTACCGCGGGATATCATTGTGAAACCGCATTTTTTTTCTGTGAAGGAAGAGATTCTCAGAGAAACGGCCCCGCTTCAATTCCAAGGCCACCCAATTCAGCTATACGCCGATCTTTCACCAACCACTATCCAAAAAAGGAGGAATCTGAAACCACTATTAGAGGCCCTCACAAAGAAAGATGTTAAGTACAAATGGACATTCCCATTCCACCTCCTATTTCAATACCAGAACAAATCCCATGGCTTCTCCAACTTCCATGATGGAGAGCACCTGCTACTCCAGCTGGGACTTATCTCCCAAGACTTCAACCCTCCATCAACCTCAGCCTGCCCTGGATCCTCCGAAAGACCCCCCCCCCCCCGGGAGCCCCATTACTTCGATCTGGAACAAGCAACAAGCTAAGAGACAACGTGATCAACTTCAGCAGAGATGAAAACCACTGCTTCTACATGCTTACATACCTACTTCTTCCTCTTCAGGAGGTTCTACCCCTTGATCTCCTGCACCACTGCGGACTCAGCAACTGACTATTTCTTCCTCATAACCCCCCCGATCTTTTTGCCCCATCAGGACTGAGAGCTATATTCGATTGTCACCCCACTATCTTTCTTATAATTCAAAGCCCCTCACCCTGGGGGGCAGTGAAATTAGGAAAGAAGGCCCCTTCACCTTTAGCCCACTTTACTGTGGCTTCTCCAAAAACTCTGGAAAACTCAGCCTGATTGACTGAATCCGACCCCTTTCCCCCTCCTGCAGCAGGATGCCCACTACTAAAAGCGGGCTGCCTTCAAATGCCCTCTCTGCACCTCTAAGTTGTTTTCAGGGTTCATTAGTTGTTGTTATTCTGTTATCAGTCAGTTCTGCAATTCTCTTTGAAGTGTTAGACCCCCTGGGGGCCCCTATGGGCCTCCCCCAGGTGGTCTTTTGGTGTTGTTAGGCTGGAGCGGTTCAGCTCGCCTCCCCTCCTGTTGTGACCCAGAGAGTAAAGTTATTCCCTGGCTTGGACAGGACAGCAATCCATATCGGATTGTCTTGTGATTGGTTTCCCCTTGTTATAAGGGGCTCTGCAGGGCTGGATATTCCCAGCTTTGCCAGGGGCACCCTGGCTGGGCTTCCTCAGCCGGGTTTGTCCCTTTACGTCTCCTCCCCGCTATATCTTCTTCTCTCTCATCCTTTCCTCTCATTACCACGTCTTGTTTCCTCTTCCCATTTCCAGGAGCTTGGATGGATGTTCCCCCCTAAAAGAAGGAATTCTCCGGGAAATATCACTTCCACGATGCTGGTCCCACTTCTCAATTTGACAACTCAGGTAAGCCCCTATCTAGCGGATCACTCACACCACACTATCTCCTGATGGCTACACACAATCTCTCACAACTCGTCATCAAGGTGGCCTCCCATAATACCCAGGGCCTCAACTCCCCCATAAAGAGACATAAAGCCTTCCATTACTACGCAAGCAGAAATATAGACATAGTACTCCTACAGGAGACGCACTTTGACAAAAATTTCCGACCTACCTACTTACACCGTAAATACCCCACCTTTTTTTATCTAATGCTGATTCAAAGCGGCTCTCCAAGCGGCTGACATTTTCCCATGTCCTGACCCTGAAGGATCAGGAAGGTAGATTTATTCTTGTAAAGGCACAAATTAATGGATCCCTATATTCCCTAATCTTCTACTATTCCCCGAACCAGAACCAAAGTTCCTTTTTCTCATCCATGCTACAGTCCTTAGGCCCCCATCTTGAGGGGAAGATAGTCATGGGGGGGTGACCCAAACACCTCCTTTGACCCAATCCTTTCGGTAAGCAACAAAGGAACCCCCATAACAAAGAGACGCCCAAATTGCAGCACTTGAATTGCCAGACTTTTACATTCTATAGGCCTCACAGATGCATGGAGGGAACTCAACCCAAACACTAAAGATTATACACATCACTCGGCCCCACACAAATCTCACGCTAGAATCGACCATATCTTTATCCCTTCTTCCTTAATCCCCTGTCATATGCCTCTATAATCGACACCTCATGGTCCGACCACTCAATGGTGGTAATTAACCTCCTAGATTCTCCTCAGCCCTCGACTCATCCCCCGTGGAGACTGAACGAGTCGCTCCTAGCTGATCCAGTTAGGTGCTCTCAGATAGAAAACGAAATACAGGATTATTTCACCCGGAACAATACCCAAGACATTTCCCCGAATACAATCTGGAATGCCCATAAGGCGGTCCTAAGGGGGAAATTTATCCAACTGGCCAGCCAAATTAAAAAGGAACGCAAAATAGAAGTTGCAAACCTTGAACTAGAGTTCAAAATGGCAAGCCGAGCACATAAAAAGAGTCCCACCCCAGATTCCCTCGCAAAATTAGACTCCATCAAATTAGCTTTAAATCTGGCTTTAACGACTTCTGCCCATAAACGCCTTAGCTGGCAGTCGGGACGATTCTACCTATCAGGTGGAAAGATCGGACCCTATCTAGCTACTGAACTAATACCCAAATACAAAATTCTCTCTATCCCTAAAATCAAGGTCTCCACTGGTCATCTCTCTTAGGACCCCACTAAAATAATAAAGACTTTTCAAGCCTTTTATTCCAAACTATACTCAAAGAACCAAACAGATCCCATTCCCACCCTTAGCAACTTACTAGATAACATCTCTTTACCTAAACTCTCCACATCTCATAGGGAGGCCCTCGAGGCCCGGGTTTCTGAAGAAGATATCACTCTAGCTATCAAAGGATGCCGCGCAGGCTCCGCCCCTGGCCCTGAAGGTTTCTCGTTAGGCTACTATAAGGCCTTCTCCAAAACGCTAGCTCCCCATATGGCCCGCTATTTCAACTCTTTAACAAACGGACACTCCCTAGACTCTGAATCTAACCTAGCATATATCTCGATGATACCTAAACCAGGGAAGGACGCAAGCGAAGTTGCTAATTACCGGCCAATCTCACTGATCAATAAAGATTTAAAAATCTTAACCAAAATATACTCGAACAGGCTCTCTTCCTTCATAAGTTCCACGTTCACAAAGATCAAGCCGGGTTTATCCCGGGCAGACAGGGCCCGGACCAGATTAGGAGAGCAATAGACTTAGTATCTATAATGAGATCCGGTTGGGAGGGGGGGACACCTCAGGAGGGTCTCCTCCTCTCAATCGATATACAGAAGGCTTTCAACTCGGTCTCTTGGGCTTATCTTTTCATGGTGCTGGAAAGATGGTGATTCGGTCCAAACTTTCTGAACATACTTACCAGCCTTTACTCATCTCCCACAGCAAGGGTCAGATTCCAGGGGTATTATTCTGATCCCTTTCCCATAGAAAAGGGAACTAGACAGGGATGTCCCCTATCCCCCCTCCTCTTTGCAATCGCAATTGAATCCTTAGCCATTGCTATCAGGACACACCCCGATATTCACGGAGTGCGCTGCGGCGGCTCAGAACACAGATGTGCCCTCTTCGCAGATGATTTACTTCTCTTCGTCACCTCTCCCCTTATCTCACTGCCCAACATTATGCAACTATTGTCGCGCTTTGGAAAAACCTCAGGCTTACAAATTAATCTCTCTAAATCCATGGCCCTAAACATTTCTACTCCCTCTTCACTAGTGTAACGCCTCAAAAATAATTTCCCCTTCACATGGCATGACGTTTCAATCCCCTACCTAGGCATCCAACTCACCCCCTCTGTAGACAAACTATAAAAAACAACTATCCCCCTACATTTAAAAAACTCCAAGCTGACTTAACTAGCTGGTCTCAATATATCCTTCCCTGGCTTGCAAAATTAAACGCTATAAAGATGACTCTTTTACCTAGAATCCTCTACCTTTTTAGATCTCTTCCTATCCCGATCCCCAAAGCTCACTTAGCTTCTTTGGAGTCTTCCATCATTAAATTCACCTGGAGGAAATCAGGTCACCGGTTTTCAAAACAAACCCTATACAGGCCCAGGCGCAACGGAGGCCTAGGTCTCCCGAACCTATGGCTGTACTACCAGTCAGCCCAGCTCGCACAGTTCTCCTTAATCTATTCCAGGGCTCCAAAACCTGACTGGTTGGAATTCGAGCGTCAGGCTGTCCCTGGATTCACTTTAGACTACCTCTGTTGGTGTGCCTGTAAGAAACGGCCTGCGATTCTCTTACCCACCCTCTCTCATTCTCTCGCTATATGCGACTTTCTATACAAATCTCCCAAGATAGCCTCCACTTGGAGCCCACTCAGCCATATTTTCCATAACCCCAGCTTTCCCCCAGGTGAAGACATTCACGCCTTCCGATGGTGGCTGAATAAGGGATTTTTCCGCATTGGTAATTTCTTTAATGCAACAGGCCCCATCTCCAAGAAACACTGTCTCAATAAATTAGAAATGCCCCAGGATGAAAGTTTCCGATTTGCCCAAATCTCACACTTTTTACATTCCCTCACCCCCCCTGGTTCCCCACCACTGTCAGTCACGCCCTATGAGAGATGGTGTGCAGCCATCACAGATATCAGAGGGGGTATCTCTCTTATTTACGCTCCCCTAGCAGAACCCCTTGACAAAACCAAATTTATGCTGGATTGGGAATGTGACCTGGATTTCACTTGGGATTTAGACACTTGGCACAGCAATGTATCGCGAGCATTTAAGGGGATCCACAACATTGGCCTAATGGAAGCTAATCTTAAAATCATAACACGATGGTACCTAGTCCCCACTTAGCTAGCCAAGACATTTCCAAACACTTCCCCCCTCTGCTTCAGGGGATGTGGTCACTTGGGCTCCCTTCTTCATATATTCTGGCAATGCCCCAGGAGTAGATCCTTTTGGAACCAAATCCATCACCTAATACGCAAAATTACAGGAGTTTTCCTAAAACAGGACCCGCTCATTGCATTGCTTAATCAGAGAATTCCAGATATCTCAAAAAGCACACAGGCCTTAATACATCATATACTGTTGGGAGCCAAAAGTTTGATTGCTAGGGCCTGGAAGAAACCTCAGGTCTCCTTCTCCTCTGCCAGAAACAAGATTTCTTGGATTATAGCACAGGAGAAGATCGCCTGCTCTATTCTTGACAGATCCACTCTCTTCGATAAAATTTGGGATCCCTGGTCTAAGTATATAAATCATCTACAATAAATCTCCTTTTCCACACCAGGCGGGGTCTATACCTTATGACCCCATGATATTTCCCTTAAACCTTATTTAAAATACACTCACCCAGGCTCCTAACCCCCCTTTCTTCTCCTTACCACTCTCTTTCTTTTCCTTTCCCTCCCATCCGACTACATCTCATCTCCTACTTCCTCAGACTTCCCCTTCCCCCATCACTTTTTTATAAGTTTCTAACAATAAGCCAAAGAAAAGAGGCTTCGTTTTTTTTTGAAGTTTGTATGTTCCAACTTGTTACGCCAGGGCCTCTGACCTGGTTCTTTTTAGATAGAGGGCATTGCCTCCTCGGTCCCCATCTCGGCCACAGTATGATCCCACAGGGACGGGCGACGCGGCATCACTTTATAAATGGCTCTGTTACAGTTATGGTTCTATGGATGTTCATAAGCTGACTACCATGCACAAACCTATTACCATGCAACCGTAATGCTTCATATCTCAGCTTTGTTGGTTCATCATTCTCCCACCATTGCATTATGCCTCTGCATTATACTTAAAAGCAATGTAATGTTATACACGTTTTACACATGATTTATTATGTACAACCTTCTATCTTAAAATCCATAAAAACATTAAACAATAAAAAATGATCACAGACAGTACTTAAACTACAACTAGGGCCTCATTTACACTGCTGCTGGTAAACGGAGGTTTTGAGGCATTTGGGCATTTTTTTTTCAGCTGCCCCTGAACTTTCCTTTATGTTATCTTATCAGTACATTTACATAGGTGTGTTTAAGGTCGTTTCCAGGCAGTTGAGTTTAAAGGCTTTTTTTGGAACGCAAAAAAATGGGTTCAGACGCCAGTTCAGAGGCATTTGAAATGCCAGTTTGTAAATGCAGCTAAACGCGCCTAAACACGGTAAATTACATCTAGAACCATTTAGTTTACAGGCGTTTCCATTCCAAGAAAAAAAAAATACAATTTTTTTTTTCAAAAACGCTCCTAGACGCAAGCGTCGCTAAACGCGGCATGCAAAACACGGCAAAACAGCTGTTTTAGACGCTGGATTCTAGCTGTCAAAAAAAATCGTTCGGGGAGGTTGATATAGCATCCCGTGTAAATGGAGCCTAAAGCCAACATACATATTTAAGTAAGTCCTCATATAAAGACTTGAAAGTTACACATGGTAATAAACATAACTGAAATTATTATTTTCCTACCATATACAGCAATTCTCATCTCTAATCCCCTCCAGCAGTCCTCCTTTGGTGTATACAAGTAATGATGATGGGAGGGATTGAGCAGAGCTCAGATGTAATTTCCTGTCAGTGAAATAGCTTGTCTATCTAACAATCCTCCAGCCTTCTATGATGCTCAGTCTATTTTACATAACACACACCCATCTGCAAGTCATTACAAACAAGCTAGGTCTAGTATCTAAAGCAGTGGGCGGGCAAATGAGGGACATAGGTGGGAGTAGGTGGGGCTTCACAGGCCAGTCATGGGTGGAGCCTAATCAGGATTCTGTGTAGAATGAAATCTCTCAGCTTCCCATGTGATACAAGAGCCCCTCCCCCACTGATGTCAGGACGTTTTTTTGCAGAGAGATAGACGCAAATGGGAACATCATGTGTTCAACACAGGCAATACGAAAACCAGGAAATAAAGTTGTCACTTCACTAAAGGAAGTGCACATGAGAGCTGGAGACAAGGTAGAGATCTCAACATCCTTACTGCTTTTTGCAAAACAATCAGTGACATGTTTACCAGACTGTATAGGTGCATAAAATATTGATTTCTTCATTTTGACCATAGTTCTACTTTAACTGTGTTGTTGTTAGTGCACTAATATGGATACACTCAGCTGGTAGTTTCAGAGACCCCATTGAATTTAATGTTTCTCCACGTAGAGTCAGCATGTTCTGTTTTAATTTATTGCAAGACTGCTTTAGGGTCATTGTGAGAGTCCACCAGATCATAATCCCACATTCACCATCTGATTAAAAAAAAATGTCAATGTATGCCCAGCTTTTGCTAGCCCAAAGAACCTTATGAATACTTTGGTTAGCAATTAAATGTGAAATTGGAACTGCTGGTGTATCTTTGTATACATCCCCCAATAGATAAAATGCAAGTATAACTTTAGTTTTCTCTAACAAAAGTAGCGCTCACCCCAGAAATGGCCCATTGATGTGCCCCAAGTTCCTTTCCCAGATTATTGCAGCAAAAACCAGGCACACGGGAACAGTCACTCTTCTGACTCAAACAGTCTATCGGTTGCCTTTTTTTTTAAGATTTATTTCTGAATAACTTGGACAGGACATATGGAGCTGTGAAATACTCCATGAACGCTGAGTAATAAATGGAGGACACTCTTCAATGTAATACTACTTCTCAGAACAGTTCCTTCAACAAAGGCCCAGCAAATGAACAGTACCGAGATACTTTTAGAAACATTTTAGGCCAGGCAGGTACTATTATTGAGATGCCAGGTATAGCAGTAGCAACAGTCACTATGATCCCTTCACTCAGGTTTGTATTCACAATGTCCCTGGGCACTTGGATGCCTTAATCTGATACCCCACAGACAATTCCTTAGTGAATCTACCAAACCTGAGCCTTAGTGAAATCCCTCACTTAGCAGAGATTTTTTTGCAGAAGCAGGCCCCCCAGCTCTGCCACAACTGGGACCTCTATGAGCACAGGTGAGCAGCCCTTCAGGCTAGAAACTTCTCCTCCTGGACAAGAACAGAGCTGCCTCAAGCCCCAGACATTTTTTTTTACTCTGCAGCCACTTACTGGGCATCCTCTCCCAATGATTGGCTGAGAACCCCACTACATTCTGGAATCTTCCAGATGACAGGGGAGAGCAATCAAGCCTTCAGTCTGCAGTGCCTAGAACAGACCAAAGCAAACACACTGCATCCACTATTTACAGTGGAGCCAAAATAACTACATTTGCCTAGTTTTCCTAGCAACCTATCTAGGAGGGTGCTACATAAAAATCACAAGGCCTTATCATAAATATGTCATTGTGTTGCTTTCACAGAGATGAGTTCTAGATAACTGTTGTATCTTTTATATATAAGTTCATCAACTAGCTGACATTTAATTAGTTTAAAGCAATGACAAAAACATCATTCTTCCAGTGTCACACTCATTCAGTCGGATGCGCAATCTGCCAAGCATGTTTTAGTAAATTGAAAAATGGGGAAAATTAACTCTTGGCGTGCAACAAACACAATCCCCAATGTGAGTATTTTTCATTCTAAAAGATATTCAGTCAGAAAGGTAAATCATTAAATTCTAAATGCATTAGACCACAGCAACAGTAAATAGTATTGTTATGGATCCAGTCTGATATGCAGTCTCCAGTAGGCACAAATATACAGTTAAAAACTAAGAGAAAAAGAAGACGGATATAGTATTCTGACCTCTCTGTGAGAGGTAAACTTCCTAGCCTCTCACCATTTCTGGTGTTGTCACCGTAGCCAATTAATAGCATATAAACAAAAACTGTTCCAGTACAGGCCATTTGACTACAAAGCAGTTACTATGGTAACAATGAGCAGCACCCAAGAAGTTAATTATAAAAAATAGGTCTATTGTAATCAATTAAAAACCAACAGAGTAAATACTCCACATGTATGCATGTTCTTTAGCATTGTCACAAAAATACTAATGACACTGGACCAGTGTACTGGACAGACACATGCAAAACATATAACAAGACACAAATATATTAAAACACAGAGTGTCTGGATGCCTAGATATGGATGCACAAAGTGATGTCCACCCAGTTCCACAGTGGGACCTGTAAAAACCTATAATGGGCATAATAGTGCGTCCATCAAGATATGCTCCATCCCTGGGAAGGGAGGGTTGAGGGAGAGAGAAGGATTGGGGTATGGAGAAAAGAGTCTGGGGGGCACAATGGGAAGGATGCTAATGAATAATCACTGCTGGTTAATATATTGTCTCAACAATCCTAAGGCCAGTAACAGTCAGGGACTAGTATCACGTATGGAATGAAGAGGGCAAGGCACTGATGCAAATATTATCCTCTTCTGACATTAGTGTCAAAGGCATAGGATTGACTGCCTTAAAGTAGCTCTGAGACAATATAGATAGCGTACCCTGGGCATAGTCCTGATGTACTTAATTCCTATTCCATGCTGCCAATATGTTGTGTGCAGAACCCATAAATCAGCTGACATCTAAGTTGGTATACTTCCGCCATTGGTGCACTGTGCAGTATATTGCAGACGGCTGGAGCTGACAGCCCAATTGCAGAACTTGTCATACTTGTAGGTGGAACAGCAGAATAAGTCAACATAGCAGCTGGTTATTGGGTTATCAAGGAATAGTACAGTATCTCACAAAAGTGAGTACACCCCTCACATTTTTGTAAATATTTTATTATATCTTTTCATGTGACAACACTGAAGAAATGACACTTTGCTACAATGTAAAGGCTACAATGTAAAGTAGTGAGTGTACAGCTTGTATAACAATGTAAATTTGCTGTCCCCTCAAAATAACTCAACACACAGCCATTAATGTCTAAACCACTGGCAACAAAAGTAAGTATGACCCTTAAAATGTCCAAATTGGGGTGCAAAGTGTCAATATTTTGTGTAGCTACCATTATTTTCCAGCACTTCCTTAACC
>BLSH010288281.1:337148-347882 GCA_018402905.1 Glandirana rugosa
TGGTGGCCCCTCGTTTGAACGGTGGATACGGTTATATCCGTTTCTTTCTTTTTTGTTTTTTCCCCTCTTTCCGTTCTTCCCTACTTCTGGTCCCCTCCCCTTAACTTCCTCTCAAAATTTCCCCTCTGGGTAGAGTTTCTTTGCATTATACGGTTAATATTGGAGTGGAAAGGGTGGGAAGACTGTTTTTTTGAAAGTTTTTCCCAAACATTCGATATAAAAGTAAATTGGAATCCTTCTGACACCGTAACGTTACTCTCTAGGTTACGTTAAACGAAACATTATCATAAAACAAGGTTAGGTACAAACCCTTTTTGAAAGTTTTTTTGTCAGAAGGGTGGGAAAGGTGAGGTTATAATTGGCATATTACGTTTCTTTGAGATGGGTCTCCCCTTTAAAACTCTCCTTCAATTCCCCTCCCCTGGTCTTCATCCCTTCTTGCCTTTCTCCCCTTTTTTGTTTTTTCTTTCTTTGCCTATATTGGCATAGGTGGCAAGTTTGCTCCCCGGTGGTCACTGCATTTACATGAGATTCCAGCTTTGCTGGTTCTGCCTGCGGGATTCCTGGATTTCAGGTTTTCTTCGTCCCGGATGTATTCCATCAATCGTGCAACGGAGGCGGAGACGGGTCTTGTGCCAACTTCCTCCTTCCTTTTTTGCGTTCCACTGGGGGTATGGTGTCGTCGTCCGGTGTGTGGTCAAGAACCTATAAGGTTCTTGACCACACGGGTATCATACCATACATTGTTTGTGTGTACTTATATTGTTATGTACCATACATTGTTCTTGACCACACAGGTATCATACCATACATTGTTTGTGTGTACTTATATTGTTATGTACCATTATATATATATATATATATATATATATATAAATATATATAAATATATATATATATATATATATATATATATATATATATACACAGACAGTATCTCACAAAAGTGAATACACCCCTCACATTTTTGTAAATATTTTATTATATGTTTTCATGTGACAACACTGAAGAAATGACACTTTGCTACAATGTAAAGTAGTGATAGCTTGTATAACAGTGTAAATTAATGTCTAAACCGCTGGCAACAAAAGTGAGTACACCCCTATGTGAAAATGTCCAAATTGGGCCCAAAGTGTCAATATTTTGTGTGGCCACCATTATTTTCAAGCACTGCTTTCTCTTGGGCATGGAGTTCACCAGAACTTCACAGGTTGCCACTGGAGTCCTCTTCCACTCCTCTAGGATGTCATCACAGAGCTGGTGGATGTTAGAGACTTTGCGCTCCTCCACTTTCCTATTGAGGATGCCCCACAGATGCTCAATAGGGTTTAGGTCTGGAGACATGCTTGGCCAGTTCATTGCCTTTACCCTCAGCTTCTTAGCAAGGTAGTGGTCATCTTGGAGGTGTGTTTGGGGTTGTTATCATGTTGGAACATTGCCCTGCAGCCCAGTCTCCAGTCTTCGAAGAGAGGGGATCATGCTCTGCTTCAGTATGTCACAGTATATGTTGGCATTCTTGGTTCTTTCAATGAACTGTAGTTCCCCAGTGCCAGCAGCACTCATGCAGCCCCAGACCATGAAACTACCACCACCATGCTTGACTTTAGGCAAGACACACTTGTCTTTGTACTCCTCTCCTGGTTGTCGCGACACACGCTTGACACCATCTGAACCAAATAAGTTTATCTTGGTCTCATCAGACCACAGGACATAGTTCCAGTAATCCATGTCCTTAGTCTGATTGTCTTCAGCAAACTGTTTGTGGGCTTTCTTGTGCATCATCTTTAGAAGAGGCTTCCTTCTGGGGCGACAGCCATGCAGACCAATTTGATGCAGTGTGCGGCACATGGTCTGAGCACTGACAGGCTGACCCGCCACCCCTTCAACCTCTGCAGCAATGCTGGCATTTGGATATGATGCTGAGCACGTGCACTCAACTTCTTTGGTCGACAATGGCAAGGCCTGTTCTGAGTGGAACCTGTCCTGTTAAAGTGGTTGTCAACTTGTGACAACCACTTTAACCTACAGGTAAGCCTATGATAAGGCTTACCTGTAGGTGCCCTGCATATCTCCTAACCCTGTACGGTTCAGGAGATATGCAGTGTACTAGCTGTGCCGACGTCAGTTCGGCACATGCGCAGTGAAGAAACGGCCTCCGTGCTGTTTCTTCACTGTGATCATGCCGTGACTGGCGACTCCCGCACACATTACGCAACTCCGGCCAGTCACAGAGCCAGACACATGGATGTTATAGCGTATTTTTGCTATTTATATTTTTCTATATATATTATTGGCAGTGATCTATTTACATCTTCTATCTGGATTGGATTGATCGGTTTGCCTCCGCTTCCTCTTCAGGATGTAATATTAAGGTATATAGAGGAATTTCCCTACATTGGTTACTGAGTCCAGTATGTTTCTCCTTGCTATTTAAATATATGCAAACTAGTACTGTCTTATTGACAGTACGATGAATGTATATATAGTGTATACGTTTCTTTTCTTTCTACATGGTTATATATGTGATTTAAATTTTTGATTTACGATGGAGACTTGTCCATTCAACTTTAAAGTCACCCTCCTAGAATCTCCTTTTTTCTTTGCATTTAGGATATAATATAACCTTGCCACATGTAGCTTTTCTATCCCCTGTGTCCGCCCCCCTGACCATCTTGGACCTTCTGGAATATTTGGCAGTCATGTAAGCTCTACACGCATCACTATGATTGCTATCTATATCGATTGTTTTTTGCTGTTTTTCTTTTTGTTTATTGTTATGTATTTGAGACATAAATTGCAATGTAATTTTGTTCATCCACAGTCCGGGGAAGGGACCAGATGAAGCCTCTCAGCGAAACGCATCGACTCGACCCTTTATGACTATACTGCATTAATATTCTCCGGGTATTCTGTATCATTTTGTACTTAATTCTACTATATTGATGATCCGATATACTGTATTTTAATGTTTTCAACAACATACTCTTTTGATATGGCAGCATTTTGTTGCTATTATTTTAGCGATATATCAATAAAATACATTTTACAATTATTTTGTTTTGGTCTCGTGTGTGCCCTTAAAGTCCACTTTGTTTCCTGTCTTGTGGGATTTCTCCACATGTGAGCAGGTTTTCTTTTTCTGAGGAAAGTTCTCAATCATTACAAATCTCTTAAACTGGATGTAGTAATGATTCAGGAGACCCATTTCCGGTCACAGTACAGCCCCAAATTCCTCCACTCACACTTCCCCACCTTCTTCTTGGCTGCCGCGGAATCCAAAACCAAAGGGGTAGCAATCATGATTTCCAAAGCCTGCGGTTTCTCCTCCCTCTTGGAAATTAAAGATCCAGAAGGGAGATGTATCCTAATCAAAGGAACCATAGACGGGAACTTATACACACTTGTTTCTTATTATGCCCAAATAAAGGTCAACCAAACTTTTTAAAATCGCTGTTTGACACCATTCAGCTTCATTTAGAAGGTAGAGTCATATTGGGTGGTGATTCTAATATAGCCTTTGATCAAGGACTTGACAAATCCAGACCCCACAGCTATCAATTGACGCGCCTGTCCAGAGCGAGTCTGAAACTAGCCAAATTACTGCATACACTTAATATGTCGGATATCTGGAGAGAATTCAACCCAATCAAGAGAGACTTCACACACTACTCTTCCCCATAACTCCTACGCACAAATTGACCACCTGCTAGTACAGACAGACACAATCCCCCTAGTCCTGAACTCGCGAATAGTCGACACAGCCCTCTCAGACCACTCCATAGTTCTGCAAATCCGATCCGACCAGCACTATGTGAGACAGGCTCAGTGGAGACTGAATGAATCATTGCTATCCGATCCCATTCACAGAGATCAATAGATCCCTCAAGGAATATTTCCTTCTCAACAACATAGAAGGGACTTCTGCAGAAGTCCTCTGGGCAGCCCACAAAGCCTACATCAGAGGCAAACTCATACAAATGTCTTCTCAAATTAAGAAAGAGAGATCTGTAGAGCTCGTCAGACTGGAAAAATCTTTTATGTCTCTCCAGGTGCTGCATAAGACTCACCCCTCCAAAACTCTCGCTGCCCAACTGGATAAAGCTAGATTAGAACTAAATATGGCCTTGACGGCCAGAGCAGAAAAATCTATCTGTTGGAGCGGACAAAAATTCTACACGCAGAATGATAATCTAGGCACAATGGTAGCAGCAAGGCTGACTCCCCGACATCGCTGCAATGCCCTACCCAAAATTAGAATTCCAGGTCAAGGCCTCACCACCAACCCAACGAAAAACCTAGACACCTTCCATAGATTTTACACGGACCTGTACAGCTCCTTCGAACAGGGCCATAAAGATTCCTTCCCAACATTTCTCAATGACATCCCCCTCCCCTCCATGACAGCAGAGCCTAAACAAATTTTGGAGGCAAATATCACGGAGGAGGAGGTTTTGGAGGTCATCAAGGACTTAAGAAAAGGGTCTGCTCCAGGTCCTGATGGATTGTCCGTCCATCACTATAAGGCCTTTGCTGAGACTCTCTCCCCCCACCTCGCAAAATTCTTTAATTCCAAAACACAGGGCACTCCTCTGGATTCACAGCTTAACTCCACTTTTATCATGGTGATACCGAAACCAGATAAAAATCCTGAAGAGGTGAGGAACTACAGACCTATATCATTGATCAACAACGACATCAAAATTCTAACGCAAATTCTGGCCAACAGGCTAGCCACTTTTATCAATTCCTACATACACAAAGATCAGGTGGGTTTCATGCCGGGAAGGCAGGGACTAGAGTTGAGCGAACCCGGACTTTAGGGTGTCTGTGTTCTGAACCCGGACATTTGAGAAAAAGTCTGGGTTCGGGTATTTTTTCATGCCTTTTGAATAGCTGCAGGGCAACCAATCAACAACCGTTTCACTTGTTTTCCCTTAGAAGCCATCACAGCCATGCCTATTAATGGCATGCCTGTTATTGGCCAGTGCATCATGTGACCCAGCCTCTATATAAGCTGGAGTCATGTACTGCTGCATATCACATCATCTCATACTAGTGTAGGGAGATGATGCTGCTGCTGCTGCTGTGAGGGACAAATTAGCTTAATAAAATCATCTCATACTAGTGTAGGGTGAGGATGCTGCTGCTGCTGTGAGGGACAGATTCGATTTAGAAAATCTGTTAAAAACAGTGATTTATTGGTGGGTGGGTGCTAGAGGAGATTTTGTTTGCTAAGCAAAGTGCCTCATATAAAGCCTAAGCAATTATTCTGTTTGTTAGGTGGGCACTTGCAACTGCTTGTGTGTCAGGGACACTACTTTAATCGTTTTCTGTTAGTTCAGTTGGCAACATTTTGGCATATTTAAATACTGCTTTTACATTAGAGTTAGACAAATTAATTTTTTTTTTCTTTGTGCAAAATATTACATTTGCGGCCAGTGGGGCATTTCTTGCACAAAATTAAAAAGTGCGTCTACATTGCTGGTTTAAAAAAAAAAAATTCTAAATACTACTTTCGTGGCCAGTGGCGCATTTCTTGTACAAAAATAAAAAGTGTGTCTACATTGCTGGTTTAAAAAAAAATATTCTAAATACTACATTTGCGGCCAGCGGTGCATTTCTTGCACAAAAATAAAAAGTGCGTCTACATTGCTGGTTTAAAAAAAAAATATTCTAAATACTACATTTGCGGCCAGCGGTGCATTTCTTGCACAAAAATAAAAAGTGCGTCTGCATTGCTAGTTTTAAAAAAAAATATTTTAATACTACATTTGCGGCCAGCGGTGCATTTCTTGCACAAAAGAATAATAAATAGTGCTACATAGCACATTTGCACCTTGCTGTGCATTTCTTGCATAAAATTAAAACGTGCTTCAACATTGCTGGTTTAAAAAAAAAAAAGAGCGACATAGTACATTTGCACCTTGGTGTGCATTTATTGCACAAAATTAAAAAGTGCGTTGACATTGCTGGATTTAAAAAAAAAAGAAAAATAGAGCTACATAGTACATTTGCACCTTGCTGTGCATTTCTTGCACAAAATTAAAAAGTGTGTCTACATTGCCGGTTTAAAAAATAATATAAATTTGTGCTAAATAGTACATTTGCGTGCAGAATGAGGAGAGCGTCAAATAAGAGATGTGGTCGTGGTGCTGCTGGTGCTGCTGGTGTTGGTGGTGTTGGTGAAGCTCCTGTTGCAAGGAGAGGACGTGGTCGATATGCGCCAGCTATATGCACAAGTGAAACACCTTCCTCACGTGCGAGTGGCCGACAGAACCTTCAACGTTATATGGTAGGCCCGAATGCCGCTCAACGAATGGTGAGGCCAGAACAAGTACAGGCGATAGTAGATTGGGTGGCTGACAATGCCTCCAGTTCCTTTACATTGTCTCCCACACGGTCCCTTGCTGAAAGCTCAGAGTTGGCACCTGAACCCCATGCATGGCCATCTGTCTTTCACCTCAGTCCCTTGTAAATCAGCCAAGCAGTCTGAGCCCCAAGTCATGCAGCAGTCTCTTATGCTTTTGATGACTCTGCTGGTGTGATTTCCTTGGGCCATCCACATAGCCCTGCCTCAAAAGTGGAAGACATTGAGTGCACCGATGCCCAACCACTTCTGTTTCAGGATGAGGACATGGAAACACCACCGCAGCACATCTCTGACGATGACGAAACACAGGTGCCAACTGCTGCGGCTTTCTACAGTGTGCAGACTGAGAAGGAGAGCAGTGGTGAAGAGTGGGTGGAAGATGATGTGGAGGATGATGAGGTCCTAGACCTCACATGGAATGAAGGTCATGCAAGTGACGTGTGCAGTTTGGAGGAAGAGGTGGTGGTCGCACAGAGGCACCAGCATAGCAAAAGAGGAAGCAGGTTGCAAAAGCGGAGCGACCGTCCCCTAGACAGTACGTCTGCTTAACCCTCCACACCCAGGGACCTAGCACACCAAAGGCAGCTCAAAGGAGTTCCCTGGTGTGGCAGTTCTTCAGACAATGTGCTGACGACAAGACACGAGTGGTTTGCATGCTGTGCAATCAGAGCCTGAAGCCAGGTAAAAAATATTCAAGCCAAGTCAAGCCAAGTCAAAAATATTCAATAAATAAATAAAAAGGGGCAGACTCAATGGACTACTCAGTCTTTTTCTGCCGTAACTTTTCTATGTTTCTATGTTTCTAAGCCAGGGCACAGTTCTGGAGGATGAGGAGGATGAGTATGATGATGAGGAGGAGGAACCGTGTTCACAGCAGGGTGGCACCCAACGAAGCATCACTGGAGCATTGTGGGCATCACTGGAGCATGGCTGGGGGATACGGAGGACACAGGTGATACGCCTCCCACAGAGGACAGCTTGTCTTTGCCTCTGGGCAGCCAGGCACACATGAGCGACTACATGCCGAGTTGCCCACATTGTAACTTGTGCTGATTACTGGGTGGCCACCCTGCTAGATCCTCCTTACAAGGACAACGTGCCGTCCTTAATTACCTCACTGGAGCATGATCAGAAGATGCGCAACTACTAGCGCACGCTGGTAGATGTGCTGCTGAGGGCATTCCCAAATGACACCGGGGGCTCAGTGGAAGCACAAGGCGAAGGCAGAGGAGGAGGAAGAGGTCGCCAATGCAGCTGTGGCACCGCCAGCACCTCAGAAGGCAGGGTTAGCATGGCCGAAATGTGGAAAAGCTTTGTCAGCAGCACGCCACAACAAACAGCACCACCAGCTGATAGGCAATGTCTTAGCAGGAGGCAGCATTTCAGCAACATGGTGCGCACACGCCTACACGTACTGACTGATGGGTCTTCCCCAATTCAACTTCTGGGTCTCCAAATAGGGCACATGGCCTGCCCTTTATGCCTTGGAGGTACTGGCCTGCCCTGCAGCCAGTGTATTGTCTGAACGTGTGTTTAGCATGTCAGGGGGCGTTATCACACACAAGCGCAGCTGCCTGTCCATAGCCAATGTGCACAAGCTAACTTTATTAAAATGAACCAGGCATGGATCCCACAAGACTTGTCTGTACCTTGTGCAGAATAGACATTTATACCGGCCTCACACAGCCATTGGTATAATTAAGTGAACTTATTCTTTTTTTTTTATAGAACATAAGTCTTTATTGGAATTTGTAACAGGAGAAACATGAAAAATAAACCATGGTACTTTTTATATGGAAAAAGTGAACACATGCTAGAACATCCCTGGGTTTGTCTGCAGATAGTGATCTTTTTTTTTCTTAATATGTCTCAATATTTTGGGGGCTACCCCAATTAGAAAAAAAAACAAACAAACAAACAAAAAACAGTATAAAACATAAAAAAACACTGTGCTAAGTAACAGTAATGAAAATAGTAAACAATATGTCAGTGCAAAGCTGCTGCTATAAATATAAATAAGATGAAAGTAAAACAGTCACTTGTAATCCAAGAGTGTTAGCAGCGCTAGCTTTTCACCCATATACCACATAGGCGTTCAGTGTAAACGTTCATATATAAAACCAATTGTGTATAAAGTGCTAGTACTGTATATAGTCCAACTTGGTGCAAACAAAATCATCAAGTGAGTCCACTCTGATCGTTCCTCCACCTGTGTCACCACGTGCACATAAACACACTGGGGCTCACCAGAACCATAAGATAAATCAGTATATCTGCATCAAAGAATCAAAAGCCTCCTCCTTAAGCATGGATCCCTGGGATCAGAACAGCATATCCAGGTCCTCTCCAGCTCTGACATTCATAAGGGGGGTAAGCCCTCATAGCGTATCACTTTTTTAAAAAACAGCTTTTATTCTTTAAGGTATGCGCTTAGATCTAAGTAAAATCAATAGTCATCTGTAGCATATGAGCAGTAGTTACCGGACCGCGACTGAGTGCCTTCTCCTCTCACGAGCCGGCGTCACTCTCGGTCACTTCCTAGCTCCGTCTGGGTCTACTACTGGGTGCTACATGGGTGAAAAGCTAGCGCTGCTAACACTCTTGGATTACAAGTGTCTGTTTTACTAAACAAAAAACAGTGTTGGCTACCTCCTCCTCCACCGCCACTTCCACCTACACTGCCACGGTCACCGCCTCCTCAACCTCCTACTCCACATTCACCTCCTTCTCCATTTTTTTTTTTATATGATTTTAAGTTATTTCCCTATCCACATATGTTTGCAGGGCACTTGTCCTACTCTTACCCCCATTTTGTTTCCTTTTGCAGCCCTCTAGCCCTTTCCAGGACTTTTTTAGAGCCATTTTAGTGCCCAAAAGTTCGGGTCACCATTGACTTCAATGGGGTTCGGGGTCAAGTTCGGGTCAAGTTTGGGGCCGAACTCGAACTTTTTCGAGAAGCCGAACATCCAGGTTTCCACTCAACTTTAGCAGGGACCGGACCAGATTCGCAGAGCTGTTGATCTGATCTCCATCTTATAATCTAACTGGGAGAGAAGCCCTAAACAACGAGGCATGGTCCTATCATTAGATTTGCAGAAGGCCTTTGATTCAGTATCTAATGGGGATTTGGCCAGTGATTCATAGGAATCATTAGGGCCCTTTATTCTTCCCCTAAGGCCCAAATAAGGCTTCAGGGGTACTATTCAAAACCGATAGATACAGCCAAGGGAACGATATAGGGTTGCCCCCTTTCTCCGCTCATTTTCGCTATAGCTATTGAAACCTTGGCGATAGCTATCCGTCAAAACCCAGATATCTTGCAGCTCTCAGAGTCACAAATGTGTTCTCTTTGTGGATGACATTATCTTGTTCATTACATCTCCCCACACCTCACTTCCCAATTTAGATCACTTTAGACTTATTTGCAGAAACTTCAGGGCTAAAAGTAAACTACTCCAAATCCCACGCAATGAACATTTCCTTATCGCCTGAAACAGTTTCCTCCCTGCAACACTCTTTCCCCTTCAAATGGAGCTCACTATCAAGTAAATATTTAGGCATTAACCAAACGGCTAAAATAAAAGACTTATACTCTAATAATTTCCCCCCCATATATCGAAAACTTGAGGACGACCTAAAATCCTGGTCGGAAAGCAATCTCTCTTGGATGGGTAGAATCAATGCTATTAAAATTACCCTCCTGCCGCGTATACTCTACCTATTCCGGGCCCTACTGATAGCTATCAGGAAAGATCACCTGAAGTCTTTCCAGAGCAAGATCCTCAGATTTGTCTGGGGAAACTCAGGATACAGGTTTCCTCAAAATATTTTATACCGCCATAGGAGAAAGGGGGGATTGGGTCTTCCCTCTCTCCCTTAATATTATCAAGCAGCCAGATTAGCACAACTCTCCCTGGTTTACACGGGGTATGAAAAAACAGACTGGATCCAGATAGAAAGGCAGGCAGTTCCACATTACACAATAGACTATCTCCTTTGGACAGCTCCGATTTTATCTCCAACTTTATCCCACTGCTTTGCCCTCTGGGATACTCTGCGGAACCACCCCAAACTAATCTCGTCCCTGAATCCCCTAGCGCATATCTTTCACAATCCGGATTTCCCTTCAGGGCTGGACATAAAAGCATTCAAGTGGTGGTTGGATAAGGGGCTGTACCGTATAGGGCCTTTCTTCACATGACTCTGGGCCATTGTATAAGCAAACTGGACCTTCCAGATTCTGAAAAGTTCAGATTTCAATAAATCTCACGTTTTCTTTTTCATATTTGGAAAGACAAACCTCTTCCACCCAAATTCACAGCTTATGAAACCTGGTGTGGTCAAGCCACGGAGCAAAGGGGAGG
>BLSH010288281.1:410775-427661 GCA_018402905.1 Glandirana rugosa
TGGCTTTCGTCTCTGGACGATAGAGATCGATTCCAGTTGGAGTGCTCGTCTATATCGGGAGACGTCCCTGGTCACACCATCTTGCTTTTCTCCGCTAGGAGGATTTAAGTATATGCGCATATTGATTTTCTACAATGTGAGTACCCTGGTTTTATATGCTATGTTTTAATTAAAGAAGTGTTACAGTATTACGCTATGTAGCCCTTGTTTTTTATGTCATGTACTTTGGGAGTATCCTGTAAGATCTGCTGCACCCAATTAATCTATGAGACGGATGCTGTTGGAACCTGGAGAATTTAGGAGGATCGCCTCTTTTCGTTCTACCACACTGGTCCCTGCAGAGGGCTATATCTGCTCGTGAGGTTGACCTTAGCTAGAGATAGCAGGTCTCTGCTTTCGGTAAGGGTCTCTATTACCCACATTATCACTGGAGGTGTTCGCACGATTTTCTGCGGTGGTGGATAAAAGAAGGGACTTCTTTCACTGGCTATTCTCCGATTTGATTTGATGGATATGATAATTTTGACGTTTTCTCTTTAAAGCACGACTGCTTTCCTTTTCCTCACAAGACTTTTTTCACCAGTGTTTTTTCACAAGTGTTTTTTTTTTGTTTGTTTTTTTTTTGGACTCATTTTCTCACTAACAAATATATTATGCTTTTTTATTTGTGTTAATCATTTCACATGTGATACACGTATATGTCAGAGTTATTTTAGCGCAACAATATTGTTTGTTTACTTATCTGTGGTTAGTGGAATATCGCACTATTGATTGTTGCAGCTGTCACTGTTTATTACTTTGATTCTTAAGCGCGGTATTGCTTTTGAAAACTTGGTGCGCATCTGTCACCTGACTCTAGGTGTCCTGACAAGAAGTATCAAGAAGCAGATTCAGAACCAAATTAAAGTCTCCCCTAGAATCAAGAGACCCATCTGGAAGGTCGCAAGCTTCAGGAGGACATTTTTCAAAAAGGTTAATTAATTGGGACAGTACACATTTGCCAATGTCACTGGTCTATTTTAAGAAAATAAATCTATCCCCTGGGTCCAGCAGTTGGTGAGTAAGGTGAAACAAACACAATTTAGAGATCAAAATCGCTAACTCCCTTGGTTTTGGAGTCAGCACAGGTCACATGGTAAACCGTAGGAAAGTTACTATTGGATAAACAAGGGGATTGATCCTAATTTAAAGTGGGTTTCTTGTAAGAAGAGAATTTGAGCTCTATGTCAGTACGCTTCAGCAAGAACACTGCTAAGTTTTTCTGGAACATTGAGGCCTTTAACATTTAAGAAGTACACTTTGAGAGAGAGAGCAAGGTACCATTGATGGCATGGTTAAAGGGTACGATTATGTGTGGATATTGCCAGCGAGTTATAGATGAAGAGGGTCCATGGAGGAAAGAGAGAGAAATAACAAAAAACAGGGGGGGGGGGGGGAGGTGGAGGTGGAGGAAAAGATTGGAAGAGTTAGATTGGAAGGGGGATAGGAGATAGACCTAACATATGTATTCAGTTATTAAACCCTGAGGGATTGGCAAGGAAATGTTACCCGTAGGAGACGGGAACCCCAATTATGGGTATTGCTGGAGGTGGTTTAAGACCTGCTAAATCACCTAATAGGGAAGGTTTGGGGTATCAGGGAAAGGGAAAAATAATCCAGCTAGTTTGAAAGGGGAATCTGCCTCTCTGAGGTGGAGAAGGAGTCTAACACCAAAGTATTTATACACGTTCTACTATCTAGAAACTACATAAATCAAACTCAACCAAAATGGGAATAGCCTCAGCTATAATAGAGAGATACAGACCAGGACCACTCAAGATAAGTGAGTAAGGCCCCTGTCTGAAGCCCCCCATCATACAAATGCGAAGATCCAAGAGCAGTCACAATTAAGAAGCAATAAGTCAGCCAAGGAAGAAGATCAGCGGCTGCATTTGTCTACTCCACTGCTAGATAGTGCCACTATCCCCACGCATATACCAGCAGGGTATAGACCCGGAAGACCGATGCCCCATCTCACAGCCCAGCCACATACCTTACTTCCCAAGCTGACAGATGTGCAAAAGTTTCATATGGATTGATATATAAACTCATATTACCTAAAGTATGCATACATTTCGAAAGATCAACATCCAGCCTAGGACTGCCCTGATTGTTTACTATAGCTACCACATAATGAACAAGAGAGCAAAGAACTGTAACTCCGAGGTCCTCTCAAAAGTCTCTTAATCAGCTGGTTCAGTGAACAACAAGTATATTCTCCCCCCGAGAAATCAGCACCCAAACATAGAAGTTAAAAGCCTGAATGCAAGCCTAAAGCAGATAATACAGAAGACAGAACATTTAGGGTAATGTCACACAAAGAACTGTACATTATGAAGTAACTAAAACAGTTAATAACCTCTATAGCTTATGCAATATTAACCAGGAACATTGGTATTTCCAATGTCCATCCTACACCTTTCCAACAGCATACCTGAACCGTGCAAGCCCATCAAAGGCCCTCTGAGAGATAGCTAATAAAGGAAAAAGGAAAACCAAACACACAGCATTATCAGAGTTTTTGTAGCATCCAGTTTTATAACACACCCATTCGTATATGTGAATGGCCAGTCATAGTATCAGGTATAATGAAAAAAGTGCCAGAAGTAATTTCTTCTCATAGTAACCTATGGAGGGTAAGGAGGAAGAGAACCTCCAACAGTCCCCCTGTGGCCTTGTATAAAACATTCCCCTCTTTCAAGTGACATGAGCAGGGCGCACAGCAAAAAGAGTCCAAAAGTCATGAAGTTTAAGGCATAACTTTGCCCCCTGTTGTCACAAATCCATGCAAATATCACACCCTTCAGATGACCAGGCTCAAATTTTACCTTAGGTTGAGATGAGAAAGAGTTCCCCCTAAGCCCAGGGGGTGGTCAAACTATCAAGTGCAGAGAGATGTAAATCACATAGTAATGTGGGAGTAATCTTATAAGCATTTTCTTTTTCCGAGCAAGCATGTGAAGTTATCCATATATTAGCTCTCAGGAACAGCATTACAGTTAGGTATATATCTCCAGAGATTAGAGCTATAGAGGGAGATGGTCTAAAGGTCAGCTCACCAATCCATTGACTTTATACTCAATGGTCTGTCTTGTGCCGGACTGACAATGGGGAGACCTATAGGCTCTCGTCTGTATCCATGTCGCTGCGGATCCTCAATGGACAATTGGACGAAGTCCTACAATGCCTCTGTCTGTTCCTTTGCGATCGGGGAGTAGCATCTGGTTGAGTTGCAATCCAGGGATCAGGTTGCAAGAATGGACTGTACCATCTGGGACGTTTACTGCTGAGATTCCGAGGGTGTCACAAAATGTAGGTCTGTAGGTGTTTTCAGGGATGCAGTGCGATTACCATTTGTCACTTGCTGGCAGAAGGGAAATTTCCACCGGTATGTAATATGCCTGTCCCGCAATACATTTAGAATAGGACGTAAGTCTCTTCTGTGCTGAAATGTAATGACAGAGCGGTCTTGGAATATTTGTATACATACCCCTTCAAGTTCCAAGTCACCATGGTTCTGTGCTAAATGTAAGATGTCTTCTTTCTGTGTAACGTTCACCAGACAGCACACAGCATCTCTGGGTGGGTCAGTGTACCGTCCCCTAGTCCTAAGTGCTCTGTGACATCTTTCCATTTCAACAAGTGCATCTAGCGACCTACCAAGTAGTGTATTCAAAATAGCCCATGCCACTGGTTGTAGTTGCAGCCCCTCCACTGACTCTGGGATCCCTCTGATACGTATATTGCGCCTGCAGCCTCTATTATCTAAGTCTTCCATGTGTCAACACATGTTAATAAGGTGTTGGGCATGCACACTTGTGGCCTTCTGGATGTCCGCACCATGAGTTATGGCCGCCGACCCCACGTGTTCTAGGCGAGAGGCGACCGCTCTGAAATCGGTTTTTAAATCCAATATTGCAGCTGACAGGGTATTTTTAATGTCCATAGCAACCTGCTGCAGTTTGGCTAGGCTCGGTAAAGGAGACAGATGGGAAGCATGCACACCTGCATTAGATGTGCCTGAAGATTCAGCCGTAACAGTGTAGCTAGTACCACTATGATCCAAGGCTTGTGGTGCTGCTTGGGATTCAGTGTACTGAGTGTGTAATATCGCCAGTATGTTCTGGCTTAGCTGGATAGATGAGTCCATCTGGGATTGGGTGGCAGACATGCTTCTCCCGGTCATAGTCGCACACCAGAATTGAGGCTTTCCCGCTAATGGTAGGCAAAACAGAAGCTCTAGATGTCGGAGCTCTCAGTCTACGCTGCCATCTCACTCCGGTGTCAGGCCAAGCCTAATCAGGATCCTTTTGGGTCTTTTTCTATTTTACACCAGGAAAAAAATAATCTTGAAGTATAAATTTGCTGTGGCACCCACCTTAGTGTTCTGGAAGCTCCTAGTTAAAAATGTGGCATTTCCACTCTACAAGTTTACATACAGTATACTTCCTGGGGTTGCCCAAAAAAGTTTGCAAAGGTGTGAGACTTTTGGCTTAACTTAGACTCTACTAATTTCTCTCCTGAGATGTCCTCTTTAGATTAGTTACTGACTACAAATAATGTGCACAGGTGACTCCTTAGGGGTGGAATTGTTTTGTGAAAGTCTAATATGCACAAAACAGATCTATAGTAGAGAGTGTTTATGTTTAGGGTGTGCACTCCAAATGTATTAAAACATGGACGATGTTAGAAGAACAGTGGACTTGTCAGTAGGGCAGAGGTTGGTGTCAGTAGAGCGCTGGACGGTGTCAGTAGTTTTTTCATTTTTATTAAATATTTTATTATTTTTTACAATTTCTTTAGGAGCCCCCGTTAGGGGCTTTGGTGAAATATCAGCAGCGGAATCTGCACTGCATGGGCTGATTAGGGTGTGCCCATGCACAACCCCTGCGCACGCCTATGATTCTGATGTGGATACTACAACCTGAAATCTGTAAGGTGAACTTACACTGTACCCCTCCCAACTCCCCCCACCCCCCTAGGTCTTGCTGTACCTGAGTCCCACGATCACCCGCTGTGACATATCAGGTCGCCGCTTCACCGGTCAGGGGACTTGAAATCCCTGTGGCTTAATCTCCTAAACGTACCTCGTGCATGGCACCGGACAACCAGGACCCGCCTAGCCCTTCCTGTCAGCACTGGCGAAGAGGAGAGGAAGCCGCAGGGATTTTAAATCCCTGGACCAGTAAAGCGGCGACCTGATGTCTCACAGCGTGTGATCGCGGAACTCAGGTACAGCGGGACCAGGGGGGGTGGGGAGGGGGTCCAGTGTAAATTTACATTACAGATTTTCTGTAAAGGTGAACTTACACTTTACAGTGTCAACTTTGATTTAACCTTTTCCCCTTATTGAATTGGTGCTGAGTGTATCGGGCTGTTAAGTTGCTTTGATGCCTTGTTTTTTTCCTTTTCTTTGTTTGTACCTCATTTGAGCCAGGTTATGCCCAATTGGCTCTGTCAAAAAGAAGTTATAAATACGTTTAAACCATTTGGAGAATGGATGTTCAATGCCATGCTTCAAAACGTCTCATATTTTAACAATTTTTTACCTATTATGCCCACTTCTCAATCCACAACTTACGGTTTGCTATTCCTTGGCACACAAATTCTGTGGTATTGCCTCTATGTATCTTTAGGAAGTTCTTAAAACCCAATTCCAGGAAACTTGAAAGTTTCTCCTTGCACTGGGGCTGCACCCACACTTTAAAGGTTTGCTGCATATTTAGATCTAGGGGGCATAGAAAAGAAGAATTACTTACCTTCCTTCACTGATCCATGCTGCTATACTGGTCCCTGCAGCGTCTTCTCCTCCATGCTCTAGCAGTATAAGGTCCTGACATCATCAAGATCAGTGCAGTGTCCATAGCCCTGCATTGAGCATGACGCCAGGGGAAAGTCCCCTGCTGAAGCTTCTTGGGGGAGTACTGTCTGCCAGGAGAAGGGAAGATTGGGTAAGTAAAATACCTTTACTCCCAATTAGATTTAAATTAACAGTTTGGGAAAAAATTTAAGATTCCCTCGAAATGAGCATGGAATTAGACAGGTGTATAGTTTTTGGATTACTGAAGTCCTGTACATGTTCACGATTCACAAAACCAAAATATACATCCTACATATTGTATATTGCAACCATAACATGTGATTAAATAAATGTCAGGTGTTGCTATTAATGAAATTATCAATGATAAACACCTTATGCTAAATAATCATCTGAAATGGCCCATTGTGGGCCATTGTTATTTGAAAAAAGGACAAAAGGACAGAGTCTATCAGAAATGTGTACAATAGCACATAGCAATAGCTCAATAAAGTATAGTCTTTGCTGGAGTCCCAATCATTTCACTTCAGTTAAGTGGTAAGTGGAGGATCGTGATCTGTTCACCCTGTGAGGAAGGAGATGCATTGAGGTGGCTAAGCTGTTAATGCATGTATTCCAGTGTCCTACATGAGTATCCCCACAGCTACAACAACATGGTGTTTCAATTATATGCCTGGTGCATAGTGCATGCTGTTCTGAGGATATGACATTGATGAAATTATGAATGGAAATGATGATGCATGTAATCTAGCTGAAAAATGAAATTGTATTAAATTTGCTTTGAAGGATGTTTCTCCTCCTCATACTGCTGGCACAGTTGTAACATTAAGAGACTGTGGATTATAATGACTTGGTAGAAAGGGCTAGTGGGTACGTTTACAATGCTGTTTAGATGTTTAAGATATTTTCATCGTGGCCGGTTTGGACAATTGTCTTAACTGCTCACAGAGATTGAATAATCTGACTTCTTTTAAAAAAAAAATTACAGTAGAGGGGCTGAATTGCCTGAATTGAGAAGAGATTTTTATGAATTTCAGAATCTTTTGTCTGAGGAAACTTGATTGTAGCGGGACATAAATATCCTAAGGAATATTTGTCAGAGGCTATGATACTGAGGGGACCTACGAAAAAATGCACACTGCTATTTACGTCAGGGTCAGATAGGAAACTATGGACATGTATAAGGATCTTTGAATTTAAATGAACGAAAGAAATTTCAAGTTGGAATAAAGTCTGATCATTTTCAAGTAAGAATTATTTTATAGGGCTGCCAGGATTATAGCACTGATAATATTTATGCCTGTGAATGATGTAAGTCTTTTAAGCCTTGTACTCTGATTTTGTTTCTGAAAAAAGAAGATTTAAAAAGTTTTCTTATTTACTTGTGTCTAAAACCAAAAATACATGCTGTTACTTAGGCATAGCTGTACAAGTTAGCACTGCAAACCAAGGATATGTGTGTGAGCCACTCTGTATGGGAATGAAGTCCTGTGCCCACCGCTGTGAGTGTTGGCTGGGAAGGGACCTTGTCTATGCTCCTTGCAATGGTAGAGAGTGGCTGGGTGTCCCGGGACTTGCACACCAAGTCAAGACCTGCTGTATCACACATTGGGGGCATGGGCTGGCAGGGGTCCAGGCTGAGATTGCCATTCATTATCATACAGCAGGTCTTGACTTGATGTGCAGCTCCCGGGACACCTAGTCATTCTGTACTCATCAGCACAGCTTAAATATGTAAGCAGACTACATTAAGTTATCAGGTGAGGGGCAGCAATACCCAAAGGTCCCAGTTCGGTGCAGCAGCCAGATAGAAACAGATATTTAACCACTTCAATACAGGACGTTTATACCCCCTTCCTAGCCCAGACCAATTTTCAGCCTTCAGCGCTCTCACATTTTGAATGACAATTACTCTCTCATGCTACACTGTACCCAAAAAATTTTTTTCACACAAATAGAGCTTTCTTTTGGTAGTATTTAATAACTTCTTGGTTTTTTATTTTTTGCGACATAAGTAAAAAAAGTGTGAAAATTTTGAAAAAAAAACACTTTTTTTTAGTTTCTATGATAAAATTTTGCAAATAAGTAATTTTTATAAATTTGTGCCAAAACCTATACTGCTACCTATCTTTGGTAAAAATAACCCAAATATGTGTATATTATTTGGTCTGTGTGAAAGTTATAGAGTCTACAATCTATGGTGCCAATCATTGAAAATTGATCACACTTGATTCACTGATGGCCTATCTCATTTCTTGAGGCCCTGAAATGTCAGGAAACTACAAATACCCCCCAAAATGACCCCCTTTTGAAAAGTAGACATTCCAAGGTATTTAGTATGAGGCATAGCAAGTTTTTTGAAGTTGTACTTTTTTCCCACAATTCTTGGGAAAATTAAGAAATTCTTTTTTTTGCACAAAATTGGCATAACAACAAGTTATTTCTCACACACAGCATATGCATACTTCCGATTACACCCCGAAATACATTCTGCTACTCGCCCCGAGTATGGCGATACCACATGTGTGAGACTTTTTCACAGCCTGGCCACATAGAGAGGTCCAACATGCAGGGAGCACCATCAGGTATTCTAGGAGCAGAATTTTCACATGTAATTTCCTAACGACCTATTACACTTTTGAAGGCCCTGGAGCACCAGTACAATGGAATTACCCACAAAATGACCCCATTTTGGAAAGAAAACACCCCAAAGTATAATCTATGAGGCATTATGAGTCTTTTGAATGGTTAATTTTTTTCAGCAAGTCTTGGAAAGAAACGTGGAAAGAAAATGAAAATGCTTTTATTTTTACACAAAGTGGTCAATTTATAAGATATTTCTAACACATCGCATGTACACAGCAAAAATTACCCCCCAAAATATATTCCGCTACTCATCTCGAGTATGGTGATACCACATGTGTGAGACCTTTACACAGCCTGGCCACATAGAGAGGTCCAACATGCAGGGAGCACCGTCAGGCATTCTAGAAGCATAAATTACACATATGATTTCCTAACCACCTATTACACTTTTGAAGGCCCTGCAGCACCAGGACAATAGAATTACCCACAAAATGACCCTAATTTGGAAAGCAAACATCCCAACGTATATTCTATGAGGCATTATGAGTCTTTTGTATGGTTCAATTTTTTACACAAGTCTTCGAAATACGTGGAAAGAAAATGAAAACATATTTTTTTTCACAAAGTGGTAAATTTATATGATATTTTGAACACATAGCATGTATATAGCAAAAATAATACCCCAAAATATATTCTGCTACTCGTCTCGAGTATGGTGATACCACATGTGTGAGACTTTTTCCCTCCCTGGCCACATAGAGGGGTCCAACATGCAGGGAGCACCTTCAGGCATTCTAGGAGCAGAAGTTTCACATCTAATTTCCTAACGACCTATTACACTTTTGAAGGCCCTGGAGCACCAGGACAATGGAATTACCCACAAAATTACCCCATTTTGTAAAGCAAACACCCCAATGTATATTCTATGAGGCATTATGAGTCTTTTGAATGGTTAAATTTTTTCCACAAGTCTTCGAAATACGTGGAAAGAAAATGAAAACGCTTTCATTTTTACACAAAGTGGTCAATTTATAAGGTATTTCTAACACATAGCATGTATATAACAAAAATTAACCCCCAAAATATATTCTGCTGCTCGTCCCGAGTATGGCGATACCACATGTGTGAGACTTTTTCACACCCTGGCCAAATACAGAGGCCGAACATGCAGGGAGTACCATCAGGCATTCTAGGAGCATAAATTACACATAAAATTTCATTCATACCTATCACACTTTTGAAGGCCCTGGAGCACCAGGACAGTGGAATTACCCACAAAATGACCCCATTTTGGAAAGCAAACACCCGAGGTATATTCTATGAGGAATGGGCTGCAGATAGGTACTCGGGTACTCTGATGGGCTGCAGATAGGTACTCAGGTATTCTGATGGGCTGAAGATAGGTACTCGGGTACTTTAATAGGCTGGAGATAGGTACTTGGGTAATCTTATGGACTGGTAAACGGTACTTGGGTACTCTGATGGGATGCAGATAGGTACTCGGTTACTCAGATGAGTTGGTGACAGGCACTCGGGTAATCTGAAGGGCAGTTGACAGATACTCTGATGGGCTGGTGACAGGTACTCAGGTACTCTAATGGGCTGGTGACAGGTACTCAGGTACTCAGATGGGCAGGTGACAGGTACTCGGGTACTCTGATGGACAGGTGACAGGTACTCGGGTACTCTGATGGGCTGGTGACAGGTACTCGGATACTCAGTTGGGCTGGTGACAGGTACTCTGATACTCAGATGACCAGGGGACAGGTACTCTGGTACGCTAATGGTCTCGTGACAGGTACTCGGGTACTCTGATGGGCAGGTGACAGGTACTCGGGTACTCAGATGGGCTGGTGACAGGTACTCGGGTACTCTGATGGGCTGGTGACAGGTACTCGGGTACTCTGATGGGCTGGTGACAGGTACTCTGATACTTTGATGGGTTGGTGACAGGTACTCGGGTACTCAGATGGGGTGGTGACAGGCACTCGGGTACTCTGTTGGGCTGGTGACAAGTACTCGGGTACTTTGATGGGCAGGTGACAGGTACTCTGATGGGCTGGTGACAGGTACTTGGGTACTTTGATGGGTTGGTGACAGGTACTCATGTACTCTGATGGGCTGGTGACAGGTACTTGGTTACTCTGATGGGCTGGTGACAGGTACTGGTGTACTCTAATGGGTTGGTGACAGGAACATGAGTATGCAGATGGGCTGGTGACAAATACTTGGGTACTCAGGTGGGCTGGTGACAGGTACTTGGGTAATCTGATGGGTTAGTGACAGGTACTCAGATGGGCTGGTGACAGGTAATTGGGTACACTGATGGGCTGTTGACAGGTACTCGGGTACTCAGATGGGCTGGTGACAGGTACTCGGGTACTCAGATGGGCTGGTGACAGGTACTCGGTTACTCAGATGGGATGGTGACAGGTACTTGGGTACTCAGATGGGTTGCTGACAAGTACTCAGGTACTCAGATGGGTTGGTGACAGGTATTGGGTTCTCAGATGGGTTGGTGACAGGTACTCGGGTACACTGATGGTCTGGTGACATGTACTCAGGTACTCTAATGGGAAGGTGACAGGTACTCGGGTACTTTCATGGACAGGTGACAGGTACTCTGATGGGCTGTGACATGTACTTTGATGGGGTGGTGACAGGTACATTTAATGGGGGGGGATCAGTGTGCTTGATGTACACAGTAGGTGGTAACAAGCTGTTACTGCAATCTCCCTCTCACACACGATCGGTGTGTGACAGGGAGAACCCGGTAACAGCTCATTACCGCGGTTTGTTTACATCACATGACTGGCTGTGATTGACACAGCTGGTCACGTGGTAAAGAGTCAATTCCATTGGCTCTTTACAATGATCGGAGCTGGGCTTTGTCCGAGGGACAAGCCTCAGTCCCAATCGGCGTGCTGTGCGCCCCCGGGGGCGTGCACGTGGAGGTCGGTAGCGACCGGCTGTGATTGGACACAGCCGGTCACATGGTAAAGAGCAAAATCTATTGGCTCTTTACCCCAATGGGGGGGGGACACGACCCCCGGGGACACGATCGATCCGTGATTGCCGCAGGCACGCAGTACCGGCGAAAAGCGGCCGACGTCATATGACGTTGGCCCAGATCGACGAGGCGTTCCTGCCCACGTCATTTTACAATGACTCGGTATGGAACGGGTTAGTTAGTGGAACTCCAGGTACCAACTCAACTACAGATAACAGTTGAGTCTTGCATGTATTTGGAACAATAGGTAATAGATTTGCTTTACAGCTGATCTGTGACAGTGGTTTAGGTGATACATGCAGAAATCTTGAGGCTGTTATTTGGTTTAAGGTGAAGATATTGCCATGAATGCACAGAGTTAGTTCATTAACCACTTCAGATCCACGCTATAGCAGATTGACAGCTACAGAGCGGATCTACTTTGCCGGGGCACTGCCAATTGCCATCTGCCCACTCCCCGTGCGCTCTCGCAACCGCCGGTGGTGCGATCTCGCACCCGCCGCACGCTGCGTGAGTGTGCTAGCGGGTCGGGCTGACTCGATGTCAGCCGGAGACCCAGCAACAGTTGAGTCTTGCATGTATTTGGAGCAATAGGTAATAGATTTGCTTTACAGCTGATCTGTGACAGTGGTTTAGGTGATACATGCAGATATCCGGAAAGAACAAAAATTGTTTCAGATAGTGGGATTACTCTATAATCTGTGGTTTTATCTATTGTAGAACTGCATCTATTTTATATATGTAAAAATCTTGAGGCTGTTATTTGGTTTAAGGCGAAGATACTGCCATGAATGCACAGAGTTAGTTCATTAACCACTTCAGATCCACGCTATAGCCTATTGATGGCTACAGCACGGATCTACTTTGCTGGGGCGCCGCCAATTGACGTCCGCCCCTTTGCGCGCTCCCCGTGCGCCCTCACCGCCACCGGCAGCACACTCTCGCGCCCGCCGCACACTGCGTGAGCGTGCCCGTGGGTTGGGCGGACTCGATGTCTGCCGGAGACCCACCATCGTTTAACAGAGAGCCAGAACGGGGAACTGCCGATGTAAACACGGCGGTTTCCCGTTCTGTGAGGGGGACATGACAGAGCTACTGATCCCTGTGATTGGGATCAGTTAGATCTGTTATGTTCTTGCCAGTCCAGCCCTCACACAGTTAGAACACAGTGAGGGAACACAGTTAACCCTTTGATCTCCCCCTTAGTGTTAACCCCTTCCCTGCTAATGACATTTATACAGTAATCAGTGACTATTTTTAGATCTGATCGCTGTATAAATGTCATCGGTCCCAAAAAAGTGTCAAAGATGTCTGCCGCAATGTCGCAGTGACGATAAAAATCGCAGATCACCTCCATTACTAGTAAAAAAAAATAAAATAATAAAAATGCTATAAATCAATTCCAATAGTTTGTAGAAGCTATAACTTTTGCGCAACCCAACCAATATACATCTATTGCAATTTTTTTTTTACAAAAATATATAAAGGAATACATATTGGCCTAAACTGATGTTATAAATTCATTTTTTTATTTATTTATTTTTGGACATTTTGGTATTATAGCAAAAAGTATTGTTCTTTTTTCCAAATTGTCGCTCTTTTTTTGTTTATAGCGCAAAAAATAAAAACCCTCAGAGGTGATCAAATACCGCCAAAAGAAAGCTCTATTTGTAGGAAAAAAAGGATGTCAATTTTGTTTGGGTACAACGTCTTACGACTGAAAATTGGCATGGGCAGGAGGGGGGTTTAAGTGCCCAGTAAGCAAGTGGTTAATATTATGTGGCAGAAAAATATTTGGGTGATTTGCTTAAGGAGTCCATAGACACATAAAAGTGTTCAATCATTTCTAAACAAATTCTTTTGTTGCTAAAAATTCTTGATTAGTATATGATTTACACCTGTTCTGAAGCAGCCGATGCCTTTCAAGAAGTGGTAGAGAAAAAATTTCATAATTTCCATATAAAAGATTCCTCTACACTGTGGTCTAACCAGTCTACTATATAAAAAAAAGCTTTCAGAATTTAAAAGAGGGAGAGAGTATTGCTGACAAGGGTGGGAGCATTGTGGTCTTAGATTTATATAATGTTTCTGAAGTCTTACACCAGCTGAAAGATTAGGATACTTACCTTCCCCTGAAAAAAGATCCTACAAAAGATTTCCAAACTGTTATTGTCCGAGGAAAGGAATACATTCTCTGTGTTTTCTGCAAATATAGATAAATATTTGAAGATGGAGATTCCAATGGTTTTTATATTCCGTCAACTTCCGAAGTTCCATAAGCCCACCAAACCTCCAAAGTGAAGAATTATAGTGGTTGGTACTGAAACTTTTAAAGAACACCTGTGCAAAGGTATTAAATCCCATCTGCAAACCTTGGTTTGGGGGACCTTTAGTTATATCAAATGTTTGCAGTGGGAGGATGAGCACTTTTTATGGTAAAGCAATATATTTCTCAATTCTGCATCATCTATCTATTGCTGTCCTCAGCTACCATTCAGAGAAATACTGCATGGATTTTGATGACTTAATTCTTGCAAAAATATATTGCCTCTATGGGAGTTTGGCTCCCCTGCTCATTAGCCAATGTTCATAAGGCTTGGTGGGAGGAACAATATACTTTTGCGAGTTAAAACCCTTATTTCAGAAATTTGTTTTGGTATGGTTTCTACATTGATGGCCCTTTTGGTCATTTGGAGAGGTCCTAATGAGGAAGTGTACAATTTTCTGACAAATCTGAATTCCTACACATTATTATTCATTTTACAGCTACTTTTCATTACAGACAAATTGTTTTTGGTTGGTTTTGACCCTTTATGTTGATAATTATAAACATAATCATATCCACATTTACTGCAAATATTTTAAAAGCAGATATCTGCCACCAATTGCACAAAATTAAATAATTCCTATGGGTGAATGTATCCATGCTAAATTGAATACAGATGACCATATGATTTTTTTGTAAGACATGTGGAGATTGGAGGATAGACTGTGGGCCAGGGTTTAATGATGCTGAATGCTGCAAAGGGCATGCAATATCCAAAAGGAAATCAGCCAGGCACCTGAGTTTACCAGTGTTTACCTACATTATACACATAGTACAGTGTAGAATATTATGATACTGTTTTAGGAGTAAGCACCAGGATATTTACACATTTTGAAAGGGGACATCAGATGTGTGAGCTGCAAGTCCCTAATTTTGCAGTGTGAGTTCTCACAAAAATGGTGATTTACCAAATGAAATCATGCCCCACATGGCTTTGTACTGTGGGTTTTTATAGATTTGTTCTGTTAATGTGTGCATGCTGTAAATATTTTGAAAAGTAGTTCACCTCATTTGGATAAGGAGTTTATCATTAAAGCGGTAGTAAACCCACCCATTTAACAGTTTAAAAACCAGTTACATTTCCGGCACGTGCCGGAAATGTAACACTCCCATTGGTTGTGTTCTAAACCAAACTGTCAAACCATCCAATGCCTGGTGTCATAGCTGATCACATGTGCAGCATCATGGTAGTTGTAGATGAAACAGAGGCCAAGATGGCAGCTTCCTTGGCTGAAAAGGATAGGAGGGTTTACTACCACTTTAAGGATTTCATTAATTGCAAGACCCTACATGTGTTTTTTATTTTTTTTTTTCCATTAACTTTTTATTGAATTTTTAAGAATCATACAACGAGACAAAAAGAAAAGCAATAACAGATAATGTGGTTTCAAGAACACAGAATAAAGTATGACTTGATAAAGGTATTAGACGCATGCTCTCAATGAGGCCTCTGGGTATCTGAATAATTGCAAGTATGAGTGAGAGGTAGCGGTATCGTTGCCCTGACACCCCCATTGGGAACAAAACTGTGTCTTGAGCTTAATATTAATTAATGTCTTTTGGTCACATTGAGGCATGAGTCTGCTTGAGGTAAGGCTTCTACATTTATGTTGCATATGAGTTCTAAGAAACAAAACATATTTATATTATTTCAGTAGAGAAGATGAAAGAGGGAGGAAGAAGAGGAGGAATAAGAAATGGGGGGGAAACAGGTAGGGATTGTTGGAGAACTGGTATAGCCCGAGTGGAGGGTTGAAGTATTTATTTCAGGTGTGGTGGTAGACCTTTATATAAAGGATTGTTGAAATTATGCTGCTTGGATTAGTCAGCGTTGTTTAGATTAAGTCTTAGATCATAGGATATATCCAGAAAATTCGAAGCTGAGAGTCATCAGTTATGTGGGTTAGCTTTGGAATGAGGATTGTGGGTGTGTTGTCCATGGGTGCCAATCCTTGAGGAACAGATCTTGTTTAAGGTGAGCTTTTGCGAAAGAGTATTCCTGTTGAGCATGGTCGTTGAGGATGTGAGTCATTTCACTGATGCTTGGTGGGGTAGTAGATTTCCATTTGCGGGCTATAGCGAGTCTGGCCGCTATAAAAATATGTGTAAGGATGGAATGGTACTGAACGGACCATGTTTCGATGCCTATTCCGAGTAGGGCTACTTTGGGGTCCGGAGATAGTTTATGGTTGATGATGGAGGAGGTTAATTTGAAGAGTTGATCCTAAAAAGGTTGGACGAAGGGGCATTGCCACCATATGTGGTAAAGAGAACCTTGGTTGTTGCAGTTTTTCCAACATAGCGGAGACTGGTCTGGGTATATTCTGGCCAGTTTCTGAGGGGTAAGATACCAGTTGAATGAGATTTTCTGCGCGTTTTCCCAATGGAGAGTACATTTGGAGTGTTTCCTTGTTTTTTCCCAAGTTGTGAATGGCTTTGGTTTTTGTAGTTTGGTTGAGGATGATAGGGATAGGTATAGGGGACCTATACCTGTGAGAGTTTTTGTGGGTGAGCGTATTATGTCCAGAATGGGGCTTAGGGTATCAGAGTCACTGATTTTAATATCTTTTAATGCATTACGTATTTGAAGGTACTGGTAAAATGAAGTACGGGGAAGCTGATAGGATGAGGAGAGGTCTTGAAAGGAGCAGAATACCTTATTGGAGTATAATTGTCCCACTGTGGTGATTCCAGCCGAGGTCCATTTTTGGGTGTTGAGGTCCGGTATTATTTTTTCCAGGGAGGATAGTGCAATGAGATCCAGTGTGTTTTGGGACAGAGTAGTTGCTATGTTTCTAAGCGAAGACCATACTGTGTGGGTTGCGTTAATGGTGTCCAGAAAGTGTCTCTGGGGGTGGGGATGAAGGATCAAGGCGCCTAGGTAGGCTTTCAAGTCCTGTTGTAAGATCTCTTTGTCAAGTTGTAGCATGGGTGAGGAGGGGTTGGGGGACCACCATGTTCTGGAGTGGTTTAAGATACTGGCTTTGTAGTAAAAGGAAATGTTCGGGGCCCCATTCCACTAAATTTAACCGGGCAGAGGAGGTATGTTGTTTTGAATCTGGGGCGCTTCCCTTGCCAAATTGTGTTACTAATAATAGTTTGTAGTT
>BLSH010288281.1:430773-443624 GCA_018402905.1 Glandirana rugosa
ACAACCAGGCAGGCTTGAAGCCCTGTTTCAGGCCCAGGCCCAGGCCTGCCTTGGGCTTGCTAGCGTGCCTGTTGCTTGGGGTAACTTTAGTTACCCCTGGGCTTGAAAATCCGTGTTTTTACCGACATCCTTTCAGGACCTTTCGGGGTCTCCCGACGTTTTCCTTCATTTTACCCCCATTCCCATCCCGTTCACGGGATGTTTTTTTACCCCTGTCCCTTTATTGACATTTATAAAAATTTTTTTATTTTTGTATTTTTTTCGTTTTTACCTCCACTTACACCTAGTAGAAGTTTGACACAGACTTTTCATAATTAATTGCCATCTTCGGTATATTGACAAGATTTTAGTAGAAGTTTGATCCCGTTCATTCGTTGTCCGTGCGATCGTTCGGGTTCCGTCCGGACCCGGACCCGGACTTTGTCCCGAAGTTCGGACGGACCAACAGAACCCGAACTTCCAGGTGTTCGCTCAACTCTATTTGTTAAGGGTTTCCAATTGATGAATTTGGGTAGTGAGCTGGGAAATGGTGTGGAGGCGAGTCCGTTTCTCGTGGGCTGCTAGCTGTATAAGGGATCCTCTTAAGACTGCTTTGTGACTATTCCACAGTATATTGGGATCTGCGACTGTACCTGTCTTCAATTCAAAAAAGTCGGTTATGGCAGAGTTGATCTGTTTCTGGTATTCAGGTTTGGTTAATAGGAGTGGGTTCAGTCTCCATGGTGAAAAAATATTTTTATCAGTTGTTGCAGAGAACTTTAGAGTTATAGGAGCGTGATCGGACCAGGTGATCAGACCGATTGACGTGGAGTCAACTTTTTGTAGTGTGAATTTGTCTACCAGAAAGAAATCAAGTCTGGAATATACATTATGAGCAGCTGAAAAGAAGGTATAATCCTTCTCATTTCCGTGAGAGCATCGCCAGGGGTCAAAGAGATCTTCTTGAGAAATTAATGAGTGTAGAATTGAGGAGTGTTTTAGTTTGGGATTGGTGGAGTCCAGATCCGGATTTATAACTTCATTGAAGTCTCCACAGATGATAATGGAATTAGATCTATAGGGTTGGAGCTTATTGAAGATGGATTTGAAGAAGGTATTCTGGTGGGTGTTAGGGGCGTATAGATTAACAATAGTAAGGCGATTATTATTGATGGTCGCCGTGAGGATGAGGTATCTACCATTGGGGTCCGTTTCTATAGAATGGAGGAGAAAGGAGGCAGAGTCGCGAATAGCGATCATGACTCCTTTCCGTTTGGAGTCAGCGTTAGAGAAAAATATGTGGGGGAATTTTGGTTGTGAACACTTCGGTGGGTTGGAGGAAGTGATGTGAGTCTCTTGAATACAGGTGATTTCGGATTGTGCTTTAAGTGCTTCTTTCCACATAAGGGATCGTTTGAAAGGACTATTAAGTTCCTTAACATTTAGCGAGAATATTTTCAATGCCATTGAGCGTGATTGAGGGGGTTATGATCATGTTAATTGGTGCTGCAGAAATGAGAAGGATTTTACCCCTCCTAGCTGATCCAAGCAAAAAAAGATAAATACATTTGACATTATAACAGTAGTACCTGAATTTACAACAGTTATGTATGGAGGGCTATACCAGTTCATGGGAGAGGATGGGGGAGAGACAGAGGGAGAAAAGAAAGAGAAAGAGTGAAGGAGAAAGAGAAGGAAGACGAAGTGTAAGTTCTTGTGCCTTGCACACCAATAAACCGGGGTGGAGGGATTCAACATTGGTGTTTACATCTTTTCGACAGATAATCTGTGAGATAAGACAAATATAACAAGAAAGAAAGTCAAAGAGGTACAGTTAGAGAAAACAGTTAAACCTATTTGGGCTCTCAGCACAGGGAAGTGGTGGTAAACAATGATTGTGCATGGTTCACCAGCTGAGATGAGAGTACCTGAACGGAATCAGGTGTTGTTTGAGTGATGCTTGCCATCCGTGAGGTGTTGTGGGAAAGTGAATTTTGGTGGAGAGATCAGGTTCGGAGGGGACAGGCCCCAATTTTGTAGTTGTTTCAGGCCTTGTTTGAGGTGGTAGATAGTCACAGACTTTCCTTGGTATGTGACGATGAGTTTGGTGGGAAATCCCCATTTGTAGACTATGTGACGGTCTCTTAGGATGGTCGTCACCGGTGAAAGATCTTTACGCAGTTGCGCTGTGGCTGCAGATATGTCATTGTATACAGTGAGGGATGTGTACGGATCCGGGAAAGTCGCTATGTTTCTGGCGGAGGCTATGATCCGGTCTTTGGCTTGGAAGAAATGTAGCCTTGCCAGCACATCTCTGGGTTTTTCCGCTGGGATGTGAGAGGGTTTAAAGATTCTGTGCACTCTGTCAATAGTTAGGTCCATTGGGGAGAGAGCGGGAACCAACGCTTTAAAGAACTGTTGCAGATATTGTGGAAGTTCCCTAGGGGTGACAGACTCAGGGATCCCCCTGATTTTGAGATTGTTTCTGCGCGAACGGTCTTCTAGGTCCGCCATTTTCACTGTGATACGTTGTAGTTGTTCTGTTTGGTGTTGGTGTGCGTCCACTAGTTCGTTATATGCAGTGGCGTAGTTACTCATTTGATGTTCAATCGTGTCTGTTCGTTCGCAAGCTCGTCTATTTGGTGTTGCATGTGGGCGACGGCTTGATTGATATCTTTTCTGAGGTCTTTCCTCAGATCTTTCTGTAGTGAGAGTAACATATGCTTAAGAACGTTCTCTGACATTGGATTATCGGTGGTCGGAAGCGAAGCGAGGGATTCCGAGCGTTCGGGTGATTGGTCCGAACGTTCTTGGTCCGAAAGTTCGTTTGCGGTAGGATCGCGGGTTTGGGAGAAGGTAAGATGTTTCTTGCTTACCGGACCCGAGTGAGATGGCGAGGCGTGAGGGGAAGATGCGGCCCTCTTAGTGGAGTCTCTGGCTCTGCTCCCCTGCGGCGCTGTGCAGTCCATGTCGTCAGTGGGCTCTCCGGAGGAGGTGGAGTGGGGATGTGGGAGAGATAGTTTACTGGAGGCCCCGTCTCCGTTCTGCCTGCCCGCATGGCGGGCCTCACTGAAAAGTTCAGTGAGCTTCCTTGGCTCTGCAGGATGGGATTTTTTCCCTGTCATTTGTGGGGGATTAGTAGTATCCAGAAATGTAATTTTGGATGGTGGATTGTCCAGTTAGCAGGTCCTGTGCTAAAAAATCTTCCCTGTGCTGGGAGAGAGAGGAGATCAGGCAGCCATCTCAGTGTGCGGCCAAGCTCCGCCCCCCTACATGTGTTTTTTAATCACATGTCAGTGTTGCAATATACAATATTTGAGATGTACAACTCAATCTTTGAAAAAGAGAATTGGGGAACATTTATGGGTCTTGAGTAATGCTGATGATGTACAACCATCCAAACTTATTAAGTGTTTTTTTTTTTAACCCTGGAGGAGATGCCACAGATTTTCTGTTTCAAGGACAGAGATGGTAAGGTGTGACCATAGTAAAAAAAATGTTTAAATGTGAGGCATCTTGGATTACAACACACATTCCCTGACTGGGTTAACATTTAGATGGGACATGAACTTGCTTATCCTGTAGATTTTGTATTTCCTGATTCGGTGATTGTGATTTGTTTATACATGTAAGTGTTATTTATTATGCTTATCTGTATTTATATTTGTATTGCTGCTGGCATTTATCTTATATATTTGTCTACATTTCTTATCATCAGCCTAAGGCCCCTTTCACACGATCGGCCCCCTCAGATCCGCTTGTCCTCTATGGGCAGGCGGATGTCAGCGGAGATGTATCTGCTGACACCCGCCTGCCATCCAATCCGTTAAGATCCGTTCAAAACAGATGGATGGCGATATGTTTGCCATCCATCCAGCGGACCGGATGGGATTAGATTAAAACGGACAGCTGTTCATTTTCATCCAATCCGCCCATAGAAAACAGCGGGGCTCTGACAGGTCCATCCCTGCACAGTGAGCAGAGATGGATCTGTCATCCACCTGCTCAGCAGGGATCAACGGGATCCCCCGCTGACCTAGTGGAGTCTGTCTAGCGAATCCGCCCCTTGTGAAAGGGGCCTAAGTCTTTAAAGTTGAGGAAAACTGTTAGAATATTATTTCTGTCCAGCGCTTTATATGTTATTATGTTGTGCTATAGGCAACGACAGAGGGGAAAATTAGGGTCATTATTTGTTACTTGAGGACAAAGTCTGTCCAAAAAGTAGCGGTTGATAATGTTTTTACAGTAGCCTAATAAAGTAGCATTTATTATCGGCTGGAGTTCTGATCGATCACTTCTTTCATGTTCCGAGAAGCGGATCAAGATCTGTGGATTTTTTTTTTATTGAGACTGGATTCACACCACAGATATTACACTGACCCAACGTTCACACTTATGTGTTTTTTAGTGCGTTTTGCAGTTTGTGGAAGAGCACTACAGTCCATTTAACATGGTTTCCAAGGGCACAAGTTAACATCTATGCGTTTTGCAGCCGTTGCATTTTTGGAAAGGGTCAGGGACTTTTTTCTGCATTTTGTGTGTGATAGACTTCAATGAAATTGCACCAGAAACGCAAGTGTTTGTGATGTGATTCTTGATGTGTTTTGCGGCTTTTATTTTAACACTATATATAGGTGGTTGTTAAGCTAGGGGCCGGGAAGCCAGCCACCGCGTCCTTAACAACAGATGAGTCATCAGCTTTCAGCGGGTTCCCTGCTGGCAGCTGAATGTTAGAATAAAAATTGCCGGCAAAAAAAATGCGAAAACAAAGGCGTGGGGTTCCCCCCAGGTCCATACAAGGTCCTTCGGTCTAGTACAAATGTTTAAAAATGGTGTGGGGTCCCTCCCAAAATCCATACCAAACCCTTGGAGAACAATTGGGTTTTGGGACTTTACATGACACACATACTGGGAATCACATAATTGATGGATAATAGTAAAATTTATTATAAGGGATAAATAAGCAGTTAACATATATACAAGTAATCCAAATTCCATTAGTACAATAATTAGACAGTATAATGATGTTGATACAAAGGTTGGTTACATGATGAACAATACCCCAATCCATCAAATTCATAAATGTACATAGTATATACAGTTAACATTCTGCATGGTCTATGACCCCACCCGAGAGGTTTGGTAGGTAAACTGAGTAGTAACCCTAGTGCTGCTTACCAGCAGATTACCCATTAATCTCCCCCCTTTTTTTTAGAATTATCACGTGCCTGCTCCTGATGAGTGACATAGGGTCACGAAACGCGTAGAGCCACCAGCTGCTGTGTTACATCATGTATTCTTAACCTTTATTATCCTCACTCATTCCTATCCTCACCTTTCAATTTCCCAATTGGCCCTCATGTACACATCCCCCCATCCCCAATAATTTCTCACATCCATTCACTCTCACTTCACCTTTATATTCACCAGGTCGCCATGCTGGATTTGCCCTTGCCCACACCTGTTGGGGCCTGTATTGGTGCTGCCGCCTTATCTCCTGCCTCAGCTCCCGGCTGTGATGTTCCTGTGTGGCCTGCGTGCCCCGGTATTGGACCGCCAGTTCATATATGCTGTAAGTTGGGGGTGTGCTGTTTTGCGGGGGTATTTAACCCTAGTGCTGCTTACCAGCAGATTACCCATTAATCTCCCCACTTTTTTTTTAGAATTATCACGTGCCCGCTCCTGACGAGTGACATAGGGTCACGAAACGCGTAGAGCCACCAGCTGCCGTGTTACATCATGTATTCTTAACCTTTATTATCACCTACTCAGTTTACTTACCAAACCTCTCGGGTGGGGTCATAGACCATGCAGAATGTTAACTGTATATACTATGTACATTTATGAATTTGATGGATTGGGGTATTGTTCATCATGTAACCAACCTTTGTATCAACATTATTATACTGTCTAATTATTGTACTAATGGAATTTGGATTACTTGTATATATATTAACTGCTTATTTATCCTTTATAATAAATTTTACTATTATCCATCAATTATGTGATTCCCAGTATGTGTGTCATGTAAAGTCCCAAAACCCAATTGTTCTCCATATGATTGCACTTTGTGCCAGGGATGGAAGCAGCCCTACCAGGCCTCAGCTTCATTTAAAGTCCCATTATTCCCCAATGTCCCCTTCTTTTATCTCATACCAAACCCTTATCTGAGCATGCATCCCAGCAGGTCAGGAAAGGGAGGGGACAAGCAAGTGCCCCCCCTCCTGCACCATACCAGGCTGCATGCCCTCAAGATGCCATCAACATTGGGGGATGGGTGCTTGGAGGGTGGCTCTTCCCAACAACCCTGGCCGGTAGTTGTCGGGGTCTGTGGGCGGGGGGGCTTTCTTTTAACATTCAGCTGACAGCTGATGACTCATCGGTTGTTAAGGATGCAGCAGCCGGCTTCCCAGCCCCCTGCTTAGCAACCAGTTATATTCAGTGTGTTTAAAGAGGAAAAAAATGCAAAATGTGTGAAAACTGCATGCAAAAACGCATTGAAAAATGAGGGTTTAAAAACGCAAACCACACTGCAAAACGTGCCTGAAAAACACATCCAGCGCAGCCACATAGATGTGAACCTAGGCTGAGCGTAACATTTAACTGTTTGTTAAATGCACTTGAGTGACGTGCAGTGACATCCATTTTTTTAATGCAATGCATTGTGTTGATGTTGCATTGATCTGTGGTTGTTTTGTCCCCAGCAGAAGCCAAAATATATTTTTTCCTCAAAATGTGTTGCAGTAGCACATTGCAGAGCATAGTGCTGCATTTAAAGCAGAGGTCTGCTTACAGCTGCAAAAATTATAAGCCAGCAGCTACACATACAGTAGCTGCTGAATTTTAATAATAGGACACTTATCTGTCCTGGAGTCCAGCGATGTCAGCACCGCAGCTGATGTTTCCATCAGCCGTCGAGTGCTGCCACCGCCATTGCGGGTAAGGGAACCCGGCAGTGAAGCCCCTACTACGCATGTGCGAGGCTCCGCTTCGATCCGAAGGAGGGAGGAGGAGGGAGCCGGGCTGCTGACGTAATCCGCCATGGCCTGGTCTCCCGGAAGTGGGGACAGGATACCTGTCAAAGACAGGTATCCGCCCTCCCCCTTCCCTGAATGGTGCCGATTGTGGCACCGGAGGGGGGAGCAATCTGATAAGTGGAAGTTCCAGTTGATGTTGAACTCCGCTTTAAAGTGAATCTTTAGTCAGAAAATTAAGTCCTGAGAAATTACTTCAGACTGGCCTCTTTTGTAAAACATTAAAAATAAACGCCTATACTGTTTAAAATCCAGTAAGACAGTGTCTCATCCTGCTCCTCACAACCCCTGTTGATTTCTATTCTCGGCACTGTGTCTAAAATCAGTGAGTCACTCAAGGTCGATCTGCGATTTATATTTGGCCTGTTCAGCAGTAACCAGAGGAATTTTGATCAATGTAAGGGCAAAGAAGTTGTATAGAAGTCAATCTACTGCACAACTTCTGTACAACTGCTGTGTTGGATTTTTGCTGCTCAACCAGTGCTGCCGACTAGAGCCAGCAAGGCTGATCAGTTTATTCTGACCATAGGGAAGTCTCTCCACTGTCAGAATACAATAACTCAATGGAAGAATTCCCTCATCCACATCCAGTGTGTGGATCGGGGGATCAAGTCAGTTTTTTTATTCAACCCGCTGGTTAAACAAAAAAAAAAGGCTCATGTATGGGCTGTCTTACTGAGGGTGGAGGACACAACAGATAAGCAAGGGAAAAAAGAAAAGCAGGAGAGGAGAAAGGACAAACTCTCCTGGCAGGAAGACAAAAAAGAGACTAAGCTTTAGATTCAGCAGGAACTGGATGACAGAAGCCAGTCTCACAACCCACTTCTGTCGAATGCGCATTCTGAAAAAACAGCATCTAATTAGCAACCGATCTAATGTTCAATTTTCACCCTGTGTACAGCACCGCAACATGTTGATGTGAACTGGGCCTATTGGAAACAATATATTTCACCTTGTCATTGCATCGGGCCTACATTGGGCAATGCAGCCAATTACATGTGGTGTGAATGGGCCCTAAGCTGAACTGCAGCAGTTAGATATGTTGGTGGACACCTCTAGAAAACTCACAACTTTCAGCACACCAATCACAGCCTCTTGGAGAATGTGTTTTTTTCTGCTTTGCCCTGCTGTCATTCTATTCCCCTTTAGCATTTGTACTTATACCGAATTATCCTTAACAACTTGAAGACCGGCATGTTACATTTCCTTCCTGTCCAGATCATTTTTACAACTTTGAGCAATGTGATACTTTGACAGACAATTGCTTGCTCGTGCATCACTGTGCCCAAATTAATTTTACATATTTTTTCAAGACAAATAGTGCTTTCTTTGTTGGTGTTTAATCACCATTGTTTTTTTTAATTTTTACTATATAAAGGGAAAAAGACAGAAAATTGTGAAAAAAAAAAACAGTATTCTTTAGTTTTGTGATGTAAATTGGCCCTAAGTTGAACTACAGCTGTTAGATATGTAGGAGAGCACCTCACATCTTTCAGCACACCAACCACATAGCTTCCTGGAGTCCCAGTTGGAGAAGATTTTGAGTTTTCATTCTGTTTTGCCCTGCTATCATTCTGTGCCCCTTTAGCAACTGTACGTGCCCCTTTAGAAACTGAACGTACTTCTTAACCACCTGAATACTGGTATGTTAAACCTCCTTCCTGTCCAGGCCAATTTTCAGTTTTCAGCTCTGTGATAGTTTGACTGACATTTATACAGCCATGCAACACTATACCCAGGTGTATATTATTTAGTCTGTGAGTAACTTATAGAGAAACTATGGTATTTATATATATTTGCAAATTGCAATATGTCAACCCTGATATTCCAACTGCCTAACTTATTTTTTGAAGCTGTAAAATGCCAGCAAAGTAAAAACACTACCAAAATGACCCATTTCTGGAAAGTAGATGCTTCAATGTATTTGGTAAGAAGCATGTTGAGTTTTCTGAAATTGTAATTTTTTGCCCCAATTTTTGGGAAAGGGAGAAAATAAATACAATTTGATTTTATTTCACAAAGTTGTCATTTTAAAGTGGTTCTAAATGCTGAAGGGTTTTTTACCTTCAGGAATTCTATGCATGAAGGTAAAAAACCTTCCATGTGCAGCTCCCCCCCCCCACAGGCCCCCCAATCCTTACTTGAGCTCTCTCCGATTTAGTGATGTTCACAATAGCCTCAGCTGTCAATCACAGCCAGTGAGCCAATGAAGAGAGAGTGGGGGGGACGCTCTATGTGTCTTATGGACTTATAGAGCAGTGGCTTGGGAGTGGGTACGCAGCAGTGCCCCCAGGGCAAGCTGCTTTCTCTGGGGGTACTGCTCAAGGGGGAGGAGTCAGGAACACCAGCAGGGGAACCCGAAAAGAAGAGGATCAGAGCTGCTCTGTGCAAAACCAGTGCACAGAGCAGGTAAGTATAACATGTTTTTTATTTAAAAAAAACTAAAACAAAGCTTTAACACCAATTTAGCATGTTATTTCTTACTCACAGCACAGGCATACTTGCAATTATATGTATGGAGCAGTGGCGACTGGTGCTCAATATTTTGGGGGGCTGCAGACAAATCTGTCCCCCTCACTCGTACCAGCTGCCCCAACCCCCCCCCAGACAGATATGAATCGGAGGTGGTGCGGTCTCCAGGAAACTGCCCCTGGCCCTACCACTCACACTAGCACATGTCCCCCCCAGACGACACCCATGTCCATCTGCCACACCCCCCCCCAGGAGTCGGGCGGGAATCAGAGGTGGTGCGGGCTCCTGGAAGCTGCCCCTGGCCCCCTCATTTGAACTAGCCCCCCAGCTCGCACAGACAGGTCGGACATGATCCATGTCCTTACCTTAGGAGGTGGTGCTGGTGATCCGAGGTAGGGCTCCTGTAAGATACCCCTCCACCTGCTTCTCCTCCTAAGTCTTCTCCCCGGTCAATTGGGTCTCAAGACCCACTTCATGATTGGCCGGGAGGAGAATCAGGAAGACAATAGCAAATATTCATTTGTTATTGTCACACAACTGGGTGGGCTCAGGGAGCAGTGCTCTGAGCCCCAAGCCCACCCTTTTTTGAAGCCAATTAGAGCCTCAGGCTCTAATCATGTGCTTAAAAAACACATTGAAATCCATGCGTCTGTCACCCTGCATGTAGATTAGGGGCCGGGTGCATGGATCAGGGGGGTGGCGCAACTGCACCCCATATGGAGCGGCGCCACTGGTATGGAGTATGGAGATACCACTTGTGTGAGAAGTTTCTGCCTAGAGGCAACACAGAGCACTTCAGGCTTTCAAGAGCGATAAATAATGCATGTGATATTCTATCACCTTTCTTGAGGCCCTGAAGTGCCAGGGCAGGAGAAATAACCACAACATGGCTAACTTTGCAAAAGATAATAACTTGCAATGTATGAACTTAGAGGCATAGTTAGTCTTTTGAAGATGACATTTTTTGCCACGTTTTTGGAAAATTAGGAAAATTAACGTGTATTTTTTTTTTACACACAGCTGTTAATAAATAGTATATTTATAATAACATCCCAATATCATCTCTGCTATTCCTCCCTAGTATGGGGATACCATATATGTGAGACTTTGTTGCAGTCTAGCAGAAAATTAAAAAATATTAAAAATTATTTATATTTTTACACAAAGTTGTACATTTAATAAGATATTACTTACACACAGCATAGGCAAACTTAAAGTTACACAAATTCTTCTATTTCTCCTGAGTATGGGGATATCAAAACTGTAAGACTTTTTCAATACCAACACTGTATCAAAAGTAGTGTACTGTAATGCTTACCTCTGTACAAGTGGTCAGGGAATATAGCTTAGTGTAGTGTCAACTAAACATGTGCAATTCATTTTGTTCCGAATTCGTTTTTTAACGAATTTCTACAAATTCGTTAATTAGAAAATTCGGAAATTTGAAATTCGGAAATTCAGAAATGCAAAAATTTGGAAATTCGAAATTTGAAAATCCAAAAATCCATAAATTCGGAAATCCTAAAATAAGACCAGAAAATTTGAAAATCTGAAATAATAACTAATAACATCTTAACTATAACTAGCTATTAAATTATAGGTATTGGAATTTCCTTCAAATTTGGCTATTAATGAAAGTAAGAAATACAAATGTATCCGAAGTTATGAATTATCCAAAATAACAAATGCGAAACTAAAAAAATTAAAAACAAATGAAACTAAAACTAATGAATTTTTCAGCAGTGCCAGTGTCAACTATAGGTGGAGAGTGAAGAAGAAGTTCTTGTGGTTCCAGGAGTGCAGTTGTCACCAGGCAATGGTTAAAGGTGGTGTTTCGCAGGAACATGGTCAGTGAGATGTGTAGAAAGTTCGGTTGAGACAGCAGGTAGGAATGTGGTCAATAAACAGACTAGGGTCAGTACAGGTGGCAGACAGAGGCAACACTGCCATAGTATAGCAGGGATAAAGAACAATGTTTTTGGCTGCGCTGGTCTGTTGTCACTGGGACTGGTGCGGTGGCAATCAGGAACACAGTTTTTGACTTACACTAGTCTGGTGACACTGTAGTGGTTTGGCGGTGATCAGGAACACTGTCACTGGTTTACAATGCTCTGAGGACAATGGAACTGGTGTGGCAGCAATCAGGAACACTGTTGCTAGCTAAAATTAGTCTGGTGTTACTGGGACTGATGTGGCAGAAATCCAGCATTGTTGCTGGCTTACACTAGTCTGGTGACATTGGGACTGGTGTGGCAGCAATCAGGAACACTGTTGCTGGCTTACACTGGTATGGTGATACTGGAACTGTTGTTGCAGCAATCAGGTACACTGTTATCTGCTTACACTGGTCTGGTGACAATAAAATGTATGTGTTGGCATTCAGTTACACTGTTGCTGGCTAATAGAGTTGAGCGAACCCGGACTGTAAAGTTCGGGTCCATACCGAACTTTGGGGTGTCCGGGACCCGGACCCGAACCCGGACTTTTCAAAAAAAGTCCGGGTTTGGGTCCGGGGTTCTGGTAATTTTAATGAAAGTTCTGAAAATTGCTGTAAAAAAGTCCAGAGGTCTGCAAAAAGAAAGAAAATGGGGGTAAGGGTGGGACAAGTGTCCTACAAAGAAATGGGGACAGGGAAATAACTTTAAATATTTTTAAAAAAATAAAAACATAAGAAAAGCAAAAATGGAGGTGAATGTGGATCATCTTCAAACTGGGTCTGAAAAGTATTAATTAACGGTAGAAGCCATATAACTCTTCTAAAATCATCTTCAAACTGTGTCAAAAAAGTATAAATTAGCCGGGAGAACCCATATCACTGTTCTGCACACATCTGGAAACTGTGTGTGTCACTTTAAATGAAACCGGGAATAACTGAACATCTGTTCTGCAAACATCTTTAAAGTCTGTGTGTCACTTTAAATGAAACCGGGAATAACTGAACATCTGTTCTGCAAACATCTTTAAAGTCTGTGTGTCACTTCAAATGAAACCGGGAATAACTGAACATCTGTTCTGCACACATCTGGAAAGTCTGTGTGTCACTTTAAATGAAACCGGGAATAAGAGAACATCTGTTCTGCAAACATCTTTAAAGTCTGTGTGTCACTTTAACAGAAACCGTGAATAAATGAGCATCTGTTCTGCACACATCTTGAAAGTCTGTGTGTCACTTTAAATGAAACCGGGAATAACTGAACATCTGTTCTGCAAACATCTTTAAAGTCTGTGTGTCACTTTAAATGAAACCGGGAATAACTGAACATCTGTTCTGCACACATCTGGAAAGTCTGTGTGTCACTTTAAATGAAACCGGGAATAAGTGAACATCTGTTCTGCACACATCTGGAAAGTCTGTGTGTCACTTTA
>BLSH010288281.1:447378-457607 GCA_018402905.1 Glandirana rugosa
TTTATTTCCGACGATGTGGTCAGGGTCACAGTGATCTAGTCGTATTTGGTCTTTACCACAAAGACTAGTGGGAGTGTGGTCAGGGTCCAGTGGTCGCGTTCGGTCATTGTCACAAGGACTAGTGGCTATGTGGTCAAGGTCACAACGGTTTGGTCGTTGTCACAAGGACTAACGGCTGTGTACTCAAGGTCACAGTGCTCTGGTCACATTCGATTAGCAAACAGGAACTCTGTTTCTGACTTACACTGGTAGGTGGCACTGTAGTGGTGTGGCAGCAATCAGGAACACTGTTGCTGCCTTACACTGGTCTGGTGACACTGTAACTGGTGTGGCAGTGATCAGGAACACTTTTGCTAGCTTACACTGGTCTCGTGACACTGGAACTCATGTGTCGGCAATCAGGAACACTGTTGCTGGTTTGGCAACACTGGAACTGGTGTATCGGTGATCAGGAACACTGTTACTGGCTTGCGCTGGTGACCTGGGACTGGTGTGAGGGTGATCAGAAACACCATTTCTGGTTTATGCTGATCTAGTGACACTGGGACTGGTGTAGCAGCCTTTATTTACATGTGTGACCACTGTGATTGGTCACAGTGATCACATGGTACAGGACCAATTCCCTTGTTTAATGGACACAGCACTCACAGAGTGTTCTACTGCACTCACTAGAGGTTGTGCACACATGGGGAAAACAGGAGGCCATTTAAAACACCCTCCCGCCCTCAGGGGTCAGCCATCCAACCATTTATCTACAGTGGATAGATGGCAAGTCATTAAAGAAAATGAATCACAATTGGAACATTAAGGCTGTAATTGCGGAACTTTACTTCTGAGAATACTAGCTGCTTGGTGGTCTTGCTGACCTTCCTTCAGTGAAACAGAAGTGTCAAAGCCAGTGGGTCAGCATAACAATCAGACAATTAGTTAAGAGCTTGATGTTGAAATATTAGCCCAAATTCCTGGCAGTATGAGTTAATAGTGTTTGCAAAATTATTGCAAAGTACCCAGAATAGATGAATTGCTGGGTAAGCTACTATTATTAGTCATAAGCCAGGTATACATCGTTTAATTTTTTAATTCAACCAAAACCAATTTTCCAATCTACACAATCAAGGTGGATGGGAGAATCCTCCCTGCTGTGCTATTGTATTCTGACAGTGTGGCGACTCCCCCACTGTCAGAATACACAGATCAGCGTTTCAGCCATTGGCTGCAGTTGCTGATGATTGTGTGGCTTTTAGCTGATAAGGTGGTTGAACAACAGTTGATTGGTAGATTGACTTCATTTAAACTGCTTTGGCCACACATGGATCAAAATTTGGCTGGTCCCTGCTGAACCGGCCACATTTCTATCCATCTGTGTCTACCCCTACATAACTGTTTCACAATGCACTTCATTCCAATGTGTAATAGTTCCAATAACAATAAAGGCTTTCATTTTGATCAAATTGCCCTTCCTCTAAACCTGGGGTGTAGTTAGGAATGTAAAAGACCCGGGGGTACTGTTGTTAGGAATGTAAAAGACCTGGTGCACTTTTGAGCACTCCAATGAGAGTAGTAATGTGGGTGCAGGTAGTGTGTAAATTACAGATTTTTCACACACATATATATATTTCATAACTGTTAAAGTTGCTCATGTAAAAGGGGTTTTCATAATATTCATGGACAAATCCAGAGATTGCAAGTACATATTTAGAGTTGTTATAGATAAGGCATTTTTGATACATCTTTAATGCATTTGAAAGTGAATGTTATTAGTAGCCCTTGCACAAAATGCATATGGAAGATTGGTACTTTGACTTAATTGGCTGTTCATAATAATTTGTGGGATACCATAGACGATTGGGATACAAGTGGGATCCCAATACATCCCATGCTCAGTAAATAACTGACATTTGGATTGCAAAGCATTCAAAATTTACCTTTTTTTATTACTTGATTGTGAATTCCATCTTTAGGTTGAATACATACTGTATATATTGCATATTTTACCATACATTTGCATATATATATATATATATATATATATATATATATATATTGTTTGATTAGTTTGTCTTCTACCTGCAATGAACAGAATGACCTTGTACTGCTCTAGGCGATGTTTTGTCTTTATAGTAGTAAGTGCATGGTTTGAAAATTCATATGAAAAATAGAAATAATGTGGTCTGAGGTTATCTAACAAGATACAAGTAAAAGGATAGCTGCCGATTCTGACACTTGAATATTTTTAACAATTCTTACAAATCATTAAAGACCTGCCAGACATGAAATAATAGTTAAACTCCAAGAAAATAGCCTAATATGCTATACACTTTTTTACTGTTCTACCTGCCAAAGGTTTGTAATTCTGTGATTTACACCCCTCAGCCACATTACACATCCATTTTCCAATTTAATTGGACCAATCTGTCCTATTGTATGTGTACTCTGTCTAGTAAATGAGCTAATTCTGTTTACTTCATGCATTTCCAGGGGAAAAATGATAGTTGACAACTCTCTTCTTGAACTTGCCCCCTTTTAAATTAAGCAGGCATCCTTTTGCATTGGGTGCCCAAGAAAATATTAACCACTTCAGCCCCGGAAGGATTTCACTCTTTAGGACCAGAGCACTTTTTGCGATTCAGCACTGTGTCGCTTTAACTGAAAATTGCACGGTCGTGCAACGTTGTACCCAAACAAAATTTGCGGCCTTTTTTTCCCACAAATAGAGCTTTCTTTTGGTGATATTTGATCACCGCTGCATCATTTCTGATCGCCGCTATAAACAAAAGAAGAGCGTCAATTTTGAAAAAAAAAAACATATTTCTTACTTTTTGCTAAAATACAAATCCAAAAAAAATATATAAAAAAACATTTTTTTTCAACGGTTTTGGCCGATTTATATTCTTCCTCATATTTGTGATAAAAAAAATCGCAATCAGCGATTATTGATTGGTTTGCACAAAAGTTGCCGCATTTATGGGTGATGGGAATTCATTTCTGGGGTTTTTATTTTTTTTATTTTTTACTAGTAATGGCAGCGATCTGCGATTTTTTGTGGTACTGCGATATTGCAGTGGACATGTCGGACCATTTTGACACTTTTTTTGGGACCATTGGCATTTATACATCCATTCATACATACATGATATACGATCAGCGCTATAAAAATGCACTGATTACTGTGTAAATGCCATTGGCAGTGAAGGGGTTAACCTGCAGGGGCACTCTAAGGGTTAACTGTGTTCCCTGGGCGTGTTCTAACTGTGTGTGGGCTGCCCTGGCAGTGGAAGGGGAGTGATCACGGCTTCCATATAGAGGAAGGCTGTGATCACAATCCTTCCCCCCTCACAGAACGGAGATCCGTGTTTACATACACGGACCTCCGTTCTTTCACTCCGGGGGGGGGCATCGCGGATAGCCGGCGGAGATCGAGTCCGCCGCACCCGCTCCCTCGCCCCCCCGGAACACAGTGAGCGTGCGAGCGCGCTCACAGTGCTTGATCTGGCAGCCCCGTCATATGCCGACGGTTTGCCTAGCAGAGCCATCTTGTCGACGTCAACCTGCGGTTGACGGTCGGCAAGTGGTTAAGCAAGCACGCACTTCTTTTTGTAATACTAATTAGTGTAAATATTTTATACAACCCAGGTGGTGAAAATTAAGACATCTTGTGTATGGCGAATCAGGGAGGGTCAGCAAAACATTTTCCGCTTCAGCACAGGGCTATTTAAGAGTGATAAATGCAATAAAGCAAGGACCAGGAAACTGATTTAGGTAATTGGTCAACAGAGAATCTTTCCTGTAGGAAAGGCTCCCCACATACAATATGGTATTAGTTGCTTCTTCATAGAGATGGGCCGAACACCCCCTGATTCAGTTTACACCAGAACTCTCGAACCCCATTGAAGTCTATGAGACCTGGATTTGACAAATCAAAAGTCCCCATTTTGAAGGCTTATATGCAAGTTATTGGCTACAAAAGGGGGATGGAGGCCCAGGTACTGCTCTGGGGGACATGTATCAATGCAAACATGTTTTTTTTTTAAAAAAAGATAGTTTTTACAGGATCAGTGATTTTAATGATGCTTAAAGTGAAACAATAAAAATGAAAAATTCCTTTAAATATTGTGCCTGGGGGGTCCCCTTAGTCTGCCTGTAAAGTGGTGCATCTGTATCATGTATGGAACTTACTGCAGAAAAACTGACACTTCTAAAGAAAAAAAAATGACATTTAATTTGCCAGCAATACAATACCATTGCCAGCAATACAAAAATGTTTAAAGAAATGTGTGGGAGTCCCAATCCATACCAGGCCCTTTGGATCTGGTATGGATTTTAAGGGGAACCCATCGCCAAAAAAAGTAATACAGACTTGACTGTTATATTGACAAAAGTTTGCCAGTTGGATTCATATAGGTTTCTGGTTATTTAGAGCAAAGCATTACTTTGTAATAAAAAAAAATATATATATATATATATATTAATATATATATTGTGATATTGAGGGTGTTTAGCTCTAGTAGTAGATGTGTTGTCCAGTGATTCACGTAAGCACTTCAGTTTTAGGGCATGGCAGCCCACTTTAAGTCCATAACATAAAGTGTTTCCCACACATGGGTTCTTCTCCAGTCAATTCAAATAAACAGAAAATGTTAGCCCACCTGGCTCTTAAGCTCTCACTCACTTTATTTACAGTTCCTCTGCTCTTTATGCAGGTCACCCAGACCATAGGTGCTTCTGTGAAGACTGCTTTACTCTAGCGCCCACAGCTCCACTCTGGCCTTAGTCTTCAGGCCGTTGACTGCCTCTTGCAGACACACACATGCTCTGGCTCCCACTTACAGCCTCTCTGACTCCTGGAGAGGATTGGAGTCCTCATGACTCCCCATGCAGAGACCTCTTGTCTGTTGGGTGGAGCAGTTTCCAACTGGGAGCCCTGAGGTATTCCTATACTTTCATTAGAGCACCTGAGGACACACCCTGCTAGTCCTCCACAAAACCTTGACACAGAGTTGGAGATTCCATCCCACCCAAGACACTATGGAATCTCCAAACTACAGAGCCCCATCCAAGTATACCAAAACCTGGAGAAAGCTGCAAAAGCAGTTTTCTCCACTCCACATCTACAACCTGTAGTCCTGCACTGTAGTCCATGCACACCCTGTGTCCTTTAACCAACCATTTTCACATGACAGCGTCTCATCTTGTCACATACCCCCCCCGTTTTGACCCAGGGGGCGGGACACACCAGTCTGAATGTTTCATTGGGGCACCTCTGCACCAGCGATCAGCTGCATAGGCCCAATCTTTTCTCTACAGGGTCCTACTGTCTACTATCCTCAGCCTTCTCCTTCCTCACATGGGGTTCCTGGGCTTATTCTTTTTCTGAGGTCCTCTATCTTTTTTAACACTTGTCCCCAACTCGCTGTCCTGAAGGTGTACTGATCCAACTTTACTTAAAGTGGTAGTAAACCTTCCTATCACTTTCAGCCAAGAAAGCTGGCATCTTGGCCTCTGTTTAATCTACAACTGTCATGATGCTGCACATGTGATCAGCTATGACATCAGCCATTGGTTGGTTTGACAGTTTGGTTTAGAGCACAGCCAATGGGAGTGTTACATTTCAGGCACGTGCCGGAAATGTAACTGGTTTTTAAACTGTTAAATGAATGGGTTTATTACCGCTTTAATGAAGAATCACTTTTCCCTTATTTGCACCAGTTTTATCCAATTCTATCTGAGCTATAGTCAGAATTTCTGTTGTTTGCTGGTCAATGCTTAGTCCAGAGGTTTGTCCAGTGGCGCAATACATGGACCCTTCACTGATACTGAAAACTGACAAAGACAACCGCAACAGCAGAAATGCTTTCTATTCGACTATTATACGAAGGGACCATTTTTCACTCGTCTTTTCCAAATAAACTTGATAACATACCATTACTTAATATCATATTCCACACTGGTTTACACATTTCAATGTCAGAAATTCTGATACCATCAGTACCGTATGTCAACACCCTGCCAGGCACCAAAAGTCACTTTCTACAAAAAATGACAGCGCAGGATGATGTGGAGGCCTTTCTATTTACATTTGAGAGAACCGCTGAGGGGCAGGCCTGGCCTAAAGACCACTGGGCTGTGCTGGTGGCCCCACTGTTAGCAGGGGACTCCCGAAAGGCATACTTTGACTTGTCCGCTGAGGATGCCCAAGATTATGACAAACTAAAAGCTGAGATCTTGCGGTGCCTGGGAGTCACCTCAGCAGTAAGAACACAGAGAGTACACAGCTGGAGTTTCAAGGCAGATGGATCCCCCTGCTCCCAAATGTTTGACCTAATCAACCTGGTCAAATGGTGACTGCAGCCTGAGATACTCACAGGGCCCCAAATAGTGTAAAGAGTTGCAATGGATTGGTTCCGGAGAGTGCTACCACCTGAGTTGCAGAGGTGGGTGAGGCAATCTGATCTAAATTCAAAGGATGGTCTGATTGAGCTGGTGAAACACTACATGGCGGCAGAGGACCTGATTGCTGGGTCTGCAGTTTCACGATCCCTGATGGTCAAAAGACCCCCTCCTGTCAACCCCACTAACCCAGTTGGTAAAGCTGAAAAGAGGAAGTCCTGAAAGGCCGGTGAGAATGATCAGAGCATCACCCCCTGTTGAAAGACCCTGTCTGGGAAGCCCCAGAGGAACCTGTGGGCATCTCCAGTGTTGGCGGTGCAGTGAGTGGGGTCACATCACAGCCAAGTGTCCCTTGAACCCTGAGCCTATGGAATGTGACGTAGTTCAACGCATGTCCCTGTTTGCTCGCCCGGGCCTGGTCGCTGATCCGGACATGCCAAGCTCTGTGGTAAAAATAAGGGGGAAAAGTGTACGTGCCCTCCTGGACTCTGGGAGACTGAAATTACTCCCTACCGGAGTGTAATTGAACATATCTCAGCCATGCAGGATAGGATTGCCTCAGTAATGCCCCTGGTTCGAGAACACGTGCAGCAAGCCCAGGAAGCCCAGAGAGGAGTATACAATAGGTTGGCGAAGGTTCAGACTTTCCATCTGGGGGATCGCATACTTGTTTTAGTCCCCATGGTGGAAAGTAAGTTCATAGCTATGAGGCAAGGACCCTATGAGACAGTGGAAAAGGTTGGGGAGGTAAACTATAAGGTATACCAACCAGACAGGTGGAAGAAAGAGCGCATTTATCATGTAAATTTAATTAAAGCATGGAAAGACAGGGAAGCTCTCCTAGCCCTGGGTGATCAGCCACTAAAAAAAGAGGGAGGCATAAGTGAATTTTTAGATACCTGAGTCCATGTCGGTGTCCCCACAGCAGGAGGTGAGGGAGTTTTTACAATGCAATAAAGACTTCTCAGACTTGCCCGGCTGCACAAATGTAATTAAACATGACATTGTCACTGACACCAAGGTTCGAGTACACCTTTAGCCTTATTGTATTGCAGAGGCCTGTAGACCGGCAGTAGCCGAGGAAGTTCAGAGGATGTTCGACCTCGGGGTGATAGAGAAGTCTAAAAGTGAATGGTGTAGTCCTATAGTCTTGGTTCCCAAACCAGATGGGCCCTTAAGATTTTGCAATGACTTCCGGATACTGAATGAGTTGTCAAAGTTTGATATATTTCCCATGCCCCGGGTTGGTGAATTAGTGGAGAAGTTGGGCCCCGCCAGGTATATAACCACTCTGGATCTCACTAGAGGATATTGGCATGTTCCCCTGACAGAGGAATCAAAAGCGAAAACCGCTTTTGCAACACCAAAGGGGTTATGGCAGTATGTGCAGATGCCCTTTTGGTTAAATGGAGCTCCTGTTACATTCCACGATTCCATGATGGATGAGATCCTTAGGCTGCACCATTGTTATTCTGTAGCCTATCTAGATGATGTGGTTATTTGGAGCACCGATTGGGAAAGTCATCTACCCAAAGTCCAGGCTGTCATAAACTCCATCAGAAATGCTGGCTTAACCATAAAACCAAAGAAGTGTGCCATAGGGTTAGAAGAGGCCCGGTATCTGGGATACACCATTGGGTGGGGCCTAATCAAATCCCAAGTCCATGAGGTAGAAGCCATTAAAGACTGGTCTGCCCCTGCCTCCAAGAAACAAGTGAGGACCTTCCTAGGCATGGTTGGGTATTATCGAAAGGTTCATCCTAAACTTTGCCACACTGGCAGCACCCTTACCTGACCTTGCCAGGGGAAAAAGCTACTCTGTAGCAATTAAATGGAATCCTGAGGCTGAAGCAGCTTTCCAAAGCCTGAAGGAGGCGTTATGTAACAAGCCTGTGTTAGTGGCCCCAGACTATAGCAAGGAGTTTGTAGTCCAGACCGATGCCTCCAGTATAGGTCTGGGGGTGGTTTTGTCACAACTTGTAGGCGGAAAAGAACACCCGGTGGTCTATTTAAGTTGGAAGCTGACCCCAGCAGAGGGAAATTACAGTATTTTGGAGTGAGAGTGCTTGGCCATTAAGTGGGCCTTAGAGGCTCTACAGTACTACTTGCTGGGGCGCCACTTCCGACTCATAACAGACCATGCTCCCTTAAAATGGATGGCCCAGGCTAAGGACCATAATGCAAGGGTTACCCATTGGTTCCTGGCCCTCCAAGATTTTTCATTTAAAGTGGAACATAGGGCTAGTTATAACCACAAAAATGCAGATGCCCTTTCTAGAACCCACTGTTTAATAGCTAGTGTTCGAACCCACAGGTTCAAACAGAGGGGGGAGGTATCTGACAAACAGCCCATGTCAGTTGTGGATGGAGAATATCTGCCACATAGAATCTTGAGATTCTTAAGGTAAATGGGTGGCAGGGAGAGGTCTGTAGGCAGCAAGGGGTTAATTATTGGTCACACCTTGCTCCCCAGCTGGGACATAATTTTGCCTGACCTGGATGTAATCAGTGGTGGTGCTGAGAGAGAAGGAGCAGGCTGTTAATGAACATGCCTGCAGGACTGAAGCAGACCCAGTGAGGTCTGTCCATTAGCCAGGAGGCTTATTTTCAGTAAATGGACGTTTTGGTTTTGGGACTGTTTTTTCTACTTCTGCGAGGGAGACCTTCCTGTTCATCCTTATTTTCTGAGTGAATAAACATGGTCAGGAAGTCCTTAACCTGACATACGGCTGGATTACTTGCTTGGACAATCCCTCCACTTGAAGCTGATCCCCCACAATATATATATATATATATATATATATATATATATATATTAGCAGGTTTAAGCCACTGAAAATATTCTAAACAGAGAAGGTCAATAACTGCTTACTGATGCACAAAGGGAGAGACAGCCTGGATACTATCCATGCTTTGGAACACCACTTTCAATTAGGTCAGTACAAAGCTTGTCAGTCAGACTAAAGTTACAAAACAAGTTATGAGCCTGTTCATCTTAGTAATGAATCATCTGCCTAATACCAGCAGAATCGGATGCATCTGGTGCAAAATGTATAAGCTACATTCAGTTTATAAAATCCTATCACTATTATCAGGGCCGATAAGGGGGTAACACTGGTATAACTGTATGGGGCCTGGGCCCCATCAGTTCAACAGGGGGCCCTGGCAGTTGACAAGTAGAAGTAAGGGGATCCTGGACAGGAGGAGGTGATTGGTGTGGTGGGGGAGGTATTTAGAGTAACCAATTCACTGCAGCAGCTGAAATCCGGCTTCTCTTTCTTTTCCTCCTGCCTGCTTTCAGCTGCTGCTAGGGGAAGCCAGTGGCGTCACTAGGGTTGGTGTCACCCGGTGTGGAAAAACTTGGTGGCACCCCCCTCCGACAACTATAGTCCCCCCAGTACAGACCACCTCCCTCCGTCAGTACAGACCCCTCTCAAACTATAGTCCCCCCTCAGTATAGACCTCAGTATAGACCGCCCTTCCACTAAGTACAGACCCCCCTCCCTCAGTATAGACCCCCCACTAAGTATAAACCCCCTCCCTCAGTATAGACCCCCAACTAAGTATAAACCCCCTCCATCCGTATAGACCCCCCCATCAGTACAGACCTCTCAGTAAGTATAAACTCCCTCCATTAGTATAGACCCCCCATCAGTACAGCCCCCCTCCAGAGCAAACCCCCCATCAGTACAGTTCCCCCAGAGCAAACCACCCCCCCATCAGTACAGACCCCCCTAGAGCAAACCATCCCCATCAGCACAGGCCTCCCCAGAGCAAGCCCCCATCAGTACAGACCCCCCCAGAGCCTTCCCGCCAGATATGACTCCAGATATGACTCCCCC
>BLSH010288281.1:457617-471477 GCA_018402905.1 Glandirana rugosa
GACTCCCCCCAGAACAAACCACTCCCCAATCGATACAGACCCCCCACGACACACCACCCCCTTCCCCTTATGCACCTGTGCGGAGGCAGGACAGAGAGGTCACGGGCAGAGGAGATGCGGTAGAGTGACCATTCCCGCAAAGGGACCCAGCGAGGGAGCCCAGTGCCAGTTCAGGCAGACCCTATTGGGACAAGTGCCCCTCCTGCCTCATTCTACACTGACATGAGCAGGTTGGTAGACAGCTTGGTGAACAGTGGGTCTGAAAGTGCAAATCAAGGCTATAGTCAATAGTCTCACTGCAAGTGGAGGGAATTTACACCCAAGCCCTGTTGGATACTGGAGCTCAGATGACCTTGATAGATTGGGACTTTTATGATAAACATCTTAAACATATCCCTTTGTGTAAGCTGGAAGAGCTGGAGATTTGGGGCATTGGCACTCAAAAGTGCCCATATGATGGGTATATCCCTATCAAAGTAACATTTGACCCTAATTTGGCTGGGAAGCCTGAAACTTTTGACACCTTAGCTGTTGTCTGCCCTCGACCTCCTGGTGCAGGTAGGAATTCATTGCTGGTGGGAACTAACACCAACCTCGTGAGGAGAGTGCTAGTTCCATTAGCTGTGGAAGGTGCCCCTATACAGAAGATTCATCTTAAGTTGAGGAAAAATTCCTGTTAGTATAAGGAATGTCACTAGCTACCGATTCGTCTGAAACCTTGGATGTTGATTGGGAAGGTGAGCGCAGCTACCCCTGTAACAGGAGACAACCTAATCCAGATGGAAGAAGGGAGAGAACATACAGTCCAGGTCCCCAATTTGTCTCTCCGATGGAAGTAGAGAATTAAGACTCAGCTGGCCAAATGGGAAAAGATTTTCTCCAAAAATGACTTTGATGTGAGCTGTGCCAAGAGTGCCCACCATCAAATTCGAGTGAAGACAAGCCCTTCCGAGAGAGTACCAGGCAGATCCCCTTGTGTGACATAGTAGAACTTCAGGAGCAGCTGGCTGAGCTAAAGAAGTCTGGAGTAATTAGGGAACGCCAGGAGTCCCAATGCATCCCCTATCATAGTAGTGCACAAGAAGAATGGATCTCTTTGAATGTGTATTGATTACAGGACGTTGATGCGGAGAACTATCCCAGACCAGTACACTACACCTCGCATAGAGGATACCCTACAGAGCTTATCGGGGACTAAGTGGTTCGGTGTCTTGGACCTGAAGAGCAGATATTACCAGATACCTATGCACCCAGAGGACCGGGAGAAGACAGCTTTCATCAGTCCCCTTGGATTCTTTGGATTTGATCGCATACCTCAGGGGTTGACAGGGACCCCAGCTACCTTCCAGTGACTGATGGAGAACACTGTGGGTGACATGAATTTGGTAGAGGTGCTCATATACTTGGATGATATCATCGTCTTCGGCAAGACTTTAGAGGAACATGAAGCCAGACTTGAAAAAGTTTTCCAGAGGTTACACGCTGAAGGGTTGAAGTTGTCGTTAGACGCGGTCTGTCCTGCCGGATACAGATTGCTCCCATATGGGGTGTCTGGTGCGACAGCATGGCTCATCCTGTACTATTCTTGGTCCTCTAGTAGACATATTATAACCTGCGTACTTACAAATTCCAATGACTTCAGCTATTATTTTACTGTTATATTCTTTTTTGAGTATGTGATTATTCATTTGTCAGTTGATGATTTATTGCTTTATACTCTTTGTTAAATTGACAAAACTTAATAAAACCTATTGAAACGAAGTTGTCGTTAGAGAAGTGTCAATTCTATCAAACTTCAGTCGCTTATCTTGGACAAGTAATCTCAGCTGAGGGAGTAGCCACAGATCCTCAAAAACTGGAAGCCATCACTTCTTGGCCTTGGCCAAACACTGTCACTGAGTTATTTCTAGGATTTTGCTCTTATTACTGGAGATTTGTGAAAAACTTTGTGCAAATTGCCAAATCTTTGAATGAACTGTTGAAACTGTTGAAAAGGCAGACTGATGAAGACTCACAGAAGACCCCTACTAAGGGTCTCAGAAAGCGCTGCGAGTCGATTAAAGAGCAATGGACCCTGAGGTGTGAGAAGGCCTTTGAACTTCTGAAGGGCATCAAGTCTCATTGAAGCACCAGTGCTGGCCTATGCTGATCCCTCAAAACCTTATGAGTTGCACATTGATGCTAGTCGAGACGGGCTGGGGGGAGTGTTGTATCAGGAGTCAGAAGGGAAGCTTCGCCCTGTGGCTTATGTGAGTCACAGTCTCACTACCCCTGAGAGGAATTATCATGTGCATAACTTGAAATTCTTGGCTCTCAAATGGACTGTGGTAGACAAGCTGCAGGATTATCTATATGGGGCCATGTTTGTGGTGAAAACTGATAACAATCCATTACCCCTGCTGGAGTACCTAGATATTATTGTGATTTGACACAAGTACGCAGCCAAGGACTACCTCAATTGACTAGAGAAGACATGAGAGGAGACCAATGTGAAGATCCATTAGGTAGCTTGATAAAGAAGTCCTTGATGGCTGGGGATCTGCATATGTTGTTAAAGAGTCCCCTTGAAGGCGCCAAGGTGGTACAGAAAGAATGGGAATGAATGAGGTTGGAAGATGGAAACATCTACTGGAGAGGTCCATCTGAGGAAGTAGAATGTATCTGTCAATTATTCCTCCCTGAAAAGCATCGCCTTATAGTGTTATCTACTCTTCATGATGATCATGGCCATTTAGGGCCAGACAAAACTTTCAAGCTGGATAGTGATCGATTCTACTGGCCATCCATGAGAGCTGAAGTGGAAAGTTACTGTCGCTCTTGTATCCGGTGTATTCAAAGGAGGATCTTGCCTGGAAGAGCCTCCCCAATGGGCCATTTGCAGAGTCAGGAGCCGATGGAATTGGTGTGCATTGAATTCTTATGTCTGGAACGCGACCTGAGTGTGCGAAGTAATGTCCTAGTTGTGACAGATCATTTCACTAGATATGCCCAGGCCTTCTGGACTAGAGATCAGCAAGTGAGTACTGTAGCCAAGACCTTGGTGGAGAAGTTTTTCATCCATTATGGGCTACCCCAATGCCTGCATTCAGATGAAGGTCGGGATTTCGAGAGCAAGCTAATAAGAAGATTGTGTGAACTTTTTAGCATTCAAAAGTCTAGAACTATCCTGAACCATCCTCAAGGGGACCCACAGACTGAACCGTACCTTGCTAAACATGTTAGGGACTCCCTCATCGGAAAAGAAGCAACACTGGGGAGACCATATCACTGCAGTAGTTCATGTTTATAATAGTACAGTGAGTGACTCTACTGGGTATTCCTCTTATCGGTTGATGTTTAGAAGGAAAGCTTGCCTACCTGGATTTGGCGTTTGGGACATCCTTAGATCACACCTCTCATACCTCAGAAATAAAGGTTATGTTGACCAGCTCAGGAACAACTTAAACATTGCTTATGAGAAGGCCAAGGAAGTATCCCCCATCAGAGAGCACTTTGACCTTAGAGTAAGGGTTCAAGACTTACAGTCTGGGGACTGGGTACTGTTGCGTAACTTAGGAGTTCCTGGGAAACATAAATTAGCTGATCGGTGGCGTGCACAGCCCTACATCATCTGCAAGCATCTACCGGGGCTTCCTGTATACAAGATTCGGTCTGAAGGGAAGATGGGCCCATTAAAAACTTTGCATTGAAACCACTTGTTATCTATCTCTGAAGCTATTTGAGTACCATTACCTCCCTCTCCAGGGTTAGCCCATTCTCCCTGAGGTCTAGCACCCAAAAGGATCCTGAGCCAATAGCCCCAGAGGAAGACAGTGATGAGGAGGAATTAACTCTCGATTGGCTATGGGTTCCCTCAGTGGAAGATGATGCTGCAGTGCCTCAGGTCCCTATGGAAGATCATGATGATATACCCTCATTCCAGGGGATAAAACTTCAGCTATCTGAGGTTGACAGGTCAGTAGCCGCCTCTGTAAGAGGGAATGAAGAAATAAAGATTGAATCCAGTAATCCAATGGAGGTACCAGATCCTGTGGAGATGTATGCTTCCCCAAGGCTTGAACAGGAGAGGGAGATTGCTGCTGAAAGTTTAGAGGAGCCAGGGCTTGAGCCAGTGCAGTTCATGGGGAATCAAATGGGGACCTGAGCCATTGGAAAGCATCTACTCAAGGTTGAGGTGGAAAATCTGTCCCCCTAAAGACTGACTTATGATGCTCTTGGGGAAAGCTCTGATGAACTTATCAGCACTGCTCAGCATTCCAATAAAACACTTGTCTCCTTTATTAAACCTTTGCTAAAGGAAGACCTCAATCCACCCACTGACCAAGCACTTGCCTCCTTTATTGAACCTTCGGTAAAGGAAGACCTTGTTTCCCCCCTCTAACACTACTGGGTGGGCCAATAGCTTATTACTGGCCTGTGGTTAAGATAACACCATTGTACTTGATAACATATATAGTTTATTTTTAGAGAATCCGGCCATAAGTCAATTGTTAGCTACTACAGCTTCTGGTTTCTAGAACCAACTATTCACTTTCTACTGTAGTGCTTTAAATTGATTCCACAGGTTGTGTTCTGTCTTCGGGGGACCAAAGACTTTCAAGTGAAGGTAACCGACAGTGCACTACAGTTACTTTGATCTGCAGACAACCCTGCTGTTTTCTACACTCTGTTGCGTTCTTCTAGAGCCAGGCACTAAGCAACTGATTTCATATCTCTGCGTCAAGCAGGGAGGATTGTGGGACTGGCAGTCTGCCCAGCAGTTATTCAGGAGCTGTGGAGCTATCCCAGAACTACACATCCCAGAAGGCATTGAGCAACACCCAGGTGCAGCTGGGAGAGACTATAAAGTAGTAGTCTGGTGCTGTCCTCGTGCTTCCTCTTCCTGGGCCTTGCTGAGTGCACTTCTCCCCACATCAGGGGAGGGGAAGGTTGTGGCCTACCATGAGGTTATCCAGCTACTCCAGTCAACTTGGGAGGGCCTAACCCGGTCTGCTGTCGGAGAGGCATTGTCGCAGCGGCACCTCACCTTGCAGCTGCAACCATCTCTTCCATCGAACAGCCGATCGGTCATCTCCGGTTGCGGGATCGAGCTCATCGCACCTGAAGTCACGGGAAGTTTCTTTAAAATCTGAGAATACATTTCTAACTTGTGTCATAGTGTTTATTCAAGGTAAACACATAACCATATTAAAATTAAAATGCGGATCTGCGCTACACATCAAATTAAAAAACAATATTCAATAAAATATATATTTAATGGTTGCCAGCATAGTCTTGATTGATCATTCAAAAACAAAATAATGTATAGTCCAATATGCACGTTAAACACATAACCATGTCTGAACCCAGAGTGCCAGGAAAGTTGGAAAGTTCAAAAGGTCAGGGCAATGCAGAGGAGCTGAAAATTATAAGCAGCCCTCAAGGCCACCCCTGCTGCACTGCTCACCCCCTCCTCTCCAGGTTTCCCTTCTATCTGCTGCCTAGGCCCCCCTAGTCCTCTTGCAGCACTGCCGCAAGTCAGGAGCGGCCGGAAGTGTCCATTCGTTCCTAATTCACAAATTACATGCACCTGAACTTTATCTTTATATGTTCGTAACACATCACTACGTTCGGCTTGGTCGTACAATCGCTTAGTGCATGTCAGTATGCGAGATACATGAGCCAACATACGATTTGGTCCGTTCGGTCATACAACCTTCGCACCGTGTGTACGAGACTTTACTCTATGCAGACACAGCAGTACGAACACAGTTACAGGCCCTAATTTGACACATGTGCAATTGAATGGTCCTAAATGAACACTATCTGCATTCAGGGCCATAGATCTGCACTCACACACCTGTCAAATTGGGACCCTGAGCTGTTTTCGTACAGTGCAGTACAGGTCCCACCATCCATGTGAATGAGCCCCAAGACCTCATTCACACACAGTTTTATCTTTTAGATTTAGCAGGAATTTTGTAAGTTGTGTTTATGTCCGCTAATAATGATTTAAGTGTATGTTTAGCAAACTTAGCATTTTGATATTTTTAAGGGGGGGTTCCTGTTAGGTAGGCTGTTCTATCAGTGGCCTTCACTATTATTATTGTTATTTGTATGCAAATTTTGATTCCAAGTGTGTTTTCATCCTCAAAAGGAGAAATTACACTTTACACCACCCTCTGCTACACAACAATCTAAACTTAGGTTTACAGTAAATGGTTAATATTGCATTTGTCAAATTGTGTTTTCATTTATACACATTTTTTTGATTTAATAATAGGATACCTATCATCACCAGTGAGATATAATTATTGTATCCACTGTCACTAGTGAGATACAATCATTGTTCAGCTTAGTTTAATTAATCATGACAATAAAGCCTTGAGTTTTTTAATACAGTGATATATTTTATTCTATTCCATTGCAGTTTGTCCATAGCTCTTTTGCCTGGAATTTCCATTTTGCCTCCAGCAATTTTCAAAAATTGTGAACAGCTTGTAGGATATGGCTCTTTATTGTTACATGTCTCAGGACATGGTTTAGAGATAGGGAAGCTTTGCTTTACAGCTATATTATGAACTACTCCCAACTGGCTTGCAACATAAAACTGACCTTTTAATGCTTTGTCTGCTATACAGACTTACATAATGCTCTTTTATCTGACACTGTTTTGCTTTGCAGTACATTCTTTTTTTCATTCTGTGAAAACATTTTAATCTGAATTTAAATTTCAATAAGAACTATCTAGCTTTGTATTAATAATTGTATTTACTTAATTGTAACTTTAACAACTTAAAACATCTTATATTTCCCTATTTATGTTGGTGTGTATTTGTTATTTTCAAAATCATGAAAAACTATTTTGGCATTTTTAGTCTCTTATCTTTGATTTCGTTTGGAGAGATAAACTACATGTTTGATTATTAATTCGATTCTACAGAGATGTGAACCTTTTATTGGCAGTTACTTGTTTTGTGCTACATTAACAATTTCATTACAGGCCATATTCACTCCCTCCCTGCCCAGGCTAATTTTAAGCCTTCACTGCTGTCACACTTTTGAACAACAATTGTGGGTCATGCAGCACTGTACCCATATGAAAAATGTATAACTTTTTTTAACACAAATAGAGCTTTCTTTTGGTGGTATTTAATCACCACTGGGTTTTTATGTTTTGATAAATAAAGGAAAAAAAGACAGAACATTTTGTAAAAAAAATACATTTTCTTTGTTTCTGTTATACAGTTTTGCAAATAAATTACTGTTCTTCATACATTTTGGGCAAAATGTATAGTGCTACATTTCTTTAGTGAAAATAACCCAAATCAGTGTATATTATTTTCTCTGTAGGAAAATACATGTAATTATAGAGTCGACAAACTATGGTACAGTATATACATTATACAGTATATCTAACAACTGATCAATCCTGATGTACTGACAGCCTATCTCATTTCATGAGGCCCTAAATCCGGGACCAGATGGCTTGCACCCAAGAGTCCTTAAGGAACTCAGTCAAGAAATAGTCAGACCTTTTTTGTTACCTAATTTTTAAGAACAGTCTACTGAGCAGGGAGCTTAACATACATAAGAAAAACTATGCCATTGTTGAGTATGTTTAGCTATCAAATGGGCCTTAGAGTCCCTGAAATATTACCTGTTGGGGAGACCATTCCAATTAGTCACTGACCATGCCCCTCTGAAATGGATGTGTGATAACAAGGAGAAAAACAGTCGGGTGACAAGGTGGTTCCTTGCTCTGCAAACATCCAAGTTCACAGTGGAACATAGAGCTGGGAAACTCCAGAATAATGAAGATGCCCTTTCCCATGTCCATTGTCTGGTTGGGACAGTTGCTCAGCTGCAAGGGCTTCAGCAGAGGGGATGAATATCTGGCATTATGAAAGGCGAGGTTATCAATGGAAGTAATGTTTCAACTCGCATTTGTTCATTTTTAGTGAACTAAGGCAAAATCCGGTCCAGGTGTTATCAGCCACCTTAGCAGGGTTGGATCCAGACCAGATTTTGTGGTACACTTGTGTCCACCAATAGGTGGTATAAATAAGCAGGAGTAGAGCAAAGATTTGCTCTGGCTTGGGACTCAGGAGCCATCAAGCCTGAGAGAGTTGATGAAATGAAGTTTGCTTTATGACTGAAACAAATAGGTTTGCATTGTCGTTTTGTGGGTGACTGGGAGAAGCCCTTCACCACTCAGTTAGGAAAACTGGAAATGTTTAGTAAGAGCCTGGATGGCAAGGATTTATTTTCTGTTTTGTTTTTGTTTGTTTGATTTTCATGCAACCTTTTAAAATAAAACTGGCTACAAGTCAGCTTTTAAGAAAACCTCCCGTTTGGACTATCTTTTTCCCAGGGAATGTGATTGAGCTACCCCCCCACACAATATATATAGTATCTCAAAAAAGTGAGTACACCCCTCATATTTTTTTAAATATTTTATTATATCTTTTCATGTGACAACACTGAAGAAATGACACTTTGCTACAATGTAAAATAGTGAGTGTACAGCTTGCATAACAGTGTAAATTTGCTGTCCCCTCAACATAATTCAAATGTCTAAACCGCTGGCAACAAAAGTGAGTACACCCCTAAGTGAAAATGTCCAAATTGGGCCCAAAGTGTCAATATTTTGTGTGGCCTCCATTATTTTCCAGCACTGCCTTAACCCTCTTGGACATGGAGTTCACCAGAGCTTCACAGGTTGCCACTGGAATCCTCTTCCATTCCTCCATGATGACATCATGGAGCTTGTGGCTGTTAGCGCCCTTGCGCTCCTCCACCTTCCATTTGAGGATGTCCCAAAGATGCTCAATAGGGTTTAGGTCTGGAGACATGCTTGGCCAGTCCATCACCTTTACCCTCAGCTTCATTAGCAAGGCAGTAGTCATCTTGGAGGTGTTTGGGGTCATTACCATGTTGGAATACTGCCCTGTGGCCCAGTCTCTAAAGGGAGGGGATCATGCTCTGCTTTGTATGTCACAGTACATGTTGGCATTCATGGTTCCATCAATGAACTGTAGCTCTCCAGTGGTGGCCGCACTCATGCAGCCCCAGACCATGACACTCCCACCACTATGCATGACTGTAGGCAAGACACACTTGTCTTTGTACTCCTCACCTGGTTGCCACCACAGACGTTTGACACCATCTAAACCAAATAAGTTTATTTTGGTCTCATCAGACCACAGGACATGGTTCCAATAATCCATGTCCTTAGTCTGCTTGTCTTCAGCAAACTGTTTGCGGGCTTTCTTGGGGATTATCTTTAGAAGAGGCTTCCTTCTGGGATGACAGCCATGCAGACCAATTTGATGCAGTGTGCAGCGTATGGTCTGAGCACTGACAGACTGACCCACCAGCACTCATACATCTATTTCCCAAAGACAATCTCTGTATATGACGCTGAGCATGTGCACTCAACTTCTTTGGTCGACCATGGTGAGGCCTGTTGTGAGTGGAACCTGTCCTGTTAAATTGCTGTATGGTCTCGGCCACCGTGCTGCAGCTCAGTTTCAGGGTTTTGACAATCTTCTTATAGCCTAGGCCATGGATTGTAGAGCAACAATTCTTTTTTCAGATCCTCCTTCTTTGCCATGAGGTGCCATGTTGAACTTCCAGTGACCAATATCAAAGAGTGAGAGCGATAACACCAAATTTAACACACCTCCTCCCCATTCACACCTGAGACCTTGTAACACTAACGAGTCACATGACACTGGGGAGAAAAAATGGCTAATCAGGCCCTATTTGGACATTTTCACTTAGGGGTTTACTCACTTTTGTTGTCAGCGGTTTAGATATTAATGGCTGTGTTGAGTTATTTTGAGGGGACAGCAAATTTACACTGTTATTCTTAAGCTGTACACTCGCTACTTTACATATATAAGTACCAATAATAAAATATTCAGACGGACTGCCCTGGAACATTACTAGCCAGGAAACTCACCCCATGCCCACATTACAGGACTATTCCAAAATCGTAGAGGCCAAATGGCTCTTTTACTCAAAAACCTCAGATGGTACTACAACTGTTCCACAAATATTATTCAAAACTTTATACTGCCTCGGACACTGACAAGGTCTCTGTGGCAGATATCGTGAAAGCTATCAAACAGGTCCAACCATATAAAGGGCCGGGCCCCTACTGCTTCTCCATATTATATTACAAGAATGTTACATCTATTTTGATTCCACATTTACAAAAATACTATAATGCTCTACGAGAAGGCATACCACCCAATACAGAATCTAAAAAAGCTACGATTTGCATGTTGCCTAAACCCAGCAAGGTTCATAGTCATGTAATGAATTACAGACCCGTTTCTCTGATAAATAATGATTTAAAGCTAGTAGCAAAAAATGTATGCCAATAGAATCAATTGGTTTCTAGAATCTGACATACACACGGATCAAGTGGGATTTGTGCTGAGGCCCAAAGCGGGAGACCAAATCTAAAGGGTATTAAATATCATTTTATTGCTGCGGACCAATTGGGATGGAGTAGGGCCTAGACAGGACATGTTATTTTCTCTAGATTTACACAAAGCCTTTGATTCACTGTCTTGGCCTTATCTCTTTGAGGTGTTTCAGCAGTGGTTTTCTCAGACGTCTGTGCACTCTGTCCTTGAATCCCATGGCTAACATAGCCGTCAACAGCTACAAACATGGCTAGATAAAAATACAAATGGATTCTAGACAGGGTTGCCCGTTATCACCCTTATTATTTGTTGTCACAATTGAAAAGCTAGCTATCACGATACGAATCCAAAAATTCAAGGCTTACATAGTGCAGGCACACAGCATAAATGCACTTTCTTTGCGGATAACCTCTTAATATTTGTGACCTTGCCCTTTACCATTCTCCTGAATCTCTTGTTTCCCTTACAGGATTGTGACACAATATCTGGCCTCCACATTAACCCATCCAAATCGGAAGCCCTTAATGTGGTTGTAAACTATGGCTGATAAAAAAAAAACACCTGTAAGGCAATTGCATAATGTGTGCATCACATACTGGACCTTCAGAGCACTTGTGCTGGTGACATGACCGGCTGCATCCAGGGTGAATATCTCTTAAACGGTGCATGTTTAGGAGATATTCATTTAACCTTATTACAGGCTTACCTGTAGGTAAAAATCACCAAGCAGGCTTTACTACCGCTTTAATGTTAATCTTGGATCCTAACATCACTTCAGGTCTCCAACCCTTTCTCCTAGTAATCTCAGGCACTGCTATATTTAGGCAATAAACTTACACCGAGATCACTTCCCTATACCAAGCCAACTATATCCCACTATTCACATCACTGGAGGAGGAAATGAAGACATGGGCTATGTATTTATTATCATGGACAGGCAAAATAGCAGCTGTTAAATTGAACCTACTATCCAAAGTATTATATTATTTCTGTACTCTACTGGTCCCTATCGCCTCTTTACACCTAAAGTAATTTCAAGCTAGCATCTTTAAATTTATTTGGTGGTCTAGGGGTTGTAGGGTGCCCCACAAAACATTATACGCTGATAAATTCTCAGGGGGCCTGGGTGTGCAATACTACAAAGCGACTCAACTTCTCAAGATATATGCCTCATCTAACAAACCTGATTGAGTCGGGCTTGAATCACAAGCAGGGCTCCCACAGCTTATAATTTTTTTTTGTGGCTCCCTCCCAAATGATGCAGAGCCATATGCCCCATCCTCTCTCATTTCCTTTGACTCTGGGACACGACATGCAAATTATATCCCCTTAGGTCCAATCACATGCTAATCGCTCCCATTTTTAATAATCCCTTGTTCCCCCCTGGCCTAAATATACAACATATAGGGATTATGTAAGTGGTTATATCGAATCAACCATTTTCTACATCATATAGGGGTCAGACATTCAGACGATTTTCTTCAGACACTCGAGCTGACACCCTCGGAAGTGTACCACCTGCATCAAATATTTACCTTTTCCTCTCAAAAGCCAAATGGATGTCATCACTTTCAGTACAATATTAGAATCAAGATGTGTACAGGATGCAGGTTCCAAGGGGGCAAACTGATGCCATATATTTTTTTTTCTGAAGTTAACTACATAATTGTCACAAAAACTGGCATGAGAAGCGGACTTTAGTATGGAGATATCAGCTGGAGACTGAACTAAGTGTTTGGAAAGAATACATAAAGCATCCTCATCACTGCTTTGGTTGAGGCGAATTATAAGGTCCTCTCTGTGCAGTACCTGGTCCCTTCCAGACTCAACAAGATATATACCAGAATACCCCCCCCCCCCTTTGTTTTCGAGGTTATGGACAGGAGGGCACCATGTACCATACATGGACGTAGTCCAAGGTTTGGCAGTTGTGGATTAGAATATTCATGCTTATCCCCACCATGACATCTATCAACATACACAAGAATGCAAGAATGGTGCTCCTCAATGAGCCAATTACAGATGCCCCTAAACATACCCAGACCTTAATATTCTTTATATTCTTGGCTGCAAAAAATTACAATTGGAAAGGAATGGACGTGTCTAGTAGTTCAATAGGCAGTCACAAAGAACAACGAGAAACTGGCTAGCATCGTCTAGATAAATAATCTAAATTTGCATAGATCTGGAACCCATGGCTTTGATATTTGCAATGTACAGATTGATATGGAGATGGAGGTGGATCACAGGTTCTGGAAGGCTATCCTCAGAGATACACTTACCCTATTTTTACCGGTTCTGTTGTTCTTCTTCTTTCCTTATTTCACTTTTTCAGCTTCTCAACCATATTCAAACATTGTATATTAGACACCCTATGATATATATATATATATATATATTGCAGTGGTTCATTTCTGGATTGTCCTATTGTTATATTGACAGGAATCTGGATTGTACCCCATTTGGATGTACCGAATGAAGGTACTGATGAGGGGCTTTGGGTCTCTGTATTGTATATCGATGTATATTTCACAACATTGCATGTTGTTTTTTGTAAGCAAACTTTGTTATCATGCCTTATCCAGGCCTATGTATTATTTGAATGATTATATTTTGTTGTATTCTCCTAAAAATAATAAAAACTATTAAAAAAAAAAAAAAAAAAAGAGTTCTGCTTCACCTGTCTAGATAACTTGAAGCATATGCCTGTGATGATCAATAAACCATGTTTGAGAAACAGAAAATATAGAGATTATAAAACAGCTTTGTGTTTCATTTTTGCTTGTGCTGGTGTTCAGTTTATTAAAATAGTATTCTTACCAAGCTTGAATGTCACCTAAAAGTATTTGAGAATGCAAACATTTGTCAGTGCTGTATAATGTCTACCTAGGGAGCCAAGAGAAACATCAAAAGACATTAAATCATGCACAAGATGAATAGGTTTGTATTTTTATTATTGCTAATGAAATAAACATATCCAATTAGCTAGAAGCATAAAGGTCATACGTTTAGTTGTGTGTTGAATTCACTGAACTAATTGTACTGTGTGTTTCTGATTACAGAAATAATTTATATCTCAAACAAGGATGAATCATAAAATTTTTCTCTATGTTAACACACATTATTTCAATCAGTCTTCAGCGGTCTTAATGTTTAATCTCATCATGTAACATTGTAATTCTCTTACAATAAATAGTCCTTTAAACTTTTCCAAATGTATTTGTTAGAAAGGGGTCTATAACACATGAAGGTCAGATAGTCTGAAATGAGATACTTTTAACTACTCATCAGAAACTTGTTTCTTCTAGATAATTAACATTGTCCAACTTAAAAAAAAAACCCTGCACATCCTAATATATACTATATTTATATATATATATATATATATATATACTATATATATATATCATATATATATATATATATATATATATTTATATCA
>BLSH010288281.1:484658-496465 GCA_018402905.1 Glandirana rugosa
ACACACGTAAATGTGATGTGTATGTCACCGATTGGAACCCGAATATATATATATATATATATATATATATATATATATATATATAAGCCCAAGGTTAGCCACTGTATGTGTAGTGTAAATGCACACATGCTCACCCACAAAGAAACATCTATACAAATCCAAAACAGGTATAAAAGCACTCACGGATCGTGGAGCGAATATAAACCAAAACAACAGAATTTTATTGTCAATGTTTCAATGGAGCTCAGTCTGTCTTTCTCAAGACTTATCAAGACCCTCAAGACCAGTCTTGAAAAAGACAGGCTGAGCTCCGTCAAAATGTTGACAACATGAAAAAAAATGTTAACAACAAAATGCTGTTGCTTTGAACACGCACACATATCTTTTTTCCAAGTTATGTTGTCACAGGTCCTTCCCCTTGCCAGTGGGCAAATCTTACTGCTGCACTAAATAGCACTTACAAAATGATGTGAGCCCATGCTCAAGATGATGTACTCCCAGGAGCATGCACATTACAGACCGGACATAGATAAAGTATATTTAATGACACTGGCTGTAATTCAACCCAGAAGATTAGTGACATCTGTGATGATAGCACGTGTGAGACACACACAAAGTCATGATATCACGCATGAGACGCAAGCAAGGCTGACCCCACTTCAGAAGGCAACTCCATTTTGTAATGGTCAGCCATTGCAGTTTGAATGTAGGACAAAACTACTCATTTCCACCCCCTCCCTTCCTGGCCAGATCAACTTTAAAGGGGCATCTGGACAAGCCAGAAAGAGAGATTTGTTTGTATTTATCTTTAAACAGCCATAAACCGAACTGATGCCCGGAAATGCGAGCACCATAAATCACCCAGGCAACTCTAACCTCACAGTGACCCTCTCCCTGTCTTAAAACTTACCAAAACTTCCATCAATTCATAACTTGTTAGGAGCATGCCAGAGCTCATCCCCCACAGCTTTTACCTTTTGTATCAATTGACCCTCCCTCTTAGATTGTAAGCTCTAACGAGCAGGGCCCTCTGATTCCTCTTGTACCAAATTGTGATGTAAGTGTGCTGTCTGCCTTCATTTTTGTAAAGCGCTGCGCAAACTGCTGGCGCTATATAAATCCTGTATAATAATAATAATAAAATAATAATAGTGATAAAACGTACATATTTCAATGTAGAATTTCGGCCTGGATTATTAGTATAAACATTAGTATAAACATTCCCCCCTTGTTATCCAAGGAGGGATAGAACTAATGTATTCTCTCCCCAGGGTCCCCTTATAACACAGCACATTCATGTGTGGACTTAAATGAAAGCCCTCAATGTGCTGAGATTGAATTTCTTACTGTGAGATTTGCCAGGCGGCCCAATCTAGAAATATGTTTATTTATAAACAATGTGTGAATTAAGAAGCAGGTAGCTCAACGGCCCGCCCTGGAAATTGTCTAAGAAACCGCCCTGTCACGTACCTGGTGGTACAGTCTGACCTATGCAGTAGGCAACCTCTCTTACGGCCCTGGTTCCAGAACCCCTGGTAGAACAGACAGGGAGCGCTGTAGCACAGGGGAGCACGAGGGCTGGATTAGACACAGATGATGGTGTGATGTCTTCCAGAAGTCCGTGCAAGACTGATGCAGTAGTGGTGCAGGCCAGGTCAGTAATGTGCGGGCAAGGCAGTACAGGAGGAGCAGGCAATCGGGTGGTCAGGTGCAGACAGGATCGTTAACAGGCAGGCAGGTGGCAGTACACAGGGGTCAGGCAGAAGAATGGTCATAGACAAGCCGGGGGGTCGGTGCAGGCAGAGTTAAAGCAGGTACGGGTTCAAGCCGGGTCACAGGTAAACAGGAAACTCAAACAGGTCACGGAAAGGCACTGGTAACGCTGTAGAACAGACAGCACTTGCTTCCTGGGCTGTCCTGCTTAAATGGCACGGAAGCCAGAAACGGCCAGGGAAGCTATTTTCCCTAACACGCCCACTCAGGTGAATGGTCAGGGGCATATGGCCCCACCCCTTTCCACGCAGAGAAAAGGGGATTGCTCAGATCAATTGTCCGTTCTCAATTTCCATCAATGAAGCAACACCAGAGAACCAGGAAATTATCCTCAAAACACGGATTAGTCACGGACATTTCAAATGCAGGTATTTCATTCTGTTTCTTTGCCGCTGTAAATATGTCTCATTATTTTGTATCTTTATTTTTCTGTAAATATCTTACTGCACCTAAAACTTGACCTTTTCATTATTAAATCTTATTCTGAAAAGTGTTAATTTTGTCCCTAAAGCTCTTAATGCAACTATTATGAATCTGTTCCTTTGAAGAGCGTTACTGTTTTTAAAATAACGCATCTGACTATACCTGTCTGCGGTGACAGCGTGTGTTACCGGTGGCTATTCTGAAATACTGGTATTGCTGACATTTTGATCTCCTCTGGCTCCAATAGAGGTGGTGGCAGACAAAGGGTTAATTTTTTAAATCAGCCCGGTAACAATCGCTCTCAGGTGGCTGGCATTTAGACGGTGGTCCTGCAAACTGGGAAATCTTTGTGCTGAAAGGAGCTGAGAGTGGTATTGTTACGTTCGTGACACGGGCAGTGTTAGATCAGGAGGGTCCTCGGTTGCCCGTCAGTGAGGAGGGCAGCAATCTGATACCCGCGATCATCACATATTGGTTGGCAGCAGTTGGATAGTTTCGCCTTAAGAGCATTCAGTGCATTGTTAGGAACTAGCTCTGCACTGAAGGATTGTAACCTTTTTGGAAACAGTCCTTAGAGACAAGCTAATGCATATTTTTTTTTTTTTTTTAAAGAGACATACAGCAACAACTCCTTCCTACAGCTCCTTTCTCTCTCTGCTTTCTGTTCTATCTTTTCTGCTTGCAAAATGTCTAAGCCATCAGTGTATAAGAAGATGAACAAAGATGACTTGACTGCTGAGTGTACTACAACAGTCCTTGACGCCAGTAACAAAACTTGTAAAGACATGATAAAGGCCCTACAGGAATATGATATCCAAGCAGAACTGAACTCGGGGGAACTTGAAGCTGAAGGGGTTCCCGATATTCCAGAGGCAAGCGGTTCAGACAACCTCACAGGATGAGCAAAGAGGGACTGAAACAGGAATACTACTGATTGTGCCTTCTGGGCTACAGCAGGAGCAGGCTAGCCCCAGATTGCCTGCAAACAGCAGAGACTCTCCTCAAATGCAGGAAACACTCCAGCACATCAGCGAAATGGATCCTGGGATGTACCTGCAGTTTCTGGAACACCAGGCTGAGAGGGAGGCTGCAGAACGCCCGGCTGAGAGAGAGGCTGATCGTCGGCACGAATTGGAGATGTTGAGACTCCAACAGCAGCACCAACAGGCTCAGAACCTTGGATCCCTAGAGCACCTGGACATCTCTCTGCCTGCAAGCCCAGCTGCTAAATTTCCAGTCATGGAAAAGGACAGTGACATTGATTTGTATCTACTGTTGTTTGAAAGAACTTTCCATCAGTACCATTTGCCCCCAGCACAATGGGCTCCATACCTGACACCAGGGCTACAAGGCAAGGCCCTAGACGCATATGTCGACCTGCCAGTGGAGCAGGACGAAGATTACGAAGCTATAAAGGCAGCAATCATTCAGAAGTATTGATTAACCCATGAAGTATACCAAAAATTGTTTAGGTACCTGCAAAACGGGCCTGGGGATGTGGTAAGCTGTTTACGTATTACATTCCAACAGTGGACTAGGGGCCTAAAAAGCCACTTCTTTTGAGGCCCTGGGAGATCTCATGATTGAAGATCAGCTCCTGCACATCTGTCCTCCAGACGTCAGACAGTTTGTGCTAGAGCGGAAGCCCGGTTCTGCTAAAGCCGCAGCAGACCTAGCCAATACCTTCGCCAGTACTCAGGTATCAGACCCTCGCAAAGCTCCACCGAATGGCTGGAAAGGGGGAAAATCGCACGTGGCAACCCCTCCTCTGCCAGCCAACCGAGCCTCTCAGTGGTCTGAAACTGCAGTCCCTGCGTCAAATCCGCCCTGACTGATAAGCGCAGGTGTTACACCTGTGGCAAGCCTGGCCATCTGCGAACACAGTGCCCGGAGCACAAGAAGACGACATCATCTGGCCACCCGACCAGCAACCCTTCCACCATGCTGTTCATCAGTAGGAGACCTCAAGGATCCAATGCCAACTTGCAGCCAGTCATCGCGGGTCACCGGACTGTAACAGGTCTCTGGGACACCGGAGCTGAAGTCACCTTGGTCAGACCTGAGGTGATATAAGAAACTGACATCATTCCCGAGAAGTTCCTCACCCTCACTGGAATTGGGGGAACCTGTTCCCGCATAACCCGGGCCTATGTGTACATTGATTGGGGAGACGGGAGTGGGATGAGAGAGGTGGGAGTTTCTGAAGAGATTCCCACTGCTGTGTTGTTGGGTGCTGACTTGGGGACCCTTGTCTCCTACTATGCCCCTGCCAAGGACACCCCCTCGGACACCTCTGGACTCCCTAAGGTACTGTGTGCAGATGTGGGTATGATATCTGGGCAATCTGGGGAGGGGGAAGTGGAAATGCAAGGTTCTCCTTCTTCAGAGAAAGGAGAAGAGACACAGTTGAATGTAAATGTAAATGATGTATGTGCCAATGATGTTACACGTATACCTGTTAAATATACTGTTGATAATGATGACAATGTATTACCCATACTGGTGGTCACTTGCAGTGCTTCAAGGGCTGCAGAGGTACAGGCTAGGGTTGCCGAACAGCAGGAGGAGGTCTCTTGGCCCTCTCCTTGTTCTGACCCAGTGGGCTTTACCTCTGTTGGGCCTCAGCAGCTGTCCTCGTTTACCACAGGACTGCTGGTTGGGACTTTTGGTTCAGCCTTTGAAGCAGCACTGCAGACAGACCAAACACTGACACAGCTCAGGAGTTTAGCTGACAGCCCCCCTGCCGTGAATGACAAACAAAAGATTTACTGGGACAAAGGAAAACTGTACAGGGAGAGTTTGTCTGCAGGGGACAACAAAGCTGAGTTAGGAAGCAGGCAGCTGATGGTACCAAGCCAATTCAGGGGACAGCTCATAAAGGTGGCTCACAAGATCTCCCTAGCAGGTCACTTGGGGATCACTAAGACTAAGGCAGTTAATACATAACTTTTATTGGTCCACCATGCTGACAGACATAGCTGACTACTGTCGGTCCTGTGATACCTGCCAGGGAGTTGGAAAGGTAGGAGATGTACACAGGGTTCCATTAAAACCTTTGCCTGTGATTGATGAACCTTTTAAGAGGGTAGCAGTGGATATTGTTGGGCCTCTAGCCATCCCCAGCAGTTCAGGCAAACATTTTATCCTGACAGTCGTTGACTATGGCACGTGTTACTCAGAGGCGGTGTCTCTCTCCTCCCTCTGTGCAGACAAGGTCGCTGATGCTCTGCTGGGAATCTTCACAAGAGTGGGATTTCCGGCCGAGCTCATTAGCGATCAAGGCCCCTCAGTTTGTGTCTGATTTTATGCATGCTCTCTGTCAGAAAATACAGATGACGCATATCATGGCCAGTCCTTACCATCCACAAACGAATGGCTTGTGCAAGCATTTCAATGGTACCCTAAAACAAATGCTGCGCACCTTTGTGGAGTCCCAGGGTAAGGACTGGGAAAGGTACCTGCCTCATCTGCTGTTCGCTTACAGAGAGGTACCCCAGGAGTCCACAGGCTTTTTGCCATTTGAGCTGTTGTACGGACGGAGGGTAAGAGGACCCCTGGACCTAATCCGTGAGACCTGGAAGGGCAAGATCGCAAACCCAGAGGTCTCTGTTGTGGCTTATGTCCTGAGATTCTGGGAGAAATGGAGACATTGGTGGGGATGGTGCGGGAAAACATGACCCAGGCTCAAACCTGGCAAAAACATTGGTATGACCGCCATGCTAGGGAGCAGGCTTATAACGTTGAGCAGCTGGTGTATGTTCTGCTCCCCTTGTGGCAGAACAAATTCCAGGCCGCATGGGAAGGCCCATTACCCAGCGTCTGAATGATGTTACATACCTAGTCCGGTTGGGAGAAGGGAGTAGACTGCAGAAAGCCTTCCATGTGAACATGATTAAAGCCCATCATGAGCGCACGGCCTATGCCATGCCGTTCTGCAGCAGGTTGGAGGCCGACCCAATCCTAGACTTGTTAGCTGACACCAGGGAGGTCAACTCCGACCTCCTGATAAACCCCAACCTTACCCCCGCACAGGTACCTGGGCTGAAGGAAGTACTGGCAGTCAATGGGAGCTGGTTTACGGGGAAACCGGGGTGGATGGACCTCGCTGTCCACCAGGTGGACACTGGGGCATATCCCCCCATTAAACAGTCAGCCTATTGCGTCTCTCTGGAGGTGCTGGCTGACATGAAGAGGAAGGTGGAGGAGATGCTGCAGCTGGGGGTAATTCGGAGGTCCCACAGTGCCTGGACGTCCCAAATGGTCCTGGTCTCCAAAAAGGATCAGACGACCAGATTCTGTGTGGACTACTGAAAGCTGAATGCGATCACCACTGCAGACGCCTACCCCATGCCCCAGATCGAGGAGGTGTTGGATAGGCTGGCGGCAGCCCACTATATCACGATCATGGATCTGAGCAGGGGGTACTGGCAAATTCCTCTGGCCCCTGAAGCTCGGGAAAAGTCGGCCTTCATCACCCCATTCGGCTTGTTTGAATTTACCTTCATGCCATTTGGGATGAAGAACGCCACAGCTACCTTCCAGAGGGCCATGAATGACTTACTGGAGGGGCTGGAAACCTTTGCTGTGGCTTACCTGGACGACATTGCGGTGTTCAGCCCTACCTGGGAGGAACACTTGGTGCACCTCAGGGGTCCTGGACCAACTGACAGCTGCCAATCAGACTGTCAAGCCCAGCAAGTGTCAGATCAGCATGACGGATGTCCAGTATCTGGGAAACCAGGTGGAAGGAGGCACTCTAAGACCTGAGACAGGGAAGGTGGGGGTCGTACTGGCCTGGCCCACCCCTCAAACCAAGAAACAGGTTATGTCATTCTTGGTAACAGCCGGCTACTATAGGAAACTTGTAAGTAACTATAATAGCCTGGCAAAATCTTTGGCGGACTTAACCAAGAAGAAACTGCCCAAAGTGGTGTCCTGGACACCAGAATGTGAGAGAGCTTTTCAGGCCCTGAAGTAGGCGCTGGCAAGCGCCCCTGTGCTACAGGCTCCCGACTTCACCCACTGTTTCTTAGTGCAGACTGATGCCTCTGCCTATGGGTTGGGTGCAGTCCTGAGCCAAGTTTTTGACACCGGAGAGGGACATCCCATCCTCTACCTGAGGCGGAAGCTGCTTCCCAGGGAAGTAGCATACGCCACAATCGAAAAGTAATGTCTCGCGATCATGTGGGCTCTCCAGAAGCTGCAAATGTACCTCTATGGGAGGCACTTCACGGTGATCACCGATCACAATCCCTTGAGCTGGCTAAATCGTGTTGCTGGGGAGAATGGCAAGCTATTTTATTGGAGCTTAATCCTTCACCATCCAGCATAAGAAAGGCAGTGCCCTAGGGAATACTGATGGGCTGTCACGGCAAGCTGAGCCCGTAGGAATGGATTGCGTCAGGACAGGAATCGCATTCCCCTCTAATGCAACCACCTCAGGGGGGAGATGTGAGGATATCACGTGTGAGACACACACAAAGTCATAATATCACGCATGAGACGCAAGCAAGGCTGACCCCACTTCGGAAGGCAACTCCATTTTGTGATGGTCAGCTATTGCAGTTTGAATGTAGGACAAAACTCATTTCCATCCCCTCCCTTCCTGGCCAGATCAACTGCAAAGGGGCATCTGGACAAGCCAAAAAGAGATTTGTTTGTATTTATCTTTAAACAGCCATAAACCGAACTGATGCCCAGACATGCGAGCGCCATAAATCACCCAGGCAACTCTAACATCAGAGTGACCCTCTCCCTGTCTTAAAACTTACCAAAAACTTCCATCAATTCATAACTTCGGTTAGGAGCATGCCATAGTGATAAAACGCACATATTTGAATGTAGAATTTCGGCCCGGATTATTCAAGTATAATTCCCGCCTTGTTACCCAAAGAGGGATAGAACTAGTGTATTCTGTCCCCAGGGTCCCCTTATATCACAGCGCATTCATGTGTGGACTTAAATTAAATCCCTCAATGTGCTGAGATTGAATTTCTTACTGTGAGATTTGCCAGGTGGCCTAATCTTGAAATATGTTTTTTCATAAACAATGTATTAATTAAGAAGCAGGTAGCTCAACAGCCCACCCTGGACATTGTCTAAGAAACTCATGTGAAACGTCAGGGGCATATGGTCCCACCCCTTGTCACCCAGAGAAAAAGGGATTGCTAAGATCAATTGTCAGTTCTCAATCTCCATCAATGAACATCAGAGAACCAGGAAATTATCCTTGAAACACTGAGTAGTCACAGACATTTCAAATACAGGTATTTCATTCTGTTTCTTTGACGCTGTAATTTTGTCTCATTATTTTCTATCTTTATTTTTCTGTAAATATCTTACTGCACCTAAAACTTGACCTTTTTATTAAATCTTATTCTGAAAAGTGTTAATTTGTCCCTAAAGCTCTTAATGCAACTATTACGAATCTGTTCCTTTGAAGAGCGCTACTGTTTTTAAAATAAAGCATCTGAATATAACTGTCTGCAGTGGCAGCGTGTGTTACAGGTGGTTATTCTGAAATACTGGTATTGCTGAAAATTTGAGCTCCTCTGGCTCCAATAGAGGTGGTGGCAGAGAAAGGGTTAATTGTCTGAATTAGCCCGGTAACAATCGCTCTCAGGCAGCTGGCATTTAGTCAGTGGTCCCACAAACTGAGAAATCTTTGTGCTGAAAGCAGCTGAGAGTGGTATTGTTACGTTCGTGAAAAGCGCGGTGTTAGATCAGGGGGGTCCTCTTTCGCCCCTCAGTGAGGAGGGCAGCAATCTGATACCCGCGTTCGTCACACAACATCAAGTTTTTTTTTCTTTTTAGCTGGAGTTCTCCCTTAAAAAAATGTTTCACTTGTGAAGCAAGGACTAGAACAATGTCAGCTTTTACTTTTATATTTTGTCAGCCATCGCCACAAATTTATCATTATTATAGAATTTAGAAGTTGTTTTGCCTTATGTTTAGCTCTTCTGTTTCAATACTTTTTCTCATTTTGCAAAAGGGATACATAAACAGTAAAGTTAACATTGGGGCATAGTTGGAACAGAAGGCTTACAATGCAGATTGCATAATAAAGACATATAAATTTGCAAACATTGATCTCACTGTGGCCTTTGGGGGAACATCTTCTGTTTATATCTTCAACACTGTTGCAGAAAATAGCACAGAATCAGGAGTTTTCGACCGTTACTATGCAAGTAATATTTTAAATTGAACATTTCCAGAACTATTTATTGGTAATAGAATTCCTGAAGTTACAGATAAGCAAATAGTCCCACTACCTGAAGTATTTGTAAACCTTTGCTGGTCGATGCAATATTTTACACCTAAAAAGTATAACTACGTGTACAGTATGTTAGTTTAATGTTCAGTTGGTTTCCCAAGGAAGCACTACAGCCTTTCTGGACTGCCCTTTTTTTCATGCTATCTAACAGTCATAATATCTGATTGGGTCATAAGATCTTAAATATTAGCACTTTAAGGACATAGGGGCACATCTGTCCATGCTTGCCTGCAAACTAAGCTGTAGATATCCATGTGTTGCTCAGACCTGTCCCTAGACTAATTTTTTTTTGTAATACTCGTGCCCTTAACTTTTACTACATCAGCAGTGCTAATGAGAGGTTTCATTGATGTTTTGATCAAAATCCTTCTAAACCAGTCCCAATTTCAGATCTAGCAGGAGCCTTCTGTATTACAGAACTCATCACATCAGTAGAGTTGTTTAATCTGTTTAAGGGCCAGTTCACACATAGGCGATCTGACTTCAGGGGCGACTTTGCTAGGCGATTTGAATGTTACTTCAAGGCGACTTCAGCACGACTTTGGGCGACTTACCACGTGACTTGAAGCGACCTCCATGCCAGGCGACTTTGCCTGTGGCCAATCAAAGAAGGGAGGGAGGGGTTGCCTGGGTAATTTGTGGGGAGTACCTGTGTAAATTATTTTCTTTTTCCTGTAAAGTCGCTTCAATATAGATGGGGATCCGACTTGGATGCGACTTCCATTGAATTCTATGGGCACCAAGTCAGATAGAAGTCGTAGTACAGGAACCTTTTTTGAAGTCGGAGCGACTTCAGTAGTGTACATTAAGACAGCTCCCATTCATTTCAATGGGATTTCTGATGTCAAGCGACTGGGGGAGATTTGGGCTGGCACAAGTCGGAGTGCAAGTCGCGGCAGTGTGAACCGGCCCCAATACTTTCTTTGAAGACACCAGCAGAAGTATTTAAAAAATTAATTACTACTGTTAACAATATTTATAGCTCCTAACTGTCTCTGGTTAAGAGGGACTTTCCCTCTTTGTAGCCACATCCCTCCATACCCCTTTCCTCTTCATCCTACCTTTGTTTGGTTTAAAGTATAGATCCCTATAAAAATGTACTAAAATTGCCAAAAGTGATTTAGCTACGCTAAACCCTGCATGCAACTTTTTAGTTATTACACGTTTTTAAGCTATTTAAAAAGCTAACACAGTTGTAAAAGAACATGTTTCAAAAATTGTTTTTAAACAAAATAGTGCATAATCCATATATAAATGATGACACAATGACTGAAACATCAAATAATCTGGGGACTGCTGTGCTCAAGTTGTCAGTCTCCCATACAGTCTACAATAACAAAGTTAAGTGTCTAAACATAACAATCCAAACATATGTAAGTCAAAATCCTTAAAGTGATAAGTGCTTCAAAGTGCTGAAAATAAAGTGCAAATCCGTGCTCCTAGAATCGATAAGTGTGCAGTGAAGTGACACACATCATATGGTGACCCCCTTTGGTGCCCGCACTCACCAGAGAACGTGGACCCACTGCTTTTCAGTCAGTGGGTCATGTAAAGCAAATTCTGGTGGGGGCTCAGAATTCCGGACGTCAGAAGGATCTTAATGGAATAAATCCTTTACACTGATGCGGTTGTCCAAGGGCACTCAGGAGACAAAGATAAAGGAAACCATAGTGTGTACTGTATAATAAGTCGCATTTATTGCGCAAGTAAAAGTTGTACTTACAGGACACAGATAGGTCATCAGCAATATTGCAATACAATCCAGACAATCTATGTATGCAGTGGCGTGCGTTCCAAAGGAAGACCACCGTGGAAACCGGACGTGACGCGAGCTGCCTGTGATGGACCGGAAGTGACGTCAACGCGTTTCGCTCATGAGTTGAGCGTCATCACGGACGATACCACGGTCCCTCACATGCAACTATTTATACCAACTATTAGATCCGCAATTGCGGAACTTCTAAGGTGATAGAGATGGATAGCTTCCTGAGCGTCCACCACAGACAACAAGCCCCACACTCCGCCATCCGGTGGCCAAACACTGCAAAGCACGCACATCGCACAGACACACAAACCGGTGGCCTACCGCCTCACACCCCGAACAACAGACACCACCTGCGAGTCCTTCGATAGGTAGAGATAGTGGAATCTTCAAGGCGTTAACGCCTAGATTATCAACCATATTTATCAACGTACACTCCCTGGCACCATAGCAGGCACTACTGCGAGTTGAGTACTCGCTTTGCGCAACTGCAGTGAAGGCCAGGTAGTGTCCGTCGAGCGCAGTGCAGGCCAAAGGTGCCACCAGAAGGAAACCTTGCGTGCGGTGACGTATGTA
>BLSH010288281.1:507777-523724 GCA_018402905.1 Glandirana rugosa
ATCATAAATCTTATAAAAATAAAAAATTTGGTCGTTACATCTGTGTGAAAAATAAAAACACGTTCTTTACTTGGCGACCGGCGTTTACATCATAAATCTTATTTAAAAAAAAGTTTGGTCGTTACATCTGTGTGAAAAATAAAAACACGTTCTTTACGTGGCGAGCGGTGTTTTCATCATAAATCTTATATATATAAAAAAATTAGGACGTTACATCTGCGTGAAAAATTAAAACACGTTCTTTACGGGGCGACCGGTGTTTACATTATAAAACGTGTTTTTTTTTTTTCAAAATTAAACAGATTGACGTTACATTTTCGTCATAAATTTATAATCGTGTTCTGTTAGTTCAGTTGGCAACATTTTGGCATATTTAAATACTGCTTTTACATTGCAGTTAGACAAATTAAAACTTTTTTTTTTTTGTGCAAAATATTACATTTGTGGCCAGCGGGGCATTTCTTGCACAAAATTAAAAAGTGCGTCTACATTGCAGGATTAAAAAAATATATATATTCTAAATACTACTTTTGTGGCGAGCGGTGCATTTCTTGCACAAAAATAAAAAGTGTGTCTACATTGCTGGTTTGAAAAAAAATTTATTCTAAATACTACATTTGCGGCCAGCGGTTCATTTCTTGCACAAAAATAAAAAGTGTGTCTACATTGCTGGTTTAAAAAATAAAAATATTCTAAATACTACATTTGCGGTCAGCGGTGCATTTCTTACACAAAAATAAAAAGTGTGTCTACATTGCTGGTTTAAAAAAAATATATTCTAAATACTACATTTGCGGCAAGCGGTGCATTTATTGCACAAAAATAAAAAGTACATCTACATTGCTGGTTTAAAAAAAAAAGAATAATAAATAGTGCTACATAGTACATTTGCACCTTGCTGTGAATTTCTTGCACAAAATTAAAAAGTGCATAGACGTTGCTGGTTTAAAAAAATAAAATAAAAAATAGTGCTACATAGTACATTTGCACATTGCTGTGCATTTCTTGCACAAAATTAAAAAGTGCGTCGACATTGCTGATTTAAAAAAAAAAAAATAGTGCTACATAGTACATTTGCACCTTGCTGTGCATTTCTTGCACAAAATTAAAAAGTGCGTCTACATTGCCGGTTTAAAAAATAATATAAATTTGTGCTAAATAGTACATTTGCGTCCAGAATGAGGAGAGCTTCAAATAAGGGACATGGTCGTGGTTGTGGTACTGCTGGTGCTGCTGGTGTTGGTGGTGTTGGTGAAGCTCCTGTTGCAAGGAGAGGACGTGGTCGATCTGTGCCAGCTACACGCACAAGTGAAACACCTTCCTAAGGTGCGAGTAGCCGACAGAACCTTCAACGTTATATGGTAGGCCCGAATGCCGCTCAACGAATGGTGAGGCCAGAAGAAGTACAGGCGATAGTAGATTGGGTGGCTGACAATGCCTCCAGTTCCTTCACATTGTCTCCCACCCGGTCCCTTGCTGAAAGCTCAGAGTTGGCACCTGAACCCCATGGCTATCTGTCTTTCACCTCAGCCCCTTGTAAATCAGCCAAGCAGTCTGAGCCCCAAGTCATGCAGCAGTCTCTTATGCTTTTTGATGACTCTGCTGGTGTGCTTTCCGTGGGCCATCCACATAGCCCTGCCTCAGAAGTGGAAGACATTGAGTGCACCGATGCCCAACCACTTCTGTTTCAGGATGAGGACAGGGAAACATCACCGCAGCACGTCTCTGATGATGACGAAACACAGGTGCCAACTGCTGTGGCTTTCTACAGTGTCCAGACTGACAAGGAGGGCAGTGATGAAGACGATGTGGAGGATGACGAGCTCCTAGACCCCACATGGAATGAAGGTCATTCGAGTGACGTGTGCAGTTTGGAGGAAGAGGTGGTGGTCGCACAGAGGCACCAGCACAGCAAAAGAGGAAGCAGGTTGCAAAAGCGGAGCGACCATCCCCTAGACAGTACGCCTGCTACTACCCACAACACCCAGGGACCTAGCACACCAAAGGCAGCTCAAAGGAGTTCCCTGGCGTGGCAGTTCTTCAGACAATGTTCTGACAACAAGACACAAGTGGTTTGCACGCTGTGCAATCAGAGCCTGTAGCGAGGCATAAATGTTCTAAACCTGAGCACAACCTGCATGACCAGGCATCTACATGCAAAGCACAAGCTGCAGTGGAATAAGCACCCCAAAATCCAAGAAAGGTCTCGGGCCCCTCCCGCTTCCTCTTCTGCTGCTATCTCAGCCTCTTCCTCCACCTCTACAGTGCCAGTGTCACCTACCACCCAGCAAACAGACAATGTGACAGCAACACCACCATGTCCCCCACCATCCCCAAGCATTTCCACATGGTCCCATGGAAGCTTACAGCTGTTCATCTCCCAAACACAGGAGAGCAAGAGGAAGTACCCCCCTACTCACTCGCGATCCCTGGCCCTGAATGCCAGCATTTCAAAATTCCTGGCCTTTGAAATGCTGTCATTTCATCTGGTGGACATGGACAGTTTTAAAAACCTGATGGCGGTGGCTGTCCCACAGTACGTGGTTCCCAACCGCCACTACTTTTCCAGGCGAGCCATCCCTTCCCTGCACAAACAAGTCGGGGACAAGATCAAGTGTGCACTGCGCAACGCCATCTGTGGCAAGGTCCACATAACCACTGATACGTGGACCAGTAAGCACGGGCAGGGACGCTATATCTCGCTAACTGCACACTGGGCAAATGTAGTGGCGGGTGGGCCTGAGGCAGATAACCTTTTGCGCATGTCCTTCCTCCACCGAGGATTGCAGGGCATTTCTCTTTGCCTCCTGTTGCCTCTACCTCCTACTCCGCTTCCTCCTCCTTTCTCACCTCCTCATCCGGTTAGCGTAACACCTTCACCACCAACTTCAGCACATCCAGGGGGAAACGACAGCAGGGTGTTTTAAAACTGATATGTTTGGGGGATAAACCCCACACTGCGCAGGAGATGTGTACAGGTATTGAACAACAGACCAATGAGTGGTTGTTGCACTGAGCCTCAAGCCCGGCCTGGTTGTGTGCAATAATGGGCGAAATCTCGTAGCAGCTCTGGGCCTAGCCAGTTTGATGCATATCCCTTACCTGGCGCATGTGCTGAATTTGGTGGTGCAGAAATTTCTAAAAAACTACCTGGATATGTCAGAACTGCTGCAGAAAGTGCGGGCTGTCTATGCGCGCTTTCGGCTTTCTCATCCTGCTGCTGCTCGCCTGTCTGCGCTGCAGCGGAACTTCGGCCTTCCGGTTCACCGCCTCCTATGCGATGCGCCCACAAGGTAGAACTCCACCTTGCACATGCTGGAGAGACTGTGCGAGCAGCAGCAGGCAATAGTGGAGTTTCAGCTGCAGCACGCACGGGTCAATCGCTCTGCGGAACAGCACCACTTCACCACCTACGAGTGGGCCTCCATGCGAGACCTGTGTACCATATTGCGGTGTTTTGAGTACTCTACCAACATAACCAGTGCCGATGACACTGTTCTCAGCGTTACTATCCCACTTCTATGTCTCCTTGAAAAAAACACTTCGGGCGATGATGGAAGAGGATGTGGCACAGGAGGAGGAAGAGGGGTAATTTCCACGGTTATCAGGCCAGTCATTCGCAAGTGGCTCGGAGGGTGGGTTCCTGCACCAGCATAGGCCAAGTAAAAAATTTTCAAGCCAGGGCACAGTTCTGGAGGATGAGGAGGACGAGGATGATGATGAGGAGGAACCGTGTTCACAGCAGGGTGGCACCCAACGCAGCTTGTGGGCATCACTGGAGCGTGGCTGGGGGAATACAGAGGACACAGATGATACACCTCCCACAAGAGCACTTCAGCAACATGGTGGAACATTATGTGTGCACACGCCTACACGTACTGACTGATGGGTCTGCCCCATTCAGCTTCTGGGTCTCCAAATTGGGCGCATGGCCTGAGTTTGCCTTTAATGCCTTGGGGGTGCCGGCCTGCCCTGCAGCCAGTGTATTGTCTGAACGTGTGTTTAGCATGGCAGGGGGCGTTATCACAGACAAGCGCAGCCGCCTGTACACAGCCAACGTGGACAAGCTAACGTTTATTAAAATGAACCAGGCATGGATCCCACAAGGCTTGTCTGTACCTTGTGCTGAATAGACATTTATACCGGCCTGACACAGCCATTGGTATACTTAAGTGAACTTATTCTTTTTTTGAGGCCTCCTCAACCTCCTACTCCACATCCACCTCCTCCTCCATTTTTTATTTTTTTATGTGATTTCAAGTTATTTCCCTATCCACATTTGTTTGCAGGGCACTTGTCCTACTCTTACCCCCATTTTGCTTCCTTTTGCAGCCCTCTAGCCCTTTCCAGGACTTTTTTAGAGCCATTTTAGTGCCCAAAAGTTTGGGTCACCATTGAATTCAATGGTTTTCAAAGTCAAGTTCGGGTCAAGTTCGGGGGCGAACTCAAACTTTTTCACGAAGTTCCGCCGAACCCGCCAAACCCGAACATCCAGGTGTCCGCTCAACTCTAGTGGCCACCATTATTTTCCAGTGCTGACTTAACCCTCTTGGGCATGGAGTTCTCCAGAGCTTCACGGGTATCCAGCACACGGGGAAAACAATGCACTCCTTCCTCCAGCACTTCCCAGTGGGGACCCGAGCAGTGGTCCTGTCTGATTGTGGGTGTTCTGCTTACCTGTATGGACTTTTGAGGTTTTTCATTTCTTGCTACATTCACTGTGAGTTTCTATGAACCAACATTTGGGTACCAAGTGTTGTACAGTATTATAATTATTTTTGTTCTTAATTGGATTGGCGGTTTCACCATATTTTACATAGGGCCATATGTGGCTTCTTTTCCGAAGGGTCTGATATCTATTGGGGGGAACCCCACACAATTTTTTTAATGATCCAACTTCTGCTGCGACTACCATTGATTTTGAATAGAGGCAGAAAAACGCTGCTGAAAGTTAGCTCGGCTAAACGTGCATTGACGTCAATACATAATGCTGATAAAATCGCATTTTTAACTCGGCTTTTTTCCTGGCATCAGTACTAGCTTTACAATTTGTTTTTCATAATGCCCATGTGTATGTAGCCTTATGGTTGTTGAGCAGTTACAATAAAAAACATATGAGGGCAAACATGTAAAAGTGTGAAAGTTATACAGCTATACAGTACGATGATTGAAATAAGCTCAAAATAAACTGTACTTTTACTTTTAGCATTAACGCATATATTTTGACAGCTATATTGTGGTAACAAACCACAAAAACTTTAGAGCTCAAACCAGTTAATTAATCTCACAGGCAATATCCTGTGGCCTTTAGACACACAGGTATTGCAAATTGCATGCTGTACTTGTATATATTAAAGGATAAGGAAATGAAAACAACAGATATAACCAAGGCAAAAAAGATGCTATTTACATCCATGAATATGTATGTTATACAGAACCATAACTGCACAGAAAATAATATATTTCATATCTAAATATTAGCTAGTCCCCTTCTAAGATAAGAATACCAATAAGTTACAGTTGGCAGTTTTTTGTATCACATAACTGTGTAAGACATTGATTGTGTGTTACATGTTCCCTGAATCGCAATGATATTATCTTCCTTCAAATAAACTTTCTAGGTTTTTACACATTCATTTATGGACAGTAATTTTTCAAACAAAATTACTCAATATATCTTTGCCAGCTAAGTACCTGGGCCTCTTTTCTCGATAGCACACTGGGGTCCTAGAGCTTTTTTTCTGTTTTGTCTATGCCTTGGTTATGGATTTATTTTATAGCAGATTTAGGTACATGCATATTCACCCCAAAATCAACCCCAAATTCTAACCATCAAAGTTTGCAGAAAAAAAATAATCAGTTTGTATAAAGTCAAATCAGGTTAGAGAGGGCACAAATTAGCATGACTGTGACTTTTTTCTTACAGGTTTGTGAACATTGGTGACTCATCCATAGAGAGCACACAGGCGCCACCCTCTCTATCCATGAGTCTGGCCTCCTGATCTACATATCAGGGCACCTTACTATGGATTCCAGTTGAGGGGGGTGCTTTTTTTGACATGCGTGATTAAATTCAGAGGCTCTAATAGGCTTCAAAAAAGGGTGGGCTCGGGGCACAGAGCACTGCGCCCCAATCCCACCCAGTTATGTGACAATAGCAAATACATTTTTGCTATTTTCACACTAAAGTACCTCCCCACCAATCAGGAGGCAGGTTGTGAGACCTGCCTCCTGATTGGCCAAAGCATTAGGCGATCCTATTGAATGGCTAGCACTTTGGAGAAACAGAGAGGAGACACACAGAGGAAAAGGCCGCGGGAGGAGCAGACACCAGATCCCCTGCTCGCACCTGAGGAGAAGACACCACAACCTCAGCCCTAGATCGGGTAGGTGCCTGACTGCCGGCAGCCCGGGGGGGGGGGTGTTTGTCAGTCCTGCGCTGTGGGCCGGGTGGAGGGTGTAGGAGCAGTGTGGGGGTTGTCAGTCCCGCACCGTGGGCCACCCTGGGGGCTGCTGTTAGTGCTGCCCAGAGGGAAGTGCTTGTTTTCTGCCCCCCCAAAAGAAAAACCCACCAGCCTCCACTGTTTTTAAGTACTAAAATTCTGAATGGCATTGAAATGACTTACGTGAAAACATAGAAGAGTCTGAGATTACTGCGCTTAGGACTATTAAACAAATAGGCTGCTGCCTCCCTGTTTAAGAGAGTGGCGTGCTATACATTATACCTTTCATTTTAGTAGTGCATTCATCAATTAATTCAAGCCAATTTATAGATATCACACTCTTATGAATATAGTACTAAGTATAATTTTCCTTAAAAAATTGTGCATATATATAAAAAAATATATAAATAAATGCATAAAGTGCTCCTTGCAATTCAGTGCCAATTCTACAAAGTATGTAGTCCTTTGTTATTATCAACACACTAGCTAACACTATGCAGGGATCAAGATAATGTGATTAGCAGTCCTTAAAATACCTGTAGTCCTTGATATTTTCAGTTACAGTATATCACAAAAATGAGTACACCCCTCACATTTTTGTAAATATTTTATTATATCTTTTCATGTGACAACACTGAAGAAATGACACTTTTCTTCAATGTAAAGTAGTGAGTGTACAGCTTGTATAACAGTGTAAATTTGCTGGCAGCTCAAAATAACTCAACACACAGCCATTAATGTCTAAAACGCTGGCAACAAAAGTGAGTACACCCCTAAGTGAAAATGTACAAATTGGGCCCAATTAGCCATTTTTCCTCCCCGGTGTCATGTGACTGGTTAGTGTTATAAGGTCTCAGGTGTGAATGGGGAGCAGGTGTGTTAAATTTGGTGTTATCGCTCTCACACTCTCATACTAGTCACTGGTCACTGGAAGTTCAAAATGGCACCTCATGGCAAAGAACTGAGGATCTGAAAAAAAAAGAATTGTTGCTCTACATAAAGAATTCCTAGACTATAAGAAGATTGCCAAGATCCTGAAACTGAGCTGCAGCATGTTGGCCAAGACCACACAATGGTTTAACAGGACAGAGGTTGAAGGGGTGGAGGGTCAGCCTGTAAGTGCTCAGACTATATGCCGCACACTGCATCAAATTGGTATGCATTATTGTCGTCCCAGGATGAAGCATCTTCTAAAGATGATGCACAAGACAGCCCGAAAACAGTTTGCTGAAGACAAGCAGACTAAGGACATGGATTACTGGAACCATGTCCTGTGGTCTGATGAGACCAGGTATAAACTTATTTGATTGAGATGGTGTCCAGCGTGTGTGGTGGCAACCAGGTGAGGAGTACAAAGACAAGTGTGTCTTGCCTACAGTCAAGCATGATGGTGGGAGTGTCATGGTCTGGGGCTGCATGAGTGCTCCTAGCACTGGGAAGCTACAGTTCATTGAGGGAACCATGAAATCCAACATGTACTGTGACATACTGAAGCAGAGCATGATCCCTTCCCTTCGGAGACTGGGCCACAGAGCAGTATTCCAACATGATAACGACCCCAAACACACCTCCAAGACGACCACTGCCTTGCTAAAGAAGCTGAGGGTAAAGGTGATGGACTGGCCAAGCATGTCTCCAGACCTAAACCCTATTGAGCATCTTTGTGACATCTTCAAATGGAAGTTGGAGGAGCGCAAGGTCTCTAACATCCACCAGCTCTGTGATGTCATCATAGAGGAGTGGAAGAGGACTCCAGTGACAACCTGTGAAGCTCTGGTGAACTCCATGCCCAAGAGGGTTAAGGCAGTGCTGGAAAATAATGGTGGTTACACAAAATATTGACACTTTGGGCCAAATTTGGACATTTTCACTTAGGGGTGTACTCACTATTGTTGCCAGCGGTTTAAACATTAATGGCTGTGTGTTGAGTTATTTTGAGGGGACAGAAAATTTACACTGTTACACAAGCTGTACACTCACTACTTTATACTGTATCAAAGTGTCATTTCTTCAGTGTTGTCACATGAAAAGATATAATAAAATATTAACAAAAATGTAAGGGGTGTATTCACTTTTGTGAGATACTGTAAATTCAGTGCATGTAATTAGTGCAAGATTTTCCAGTGAAATTCATCAAGGATAGCCTTATCTATGCTCCTATGGTGCAGGTCTGGCATGCTCCCCTCAGATTTCCCACTTACCAGATTGCATCACCCCTGCAGGGGTAAAACGCACGGACGCCAATCTGTATAGGGTTTTGATATTTGGTGAGCTTGCTAACCAACATGACGTAGATGTCCTATTTCTTGGGTTTCCCCACTCTCTTGGGATACTTTCTGTTCAGTTTTTTCTGCTTGCCCTCCCACATCTTAATCTTTTTTTCCTCTTTCCTTCAGGTTGTGTTTGATGCTCTGCAGGTTTTTTGTCAAGTTAGCAGGATAATGTTGTTTAGAAACACTTAGCTAGCTTCCCAGTGATCACTGACTTGTGGAATAAACTGACAACTAACAGCAATCCAGTGCAATTAGTAACTATAATCCAAGATGCAATTTAGGATATTCCTTTAGCCACCTCAATACTGGGTACTTTTAGTCCCTTCCTGCCCAGGCCATTTTTCAGCTTTCAGGCCTGTCACACTTTGAATGACAATTGCGCGGTCATGCTATTCTGCACCCATGTGAAATTTTTATCATATTCTTCACACAAATAGAGCTTTATTTTGGTGGTATTTAACCACTTGACCACTGGGCACTTAAACCCTTTTCCTAAACAGACCAACTTTAAGCTTTCAGCACTCTCATATTTTGAATGCCAATTACTCAGTCATACTACACTGTACTCATATGACATTTTTTGTCCTTTTTTCACATAAGTAGTGCTTCCTTTTGGTGGTAAGATAGACGTGTCAGCTCCAAAAGGTGTGGCCCATTTTCCCACATAATGAAGTTCACTCCATAGCTCTCAGGTGCAGGCTCAATGTGAGGTATACAAGTGTAAAACAGGACTTCGGATGGCCACACTCCAATCAAACCTTTATTATAAAGCCATTAAAAGTCCATGCGGTACAGAGAAAAAGGACTAACGCGTTTCACGCCTCACAATGGGCACTTACTCATAGTCTGACATGTCTGATACGTATGCAACAATATATACAAAAAGGTAGTCACAATTGGAAAATTAGTTAATCACATGATTTAAAACAGGTGGCCAGTAAATCCTCACAATGGGACTAGGGTTAAGGAAGGGATATATAATGGAAAGTAGAAGGGGATAGTGACCAATGATAAATGTAGTGCATAAACCCAATAAACACAGTATAATGTTTTGGGCGTTCTCATCCACCTCCATTAGTATCCACTTCCAGCAAGGCATAAAAAACTGCTCTTGAAAGAGACCCAAAACTGTGGTCTTATGTTCTCCATGAATAGGGGAGAGTCCCATTGGAGGGCTAAAATGGCCATCTGTAATACAAAGAAAAGAAAATAGATGTAAGTAAGACTGTCACAATTTATGGCCACCCGCATATATAACAGTGAAAAATTAGCAATTGCAATAAAACCATATGAAGCAATAACAAAAAACAGACAAAATGAATACTCTTCATGTGAAAAGAGAGAGAAAACAAACACAATGGTTGCCACAATGATTGCTTGCAGTGTTACACTGATATACTTTTAGAACATACTCATAGTAATGCATGGAGCAAACTAAAAACAGTCCACAGATGTTTGTAAAATAGGGGTTGAAATAGGTTGGGCACCCACAAACTTGGAATACAGGCATATAAGACAGACAAAATAACAATCGAAGTTATTTATGTGATAACGGGTGGCCAACAATAGTTCAAAACACCCACACCCATGGCTGAGCAGCCAGGGTGATCCGATCGAAATGACTACATACACCTGCCGATACGGACAAAAGAGGACAAGCACAAATCGTTTGTGTCGATCATGGAGAAGTAAAGGCAGACAGAGCGGCAAGGGAAGGAAGGGGGGGTGGAATCCCACATGAGTAAGGCACAAGGGAAATAATTTTTAATGATCATATATAGACAATAAATAAGCTATCTGTCCACAATAGTCGATCGACCAAAAGGAATGGGGTGAATCATTGTTTAGTGGGCAGGGGGATCTAAATATGGCACCTGGTCCGGTGCCATATTTAGCCCTCCAGGTTAGTGCTTCTGTGAGACACTACCTGGGTGGACGGTGGACTATTGGGGTCACTTTGGATTCTAGGAGGCTATCCTCATCTAGCCAGGAGGTCATGGACTGGTGGTAGATCCCCTGGCTCACTAAACAATGATTCACCCCATTTTCACTCTACCAGGCATACCAATGATCTGGTCTAAAATGGTTCTCATTTTTAACATAAAGACCCATACTGACGCCCCTCCACCTTAATTGAAGACCACGCCCCAGCAACCTTTTGCCCCTCCGCCATACATCTCTTTCCAGCCGGTAGTGATACTACAGTTGTCCTTGTCGGATTACACATACAGCCACTGTGCCCACATCTACAAATGCTACTAGGACAGAAAATAATTTCTCCTGTATGAAAAACACCACTGTGCTGCATTTTGCCCATTGTAACTTACCCCAGATGAAGGGCTCATTTTGGACCCGAAACATATATGTTGGGTACCGAACTCCACCTTAGACAACGGAACTATCCACTTCGAATTCTTCCCTTGAAGCATATGTGAATGCACATTTGGTGAACTGTATGACTATGCAACAGACATTTTATATGTTGATTTCTGTATTTGTATACATGTCGGTCCCTCTTGTGAGTGACAAGTCTTTTTTTATATGATATGAAATAATAAATTGCTATACTTTTAACATAGATGTGGTATGGTTACCCATTTAAAGTCCCACCAAGGGGGTATTCCTGTTGTTTGTATCCAACCATATGGGGATTAGGGATGAGCTCCCGGTTCGACTCAAAAATCGGGGGTTCGTTTGTTCAGGCCATTCAGAACATTATGGGGCGTTTGCGGAAACTTTGCATGCTGCATAATGCATTCCAATCAGGGCCGGATTAACATAGGGGCTATTGGAGCTGTAGCTCCAGGCCCCTACTTGAAGATAGGCCCAGCCCAGTGAGTCACTGATGCTGTTCTGCCCTCCTCTGTGCGTGTACACATGATTGGTATGTAAATCGTGGGCCCATCAAAATCCTCAGCACCAGGCCCATGGTGCTCCTAATCCTGGCCCTGATTCCAATGGCGGTGGAATGCCGCCCACTGGATGGCCAAAGCATGCACATGACCTGCGTGTCTCCATACTTTCTTCAAAATGGTTATCCTAGATGAAAAAATCTGAGCACTCCAAAACGAACTAGAACCGATTAAAGATAAACAATCGACAATAGAATATAATGAAAACATTAAAAAGAGATTAGAAAAGTTAGATAGGGACATCCAGAGGAAGAAAGTCAAGAAGTTTAATAGGGATCTTGCTGACTTTGAATCTAACCAAATATATGCTTGGCAGTTGGATTGAAATAAGGACAAACAACAAGGAGGGCAGGACCAACAGAATACCCCTATTGGAGTCCCGATGAATCATACCCCTAGACAGATTAAAGGGTGATGAATAATGTTCATAATTCCCCATGGAATATGATCAAGAAGGGACCCAATAGCAAACAGCAAACACATTCACCCAAGAATACAAATAAGAAGACTCTTAATACAATGGTGAATAAAGGGCACCACAGTTCTGTGACTAATGAATGGAGAGAGGTGCCCTTTAGAGGAGGATTAAGAGGGGGAATACATACGGGGGTACAACAAACTGTTCCTACATTTAACTATTATCAACCTCTGGAAAATTCCCATTACCCCTCACAAGAAAGGAGCACTCTTTTAGGAAGAGGAAGGGGGAGGGGGAGAGGAAGAAATCGTCCCCCTATTTACAGGCATCAAGGAGACAGGGGACATTACATAGAGCAAGATCAAGGAAGAGAGGATGCAGAGCTGGAAGGAGAATCCAGCTCATAAAAACGGAGAAAAGTGTAAAGGGAAAGGCATTTTCAATCTCAGTAGCGTCTCCCTCTCAGAGAAAAAGACACACATACTTGACCTTGGCCTGAAATATGCCCCCAGGCGCCCTTTGAATAAGTTTAATGCATTTATTGAAGCACATAATTCATTAGAAAAATAAACATTAAGAAATATTTCATTAATAACCCTGTCGCCTCTATTAGCAGTGGAAGGTTACCTACTAGAAGTGTGGACAGTGGCTTGAGAAATCAATCAATATGGAACCCTCCTGTAACAAATAACCACTATGTGGAAGTATTTAAAAATTTGGTTATACGTGATTTGGATGAACTAATACCCCGAAAGGGATTAAACCCTAGATATATAAAAGGAAGGAATTGAGAGTTTAGAAGCCAAAAAAGATATTCGCCCTGCCGATAAGGGGGGAGGAGTTGTAATATTGGACAGATCCTCCTATATAGGTCAAACCTTGGAAATGTTGTCAGATTAAAACACATATCAGAAATTAGCTAAAGACCCCACTAATAAATATAGAGGGGAGCTGAAGTCCTTGATAGCTTTTGGAAGTAAAACAGGAGTTCTAAACAGAAAGGAACAAGCTTATTTGGTACCCAGTGTGTGCAGGATCCCTATATTATACACACTGCCTAAAATACATAAAAATATTGAATGTCCGCCACCTAGACCTATTGTGAATGGTATAGGATCCGTCGAAAGCGAGGCTAGGTGAATATTTAGACAAAATATTACAACCCAGTGTGACGGCTACTAAGGCATATTTGAAAGATACTAAAGATTTACTTGGAGCTCAAAAAAACATTAAATTGGAAAATGGGAAACCAGTATACTTGGTAACCGCTGATGTAGCATCACTGTACAACAATATCTCCCATGATAATGCAATGTTGGCCCTAAACTGGGCTTTGAGTAAGAGGCAGGAGATTCCAATGGAGCAGAAAGTGTTTGTGGCCAGAGCATTAGACTTCTGTTTATGGCACAATTACTTCTGGTTCCAAAATGCCTTTCATGCCCAGTCTAGTGGAGTTGCTATGTGGGCTAAGTTTGCTCCCAGCTTAGCAAACATCTTTATGGCTGAATCGGAAGATCGCTTTGTGTTTTGTAATAATAGATCTGAACTCCTCCTTTATAGAAGAGTCATAGATGACCTGCTCCTGATCTGGGACGGTCCCCTTGATTCCTTGGAACAGTATATTAGGGACCTGAATAACAACAGGAATAATATTAAGTTGGAACATCAGGTGAGCCAGATTAATTTTCTCGATCTGACCATATTCAGGAAGGGTGATGCCCTGGCCACTAAGGCCTATTTTAAGCCCACCGACCAAAATAGTTATTTGGCCATTGGTAGTGGGCATCACCCTTCTTGGATAAGAAATATACCAAGAGGTCAGTTTACAAGGGTGAGGAGGAATTGTACCTCAGAGGAACACTACCTAGAACAATCAGAAGTATTAAAGAAAAGGTTCGTCCAAAAAGGATATAGACCACAAATATTGGATATAGAAATTCAGAAGGTACTTGAGACATCAAGAAAGGAATTGCTAGTAGAGAAATCTAACCAGGATCCAGGTGACAACACTAAACAGTGGAGTTTTATATCGGACTACCATGAACAGTATCGTGAGGTAGAAAGAATTTTCTCCAAACACTGGCATCTCTTGAAGATGGATAAAACATTACCTGACAAACCCAATTTTGTATATAGGAGAGCTCCTAGCTTTGGTGATACTATAGTGGAAAAAATATTAGACCCTCCCGGATGGGGGGGGGGGGGTGTGATGCATCATTCTGGCCCGATAGAAAAGGATTTAGGACATGTCGGAAATGTAGGGCCTGCAGATTAACAAGCAATGATGTCAGGATTCACACTGATTTTTGCTCCACAAATACGGGGGTACGACACACAATGAAACAATTTATTACATGTGACACTACTCATGTGGTGTATGTCCTATGGTGCCCATGCAGGCTTATGTATGTCGTTTGCACTAAACGCCCCTTGAAAATCCGAATAGGTGAACATGTAACTAATATAATCAAAGGGTTTAAGTTCCATAGTGTTTCTTTGCACTATAGAGAGGTTCACAATAGGGATCCATCTAGCCTACAGTTCTGGGGAGTGGAGAAACTAGTACCCAACTGGAGGGGAGTTAATAAAGTTAGAGAAATTTCAAGGAAGGAAACCCACTGGATTCACCTTTTGAGAACTTTTAACCCTAAAGGGTTAAAGGTTGAGTTGGATCTGAATTGTTTTTTAAGTAATTCTTCAGCGATTCGGGACCTAATCAATGTTTATATATTTTATAGCTGTCAGTTGTAATGAACATTCTGATCACTAGAGGGCACACTATGATATGCCTGTGGTGAAGGACCCCTCTTAGAGCATAAGGGGTAGAGGGGAGGTTGCTGGTATTGCTCCAGGATAGAGGTGATATCAACGTCATTGTCATACTACTAAATATTGCCCTATGTGATCTGGCTCATTTAACCACTTCCCGCTCGGCGCATTGACAAATGATGTCCGGGCGGGTGGTTCATTATCCTGACTGGACGTCTATTGACGTCCTCAGGATAATCCGCGATCGCGGCGATCGGTAGTGCCGTGGGTCAGTCTGAAGCCTTTTACCATGTGACCAGCCGTGACCAATCACGGCTGATCACAGTGTAAATAGGAAGAGCTCTCCTGACGGGGAGGGGCTGCGCTGAACGTTTATCAGTGCAGCCCCCCTCAGGATCACCCCACTGGACCACCAGGGAGCCGGCCCAGGACCACCAGGGAGCCCCCCCAGACACAGCGAGGAAGCCGCCCAGGACCACCAGGGAGGAAATGAGGAGGCTGCCCAGGACCGCCACAGAGCCCCCACTAAACCACCAAGTAAGGGCATTATAGTGCACTGTAGGGATGGCACTGTGCCCATATATGATACCTGCCAGTGCCATCCCTAACAGTGCTGTATGCACCAGTGCCCATCAGTGCAACCTTATCAGTGCCACCTCATCAGCACCAATCTGTACTGCCTCCTCAGTGCCTATCAGTCTAGCCTCATCAGTAGAGTTGAGCGAACCCGGACTGTAAAGTTCGGGTCTGTACCGAACTTTGGGGTGTCCGGGACCCGGACCCGGACCCGGACTTTTCAAAAAAAGTCCGGGTTCGGGTCCGGTGTTCTGGTAATTTTAATGAAAAATCTTAAAAATGCTGTAAAAAAGCCCAGGAAGGTCCTAGAGGTCTGCAAAAGGAAGGAAAATGTGGGTAAGGGTGGGACAAGTGCCCTACAAAGAAATGGGGACAGGGAAATAACTTTAAATATTTTTTAAAAAATAAAAACATAAAAATGCAAAAATGGAGATCATCTTCAAAATGGGTCTGAAAAGTATTAATTAACATTAGAGGCCATAGAACTGTTCTAAAATCATCTTCAAACTGTGTCCAAAAAGTATAAATAAGCCCGGAGTACCCATATCACTGTTCT
>BLSH010288295.1:17229-41450 GCA_018402905.1 Glandirana rugosa
TCTTACATGTATACAGAATCTTGTTGTCATATGTCACGGAACGCTTTCATAAGCCGGGGGAAACTTGAAACGCTGGAAAACGGTGTAAAGTCCGAAGTTTGTATTTCTATATTTTGACATTAAAAAACACTTCTTAGTTGTTCACCCTGTGTTAGTACTTCACCTTGCTTTAAATAACCTATAAAGTTTGAAAAAATTGTTTATTTTTTGACTTTTTAACCCGCACGTTTTAATAAGTTGGGGAAATGAAAGTCACGTCGTTTGAGAGAGGTCTTCAAGTCACTCCTAGAGATTTACTAGGTTACAACTGGAGTTACTGTCTTCACAAAAAATTACAGTTTTATATCTTTATGTTTGAAGCCTGAAATGTGGCAAAAGGTCGCAAAGTTCAAAGGGGGCCGAATACTTTCGCAAGGCACTGTATACTGTTGTTCTAAGACATATGTACATTCTTCTTGTTATTGTGTTGGTTGGATGTAATGTATAATATATAATGTTAGACTAATCACCTGCTGGTATATCTGCATATCTTTACTCTTAGAGATCTATGCTAGGTGTATTAGTACTAAAGCTGTCAGCAATTTTGGGTGAGTTACTAGTTATTGTCCTAGAAAGGGATCATCTCTACATACGCCGGAGCCCTGTTCTAGGTGGAGGCACTGCCAATTATATATATTCATAGTCCACTCTTCCTTTAGCGAAGGCTCTGGCTCATTTGGTTACCTGCAGGTTAGTGCCATAGCCTGTGTGGAGAGGGGAACTTCATTAATTCTCACGGGGTATGTTTTTGAAGACGCCTGGAAGTTGCCACTGCTGGTTTTAAAGCTTATCTAAACCCAAAAATTAAAACGTAATATATTTCAGCATACCATTCTTTAAATGTGATCGCTGCTTTAGTTAGTAACAGGATTCCTGTATTATGGTTGCTATAATCATTCCTCCACTGTATATATGGAGAAGCAATATAGCCACCTTTGGACAGCAGCAATGTTGACCTGTGGAGGTGGCATTGTAAGATAGACTAGTAGATTTAAATGGACTTTACATAATTGGTTAACAAATAACCAGTTGCCGACTGCCCGCCGTGGCTTGACAGCGGAAACTTGGCTCGTTATCGCAAATCGCTGTCACCTGACGGCGGCTGCGAGATCGCTCACTGCATTCCGGGGGGGCCAGGGAGCGGGTAGGGCGGACTCGATGTCCGACGGTTACCCGCGATCACCCTCCCGGAGTGACAGAACGGGGGTCCGTGTATGTAAACATGTTCGCTGCAATATCGCAGTCCCGATAAAAATCGCAGATTGCTGCCATTACTAGTAAAAAAAAAACCAACCAAAAACCCATAAATTAATTGTCATCATTTGTAAATGCAGCAGCTTTTGCGCAAACCAATCAATACACGTCAATTGCAATTTTTTTTACCAAAAATAAAAGGAAGAATATAATTTTTTTTTTTTGGTTATGTATAATAGCAAAAATAAGAATTTTTTTTTTTTTTTGCAATATTGTCGCTCTTCTTTTGTTTATAGTGGCAATCGGAAATGACGCAGAGGTGATCAAATACCACCAAAAGAAAGTTCTATTTGTGGGAAAAAAAGGACGCAAATTTTGTTTTGGGTACAACGTTGCAGGTCCACGCAAAAAGTGCTCTGGTCCTAAAGTGGGAAATCCTTCCGGGTCTGAAGTGGTTAAATACAACTTAGCAGTTGTAGATTTTTTTTTAAATTTGGGGGATAAAGATTTTACATTAAAGCGTAAAAACTGACCATTCTAAGCCGGCCAAAATCAATCTGTTTACATATCTTCAAGCCACTGTGGCATATGTTTGGCAGTTGATTCCGAAACACGGCACTATTATTTTTAATATGACATAACTGCCCCATCTCTGGAATGTGGGTTTGTGCTTTGGAGGTGTTTTAGTGCACTTTGGGTTTACATTTTGTTAATTATTTTTTTATTGCAGTTGTAATTGTGCCCCAAGCCACTGCCCAACTCCCCGTGACTTTGTGTGACAATCCCTTGCCTATTAACCTAGAAAATAGCCATTAGTGATCTCAAATGTTCAGCTCCCTTTGATTTCAATGGGGTTCGGGTTAGGGATCCAGACTTTCATGTTTTCCAAAATGAACCTGGTTATGTTTGGCTCAACCCCACTGTTCATCTGCATTATAAGATCTATATTCTGAACTGTTTTACTGAAGTAGTGATTCTCAGCCAGAGTCATCTGTTGTTATGGAGTCTTATGGAGACTATGCCACAGAGACATTGCTGTGAAATAAAGTCAATTTTTGTGCAGTTTTCATATTTTGTTGTATATTGTTCTGCAGTGTATGTGTATCAGGGAGCTGGTTATCTTACCTGCAGTATCAGAAGACACTCTGCAAAATTGTTGCAGTGAGACTGCTTAATGCTAGTGCCAGCTAAGACTCTGTGTCATCAAATCCTGCCAGCAGAGTGTTTACCACCAGGGAGCAAAGTATACAGGGAATTGTAGTCCCAGTGCTCAAGTTACACATTCTTTTGAACTGCTGGAGAACTACAATTACCAGCCGGCTGGCAGAAAAGAACAGATTCTTGGGAGAGCTTATAAAAAAAGCTGGGCTAGGCCTAGATCTCCCTCTTGGGACGCTGGCCTGGATCTACAAGCAGGGGCTTTGTGTTGGAGAGTGCTGAGATTGAGTTGCAGCCTGCACAAGAAGAGTCACCATGAGGCAAAGGATAAGACTGGACTTAGGGGACAGATGCTGCCTCCTAGGTCAATCCACAGAAAATTGTTTCAGGCATCTGCAGCCGGTCGGGGACATCCTGCCTGAGAGAGTTGGATCCCAGGTACATATCCAGATGCACCTGCAACGACGCTGTGAAGTGTGTTGGGCCACTACAGAAGCCTGCCTGTTCCAGGATGTTCATTTGGGCCTGGACCGTAGGATTGAGTGAGAGGGCATTTGCCCATTTGCAGGCAACAAGGACACTGCATACAGATAGAGTTGTATGAACACTGTATACAGACATCATTGCTCTTAGTCTCCTTGCTGACACCTGTAGTACTACAGGACACAAGGCCATTTAGATACAGAGACACTGTATACAGACACCATTGCCCTTTCACCCTGCTGTGGAAGATCTTGCATTCTTTACTTGATAATCCAGGACAGTTGTGTTGTTTGGCCCTGCTATTCAGGAGTTTAAGTGCACCAATGAAAGTGGCTAGCTGAAGATCCAAAGCCTCATCCTTCTTTAAAGGGACTGAAGTTACTGTAACCATATGGGCACACGCACATTATCAGGGCCCTGTGTATGTAGTGGGTGTGCCGGATAGTTTACCTTGGAGGTTGATCTATTGAATTTGAGTACAGTGTTAGCAATTGGGCCTGTGGTGTCAGGGGATAGAAGAGAGAGGTCTGATATAAGAGAAGGTCATTCCTCTGCTCTCCTCCTGCCTGGACTTATGGAGACAATTTGAGTAGAGGTAAACCAATCCAATATAAAGTGTCATATTGTGATCTATTTGTCATTTAAGTGTGCCTCTGCTCTTGGGGCTATTCTCAGGTTTGGAATCCCCTGAAAGCAGAATTAATACATTATTGAGCTATATTGCTCTTGATCTCAGTTATTGCTCTCCACTTGCAGTACTATATATACTGCTATTGTCTGTTACCCTTTTCCACAAAAATATTGCAGTAAAGATAATTTCTGTGTTTTATCATAACATGTGTGGTTTCATTGGTCCTTGCACTTACACTATCGCTGAGTGTGCCATAGGGGCTGAGGCTATTCTTGGGGTTGACAGGCAGAGTACGGGACTGAACATACTTAAGCGGCACCTTTGGGGGTGGGGCTACATATGCATGCTCTTCTTTTCCATTTTGACCCTGTTTTACATTACTGATTTTAACTTTGCACCTGTTTAATAAACTACAAGTTACAATTACTCAGTGTCTTATCATCCAATTATGCACCATGTTACATTAGTACTTTGCGGCAGCTTACCAAAGTTGTATTATTCACTCATTGTTAGTGCCTAGTGGAGGTCTTCTTTAAAAAAATGTGTTTAAATGCATTAATGTGCAGCAAAAAAAGGAAATTGCTTTTAAGAATTTTATCTATTCATACTGTAATACTAATAGTAATGATTAGTTTATCTTTGAAAAATCCTTTCTACAATCCTTCCTGCTATATGCCTTAAGGAAATCCTAATGCTCATGCTTGCTATGATTTTGCTGCTCATCATAAAATCATTTTGTAGCATGAATTAGACAAACCTTTTGCTAATATGAAACATTTATCTTAAGGGGATCTTCTGATATTGCCACCAAATTGTCCTGCTCTACAGAGACAGATTGCTATCTATCATATTATCTAAACACAAAGTATTTTTCTTCTTTCTTTAATGCCACATTTACACAGCACATTTGTGAGATTTTCATTTGGAAAGTGTGAATAACATCTTGATAACACTTTCAAATAACTCCTTCAAAAAGCCAGCTCCTAGACATTTCACATTTACAGCTGTAATGGAAAGGAAATTGCCTTTAGCTTTGCAGCAGTGTCTGCAATTCTGATAGAAAAATGCCTAGGATGGTCCCTGTAGGTATGACATCATAAGAGTAATCATTACATCTCCCTGGAGCCTACAGAAAGCTTTAAGACTTTTAGTATCAAAGTTAAAAAAGAAATAGCCACCAGGATCCTTTGCATTAAGTGCATGCTTCCTCATTTATATCTACAACAAAGGAATAGTATGATGATTGATCTACAAACACTACATGAAAGCAGAAAATATACTCAGCCGACCAGTACTCAATTAGCCTTGTGTTGCTAAATATTGTTTTGGCAAAAAGGCTGACTCATTAGAGTAATGTTCATAATTCGAACATCATGTTGATTATATTTGTAGACAAACAAAAAGACAGAGAAATCCAGCGCAAATAGATCATAGTGCAGGAGGTATATGTAACTATTTCTATTAAAAAATGTATTGCTTGTTAAAAAAAAAAAAAAGTATGACTGCATTCATAAACATGATGGAAACAGAATGTAGTGTGGTATATTGGCAGCCCTTGTGACAACAGGTCCACTTTGAGGCTCAAGAGTGCTGGGGAAACCCGGCCAGGCTTGATGGGATGCACGCTGTTGGTACTGGCATTTCGGCACTCCCAGCATGTGATGTCACCCAGGAGATGTGTAAGTTCTGACAACTGTAATTTTGGAGGCATTGAAGCATGGAAAAGACATACGTCAACCCTTAACAGATGGTTTTCCATCCCCAGAACCCTTGGAAGTAGTACATGGCTGGGAGGAAGCTCTTGCCTCTTCAAACTTGCGGTGCATGGGCTTCCTCATGCTTCAAAGCCTGTGAAAGGACCCGAGAATTTGTGGCATCTAGTATAAGAATCACTATTGGTTGGCAACCCTCCTTGACCACCCTTACAAGTAACAGAACTCATCCCATCCCCACAGAGGATAAAATCTATTGAGGGCACCTTAAAGCGGTAGTAAACTCAGCCCAAGAATCTAAATTCAATCAATATTTAAATACCACATAACATTGGAAATCTAAATAGCCTACATACAACTGATATAAAGCCTCTCACATGCCATAAACGAGCACTTTTAAAACGGTCCTGCAGGGTATAAGGCAGTGCCATTGTAACTGCTGGCTTCCGCGTCTTTATTAGAATATATTTCCGCCCTCAGTTAGTGTAGATGCCGGTAATCTCGCGCATGCGCAATAGTTACATTAGCCAAGCCTCGTTTTTGTTCATCTCACCATGGCAACATGTCTTTCTCCACAACACCTGTGACGTACTGAGTCACATGGGCGCCAGGAAATCCTTTACAATGCAGAAGTCTAATTGAGAAGTATCGCGTTAGGTTGGGGCTGACAACACCTCAAGGAGATGATGCAGCCCCGGCATAGACGCTGCATTTTCCGGCAGCCTTAGCTTGCCGGAAAATGAGGGGCTAGCGGCGCATGCGCTGCTGATGTCATCTACGGAAAAATAATAGGTTTCACAGAAAGGAAGAAGGTAAGGAGAGATCAGACACTGGGACAGCAATCTTAATAACAGTATTGATCTTTACATTGAAAATGAGAGGAGGGGGTTTACTACCGCTTTAAAGATGAGTTTATGTAACGTCTTTCCAGACTCTGGTAGGCTACAGTCTCATGAAAAACTTAGCTTTGAGGCTTCTGTTGGTCAAGAAAGGAGCGGTGAAGGAGCCACCTCAGTGATGCTTTTCAAAAAAAAATGTAGTCCTCGGCGCCTAGGGCTGTCAGCTTTCACATCCCATCAGCAGCGTCTGCATCATATGGTGGAAGATTATCTAGGGGCAAAAGCAGACATGAAGAGCTTTCCAGTTGATGATCCACTGGGTTACTGGGTTCTGAGAATAGACCCCTGTCTAGAACTTGCCCAGTATGCAATTGAGCTGCTGGGCTGCCCTGCATCCAACATACTTTCTGAATGGGCAATCAGTGCTGCCAGAAGTTTTGTGACAGATAAGAGAATGCATCTGTCCACAGACTCCGTGGACCAACTTATATTTATCAAAATGAACCAGTCTTGGATTAGCAGCAGCTATCAAACCCTTGATGCCGATGTCGCTGATAAAGTGCTTTCTGGATCTGGAATCTCTGAAAGACTGTCTAGGCGACCTAGCTTTGTGGGTGTTTATTTCATCTGGAATAATTTTTTTGGCGTAGGTTTCATGGGCACATTTAACACCTAAGGACCAATTATTCTGCACCTTGCTTTCATCAAGAGTACCTCTATAGGGATACAGTGTGAAGGCACCACCAGCACCCAAAGCACAATTTTTCAACACCTGTTAATTCTATCCAGAGTCTGTGAAAGAGACACCAAAATGTATCCAAAAAATCTCTAATCTTGTTCTGAGTGCACTACATTGTGACCGTCACCTCATGATACAGACTGGCTCCCCAAGCCATTGTTAACAAAATAAAGAAAGCTTGCCGGGAAAATGTAATTTTTTTTTGGTTTTATAAATGTCATTATTGCTGCAGCATGTTCTATACCCGGTAAAACTGTGCCACTTTACAGGCAGACTAAGGGGACCCCCCAGGCACTATATTTAACCACTTAAGGACAGGAAGGATTTACCCCCTTCTTGACTAGGCCATTTTTTGCGATGTGGCACTGTGCCGCTTTAACTGACAAACAAAATTTATGTCATTTTTTCCCACAAATAGAGCTTTCTTTTGGTGGTATTTGATCACCTCTGTGTTTTTTATTTTTTGCGCTATAAACAAAATTAGAGCAACAATTTTGAAAAAAAAAAACAATATTTTTTACTTTTTGCTATAATAAATATCCAAAAAAAATGTAAAAAAACAAGTCAGTTTAGGCTGACATATTTTCTTCTACATATTTTTGGTAAAAAAAAAAATTGCAATAAGCGTATATTGATTGGTTTGCGCAAAACTTATTGCGTCTACAAACTACGGGATAGATTTATGGACTTTTATTTATTTATTTATTTTTACTGGTAATGGTGGCAATCTGATTTTTAGAGGGACTGCGACATTACGGTGGACAAATCTGATCCCAAATAACACTTTTTGGGGACCAGTGACATTATTACATTGATCAGTGCTATAAAAATGCACTGATCAATGTATAAATGACACTGGAAGGGAAGGGGTTAACACTAGGGGGCGATCAAGGGGTTAAGTCTGTTCCCTGGGTGTGTTTTGAATGTAGGGGGGAGGGCTGCCAGGGACATGACAGAGATTGCTGTTCCCGATCACTAGTAACATAAGATTTGTGTCATGTACTCTGTCAGAATGGGAATCCTCCTTATTTACATATCCCTGTTCTGCCTCTGTACACAGTGATAGCGGGCGGCCGGTGGACATTGATTCTGCCAGACCCGCGGGTGTGCTACTGGCAGTGTGTGCGCCTGCATTCTCATGTGCACAGACCGCAGTATAGGTATGTCGGTTTGTGCAGGAGAGCCAACCTAAAAGTACGGTGGCTGGTCAGCAAGCGGTTAAAGGAATTTTTCATTTTTATTGTTATTTCTCATTTTTATGGTTTCACTTTATGCATCAGTAAGTCACTACTAATTCAAAAATGATGTTTTTAACAAACTTTGTGCTCATTGATACATGTCCCCCAGGGCAGTACTCTGACCCCAATATACTTTGTATGCCCAATTAGTTGCATACAAGCCTTCAAAATGGGCACTTTTGATTTTTCCAGTTTGGGTCCAATAGACTTCAATGGGGTTTGTTATTCGGTTCCGAACTTCTAATGAGGAAGCACTTTTGCAGGCCCTATTGACCGTATGAACCGTGGTCTTTAACTGGAACTAGGGTTGAGTGCCCGTTTTATCTTTTCATTTCACTACTGATTATATTTGTATATGCACTTATGATAAAACCCTTTAAAACAAGGCCTGAATCAGAGCCTCTACTTCTCATTATTGTAGACAACAGCTGGTTTGGTCAACAATAACCTCTTTCATTATCCACCCATTACTTGCATACAGGGACCCTGATAAGGGGGTACCACCTGTTCTCCTGTACATGGCCCAGCCCAGCAGGGGAGGCCTGGGCAGCATGGGGACCAGATATGGGCAGGAAGGGTGATCTGTGTGGCAGGGGGGACAATTCTAGGAATAGATCCCCTGTATGGCTCTCTGCAGCAGCTGAAAGCTGGATCCCCTTCCCCTCTCTCCCACCAGCTTTCAGCTGCTACAGAGAGAGCCATACAGGGGATTGGTTCTAGTAAATGCCCCCCACTGCACTGATCACCCTCCCTGCCCACATCTGATTCCCTCTGCTGCCCAGGCTTCCCTGTGTGGCCCCCACCCCCACAGTGCTACCGGCTGCCCTCTTCTCCTCTCCTTTCCCTAGTAACTATGTCTTATTCTTATTATTCTTATTATTAGAATACAGGATTTATATAGCGCCAACAGTTTGCGCAGCACTTTACAACATTAGGGCAAACAGTACAATTACAATACAATTCAATACAGGGGGAATCAGAGGCCCCTGCACATTAGAGCTTACAATCTAGTAGGGAGGGTCAAGTGAACGAAAGGATAATAACTGTGGGGGATGAGCTGATGAAGAAAATAAAAGTGCAATTGTTAGGTGGAGGCAGGATAGGCTTCTCTGAAGAGAAAAGTTTTCAGGGATCGACTAAAAGTGGATAGATTTGGAGACAGTCTGACAGATTGGGGTAGGGAAATCCAGAGGATGGGAGAGGCTTGGGAGAAGTCCTGGAGGCGCATTTGGGAGGAGGTGATGAGGGAGCTGGAGAGCAGGAGGTCTTGGGAGGAATGAAGAGGATGATTAGGTTGTTATTTTGAGACTAGGCTAGTGATATAGATGGGGGGTAGAGTTGTGGATGGCTTTGTAACTTATTGTTAGTATTTTGAATTTGATTCGTTGAGTGGCAGCCAATGGAGGGATTGGCAGAGGGGGGTAGCAGACTCTAAGTGGTTTGTAAGGTGGATGAGTTTGGCAGCAGCATTCATGATGAAGGGGGGATAGTCTATTTAAAGGTAAGCCAATGAGCAGGGAGTTGCAATAGTCGAGGCAAGAGATGACCTGGGAGTGAATCAGGAGCTTTGTGGTTTCATTGGTTAGAAAGTGACGTAGTTTAGAGATGTTGCGGAGCTTGAGGCAGCAAGCCTTGGAAAGTGATTAGATGAGGGACCAAAAGTAGAGTTCTGAGTCCATGTTAACACCTAGCACCCTGTCATGCAGGGATGGGTGGATGGTTGTGCCATTGCTCTCGACAATGAAGTCAGGGGAAGAGGCACATGGGGGAGGAAATATTATGAGCTCGGTTTTGGACAAGTTGAGTTTGAGGAAGTGGTGTGACATCCAGACACATATGTCTGTTGGTAAGTTGGTGATGTGTAAGGAGACTGATGTAGTGAGTTGAGGGGTGTAGAGATAGATTTGGGTGTCGCCAGCATCAAAATTATACTGAAAGCCATGGGACTGGCCCAGGGAAGAGATGTAGATTGAAAATAAGAGAGGTTCAAGAACAGAACCTTGGGGTACCTCGACGGGTAAAGGAACAGGAGAAGAGGAAATAGAATTGTAAGTGACACTGAAGGTGTATTGGGATAGGTAGGGTGAGAGCCATTGAACAGCACAGTCATGGAGTCCGAGGAAGTAAAGTTTTTTGAGGAGGAGGGGGTGGTCAACTGTATCAAAGGCAGCCAAAAGGTCCAGAAGTAGAAGTACAGAATCATGTCCGTTGGTTTTTGTGGTGAGTGCAGTGCAGTGAGTGATCAGTGCTCACTGTGTTCATTCATAACATTCATAACAGAAGCATGGTATGGATTTTGGGGGGGACCCCATGACATTTTTTTTTTCTAATTCTGTCATAAGGTTCCCCTTAATCACTTCAATACACTGTGTTATATATACTACACTGACTGCACCATATAGTCTGAACTGTATTACATATACTATGTTATTCCCAAGGTCCAAACTTTAGCTGTGGGGGAGGAGTATAATCCTAGGAGTACCGAGTATACGCTCCCTGCGAATCCACATTTTTGGAGAACTGCTCTGAGGTAGGTGCAGTGTACTCTGTCAAACGCCTTCTCTGCATCCAATGATAGGAGCAGAGAAGGTGTCTTGTGGTGTTCTGCCCACTGTATGAGATTTAAAAATCTTCTGGTCCCATCAGAGGCTTGCCTACGTGGGACAAAGCCCACCTGGTCTTTGTGGACTAGTTTGGAAATAAAAGAGGATACACGTGTGGCTAGGATTTTTGCATAAATTCTATTATCTGCATTCAGGAGGGAGATGGGTTGTAATTGGCGGGTTCATCATGAGGTTTACCAGGTTACGGGATGATGACGATGAGCACCTCCTTAGGGATATTACCAGTGCGCATTATGTGGTTAAAAGAGTTGGTTAGATGGGGTTCCAGAAGGTGTGCAAATGCTTTGAAATATTAGTTCCCATATTCATCTGGTCCAGGGGCCTTGTGGAGTGGCAGTGGTTGTATAGCTTTTAGCACTTCACCTTCAGTGAATGGCTCGTTAAGCTGTTCCAGTTGGTCTGTGGTAAGGGAGGGTAAATGTAGGGAGTCAAGGAATTGTGATATTTGTGCGGGAACTGGTTCAGGATCTGAGGGAGAGTCTTTTAGTTTGTATAAAGATGCATAGCAGTGACTAAAGCAGTTTGCTATGTCTTTAGGGTTGACGACTTTTTGCCTTTTACTTTTAGCAGTCCGCATATAAGGTATTTTTGCAGCTGCTGCTCTTTGTTTAACTTGTTGGGCCAAATGAGAGCCAGGTTTGTTCCCAAAGGCGTACCCATTTATTTTTAAAAGTTTAATATGATAATCGTATGAAGTATGCAGAAAAGAACGTAGTTCTTCCCTAAGGTCACGTAGCTGGGTTGTATCTGCGTCGTTGAGTGGTAATTTGATGGATTGTTCTAGTTTAGTTTTCGGTCAATGTAATTGTTTACTGTCTCAGTTCACACTTGCTTCTCCCTGGCCCCAAGTTTGATGAAAACTCCCCTTGTATACGATTTATGTGCATTCCACAGTAATGAGTCACCTGTCACTGAACCAACATTGTACTTAAAGCAAGTTTCTATATTTAGTCAAATCTCCTCCTGACACTTGGGTTAAGAAAGAATGGACATATTTATGCGCTAGCAAGAGTGTTTCGTCCTTTTACCACCAAGCGCAAGGGTTATGGTTACTGGCGTGTGATCAGGCCACGTTATTAGGCCTATATCAGCCTTAAGTATAGATTGCAGAGTGATTGTGTGTCAGGAAGAGATTGCAGTCCCTCAGGGTTGTATTGATGGATGCTAATTCCTTTCTGCGCTGAGAGGTTGCAGCCGATAGATCTTGGTTGAGAAGTATCCCAGTATATGGCTTTGGGAGGTTGCAAGCTGTTCAAGCTGCACGGAGGAGCCACTCCTTTATGTGTTAAAAATGGATGCTCATCAGAACGCCTCTACGGACTGTGTCTGGGAGGTGGGCAGGTTTGGGCATCCTGTGTGCCCTGTCCATGAGGAGATCTTTGGGAGTCAAGTCCAGTATTAACTTCAAAAAAAGTTGTTGCAGGTAGGAGATCAGGTCTTTTGGCTTAACTGCTTCATGGACCCACCTTATCTTAAGGTTGTCTCGCCGCGAGCAGTCTTCGAGGTCTGTGACTTTTAATTGGAGTTTATGGATCTGATCAGCTTGTTCCTCATGCGCATTGACCATCTCATCATGCGCTTTTACCACTTCAGTTATTTGATTTTCCAGATGCTCAGTGTGGGCATCAATATCTTCAATTCTATTAGTAAGGTTGATGAGCGCAACTCATTTTGCAAGCCTGTTTGAAGAGAGATAAGCATGGCTTTTAGAGGCTTGAGCATCAGAAGCAGGGAAAGCAACTAGAGATGTTGTGTGATCTGCCTGTAGTACTGCTTGTGTGCCTGAGGTGTCAGCCCAGTGGTGCTTTTTGGCAGAGGGGAGCTTGTGAGGGGAATGAGCAGGGGAATCTGCAGCTCCCTTACCCCGATCTGCTGGCAAGGGTGAGGAGGGTTGGTGAGGAGATTCCTCCACTTCACACAGGTTTTTCAGCACCTCTTCTGACTGTGAGGGAGGCGGGGGAGGAGAGCTGCAGCCAACTTGTGTGTGTCTGCTGGCTGACAGCAAGTAAAAGTCCATGAGGCTTCATGGTCCTTGTGGCTTGTTTTTCTTTTGGGAAATAGTCCGAGTGTGTCCCTGCATTATGTTCTGCCTTGTGGGGCAAATGTGGATGGCTGGAGTGCTTTTAGCCGCTTCAGAGAGCCGGGAGTCGGCAGAGCTTCACAGACGAGTGGCCATCTTCAGCAGCAGCCAGGACACACCCCCAGTTTTGCATTCTTTAATCTGCCCAACAACAAATTGGCCAAAAAATGCATAAAAATGCAAATCACAGCAAAATCACTGTAAACTTGCGGGTGTAAAAACAAAAAATGCACTGCAAAAAGCACTGCAGAAATTGATGAAAAGCAAACTGCATAGATGTGAACCATTCCTAAGTAGACATAATACCTCCCAACTGTCCCTCTTTTGGAACCAAATCCCTCTGTCACTCTTTCTTCTTCATTAAAAGTATTGTACTGCACTAAACTTTTATGTTAACCTTTGCACTATTCTATATGCTGCTTTGAAAAGCCAACATCAAGGAAAAGTAGTAATAAAAAAATTAGATTAAACCCATCATTTTCTGTGCATGAATTCTTCTGTGTTACTGGAGCCATTGCAAAGGCATGTGATTTGCCTATATGCTTTGTGCTATAATTTGCACAAAAGTGGGAGGTATGAACATACCAAAAAAACAGCACTGAAGATTAGCAAGGCACCTGGGAACTGGAGGTGCTGTAGTTTAGGACTTCAGCACAGTGACTTCTGGAGCTAACAGCAAGGAAGGTTAACCTACTGCCTGGTGACATCTTACTTCTAAAAAGGTAATTTATTTTGTTGTCTCTAACTTCCTGGATGATTGAAAACAGTGCATGCAGTCTCCAAAGTGACTCCAACATGCAGCCTTGCATACATGACAATATTCAAACATCCACCATTAATGACATCTGTCCCACCATAAAAAGTGGGGAAATGTTGTGGAAGCCATTCACAAAAATGTCAAGGGGATGAGAAAGAACTAATCACTGGTTGATGGAGGCTTCCTGCAGCTGATCTTTTCCCAGGACTCACTTACAATCACTTGTCCTGTGTCTTCATGGAGAAACAACCATCTTGATAGAGACATAAGACTCAGAGTAGCTTCTTCATTTTAGACCTATTGACTGATGGTCTGTTGAACTGAAGAATGGTGAAGGGATAGATCAGAAAGCAGTAGGGGAGTTGGAGAATTATATCCAAATAATTAATAGCGTAGGAGCAAGGAGATCCTAGCACTACATATCATCATGTACAGCCTTCACACCAAAAGGCCTTCAGAAGAACAATAATCATCATTCACCATTTGTCACTACAGTGATCATCTAGTGAGAATAGCAGTCATCAGAGACAGGAGTGCATGAGATCTGCCATCTCATGCTGGAGATTTAAAGATTTAAGGAAACAGGAATAGGAGAGCCTCGGCAGTGTCACACAACAGGATACACACTGCTATTTCTCACAAGAAATTAAAGAATTCAACAATAAACTGCATCACCGAATTTTATGCTGTTGTTACATTACTTTATCACTAAGTAACTATTTATCCTACAGGTGGTGTAACCTGTCAACCTATATGTTCTTGGTACCTAAGGTCTTATGAAACCTACATCTGTCATTATAAAACTCCTTGTATTTTCCTCTATAAAATCAAAATGTTTTTCTTTGGTAGCAAAGGTCTGGATGACATAAATATGCCCATAGTTATGTTTGGCAAAATTTGAACTTGGTCTGACTGACACTCAGACCCAGTGGCCTATGGGCAATTTGTGGTCAAATAAATTTGCAGCATTTCACAACAATAGTCAAGAATAGTAGTTCTGGGAAACCGCATGTTAATTATAAACCACAATAAAACAAAGATATCATATGATTGAGTGTCAATATACTCGCTTAGCAACACTGCTTTTAAATAATACCTAATGACTGAAGACCTGCCTTCATGAAAAATTCAGAACATGAAAGCATCACTGGCACATGAAAAAAAAGCTGCCTTCACTTATTGTAAAGCCTGATTCATTCTCTGCTAATACAAACTCCAGTAGTACTATATGTATAAAGAAGATGTAAAAACCAAATACCAGACCAAAATTATAAAGATAAACTGTACTATTATTATGAAATGAAGTGAGTGTGGACTATTGGGTGCGTCTGAGTCATACATAGCCTTTTTCTTGAGTGATTTAAAATTGGATAGATTTATATTTCAAGTGTAGTGGGATCGTTACATAATCTACAGTGCCTTGAAAAAGTATTCATCCCCCTTAAAATGTTCCACATTTTGTCATGTTACAACCAAAAACGTAAATGTATTTGATTGAGATTTTATGTGATAGACCAACACAAAGTGGCACATAATTGGGAAGTGGAAGGAAATTGATAAATCGTTTTCAAAATGTTTTACAAATAATTATCTGAAAAGTGTGGTGTACATTTGTATTCAGCCCTCTTTACTCTGATACCCTTAACTAAAATCTAGTGGAACCAATTGCCTTCAGAAGTCACCTAATTAGTAAATAGAGTCCATCTGTGTGTAATTTAATCTTAGTATAACTACAGCTGTTCTGTGAAGTCCTCAGAGGTTTGTTAGAGAACCTTAGTGAACATAAAGCATCACGAAGGCCAAGGAACACACCGGACAGGTCAGGGATAAAGTTGTGTTGTTTAAAGCAGGGTTAGGTTATAAAAAGATATCCCAAGCTTTGAACATCTCACATTGCACTGTTCAATCCATCATTTTAAAATGGAAAGAGTATGGCACAACTGTAAACCTACCAAGACATGGCCGTCCATCTAAACCGATAGGTCAGGCAAAGAGAGCATTAATCAGAGAAGCAGCCAAGAGGCTCATGGTGTGGGCAGGGCCGAGAGAGGCATATAACAGGACGTGCAGATGAGCGCTCTGCCGATTATCCTGAGGAATCTGGACTACAGCACCGCCATCCTGCACTCTTTCACCCCAGGACTGACATCCTTGTGTGCTCCCACTTCTTTGATAACCACACTTCTGCTATGCACTGGCTAGATAGAGAGGAACGCAATCTGGCGTAACGTCAGCCTGAGGGATGATGACTACTATTCTTTATTGCTGCACTGGTGCTGCACAGCCACACTAGGCCTTATGGCGGCGTAAGTTCTAACTGTTTGTTTCTCCTTTATATGGCCTTCTGTTGATCGCATATACTGTGACCACCAGCTACCGGGCCCCCTTTAAATTGCTCAGCTCACCAGGTAAAAGGATTGTATGCACCCTGGGCTGCTTTATTTCCCCCCCCCAGCTATGGTCCTGCCTGGACTTCTTTCCCCTCACGTTGAGGGATATCACGTAAACCAATGGGCCCTGTTGGCCTGGAACTGTGGCTACTGTTTTCATCATAGTTTCTTTTTTTCTTTTAATTTTGCTATTCCCATACCCCCTTTTTTTTTTTACTCCTAATGGGTCTAGACTGCTCTCCACAACTACTAATCATCTCACCGATGAACAATAGAGGGCACCCTTACATTGTTCTTTTGTGTCTACTGAGAGGCAGAATGTTCATCAGTACATGTTTAGTTATGGTAATGTATCACTTGCTACTCTACTGCTCTAACTGTATCCTGCAATGAGGGGGAGTTCACACAGAGCTCCTCTATGCTCTGTCAATGGACATCATGGCTACTCACTCTGACAAGGGCTCGCTCATTCTCTCTTGGAATGTGTGTAGACTGGGTGATGGCACTAAAAGCGCTGCAATGTTTAAATATATTTATTCATGTGTTAGAATGGGTTAGTCAATGTCCAGGCCTAAATCCAATTGAGAATCTGCAGCAAGACTTGAAAATCATGTTCACTCTCCATCCAATCTTACAGAGCTTGAGCTACATTGCAAAGAAGAATGGGCAAACATTTCACTCTCTAGATGTACAAAACTGGTAGAGACATCCCCAAAAAGACTTGCAGCTGTAATTGCATTGAAAGTTGGTTCTACAAAGTATTGACTCAGGGGGGCTGAATATAAACACATGCCACGCTTTTCAGATATATATTTGTAAAAAATGTTGAAAACCATTTATCATTTTGCTTCCATTTCACAATTATGTGCCATTTTGTGTTGGTCAATCATATAAAATTCCAATAAAATAAATTTACATTTTTGGTTGTAACATGACAAAATGTGGAAAATTTCAAGGGGTATAAATACTTTTTCAAGGTAGTGTACAATAGGATAGGCTGAACAGGTGTATTTTGAGTTTGTATTTGATTGACTTTGAAAATCTCTAAAATTTGGACCACTGGGCTGTTCTCCAAGAGAAGTACACACAGGGTCCAGAAGAAGCACAGGTTCCAAATGTCTTTTGGTTGGTTCTTGGCACTTTAACCACCTCCCACCCGTCCACTGTACATATGCGGCCAGGTGGGCGTCTCTCCGTTCTGAGTGGAAGTTCAGGAACGTCCCTGAGAACGAGTGCTCGCAGCGCTCATTCTGATCACAGGACCTGGCCGAGCAGAGATCTGGATATGGGCGCTGTGGTTGGCCATCCCAATCACGTGACAGCTGCGTCCAATCACAGATGTCACAATGTAAACAGAGGCTCGTGTCTCTGTGACAGTTCTACCCCCCTGCCAACCTCAGTGAGAGCTCAGTGCGGTGGGGGGGGGGGAGGGGTAATCTGCTGCAGCTCTGTGATAGCTTTCTGTATGAAGATGATTTTACACAGAGAGCTATCACAGATTGCCCCACACACAGTACACCAAGCACCACTGATACCCCTGTCCCCATACACGTCAGTGTCCCCATAAAACATCTGTACCCAGTCCCCAAAACATCTGTCTGTCCCCCATCACATCTGTCACAGTGCACAAAACATCTGTATGGCCCCCATCACATCTGTCACCATACACAAAACATCTGTATGTCCCCATCACAGCTGTCACAGTCCCCAAAACTTCTGTATGTCCCCGTCACATCTGTCACAGTACACAAAACATCTGTCTGTTATTTTTACCAAAGAAATATAGCAGTATAACGAAGAAAAATGAATTTTTTAACAAAATCCTCTCTCTTTTTTTATTTATAGCGCAAAAAAATACCACCAAAAGAAATGATGATTAAATACCACCAAAAGAAAGCTCTATTTGTGTGAAAAAAATTATAAAAATGATAATTTGGGTACAGTGTTGCATGACCATGCAATTGTCATTCAAAGTGCGACAGCACTGAAAGCTGAAAATTGGTCCGGAAAGGAGGGGGGTGAAAGTGCCCAGTATTGAAGTGGTTAAAGTGCATGTTAACCCTTACAATGAAGTTATATTAGCTGTCTTTTTGGTCAGTTAAATATATAATTTAAAGTATTTTATTATATATGTTCAATAAGTGAAAAAATTCCCACCATCAAAATCCTGTTGATCCTGTCAGAAATCCGGGGCTGTTATGATGATGAGGAGGCGGGTGTTCTGTAGTGCTAGTATACTTCCTGTTATTGGTGACAACGCTGCTCCTCCATAGATTCAGCAAGTGAGCATTATTACCTTATGACAAGAAATTTGTTAATGACCAGATCACCAGGTAAATGAAATGTGAAAAAAAGCCTGAGAATAAAATCAGAAATACATGTAGATGTCACTCCCAATGACAGGTTAATTGTGTCATATTACATTTTTGTTCTTGAGTTTACATACATTTTGAACTATTTGTTACATGGCCTCCAGCTAGAGACGTTTCCAGAAAATACCTGTTTGTACCTGCATCCCACCTAATCTGCACTGGTAAGTTGCAATACAGGATAGGATAGGTAGATTGCACCATATTACATTTTTGTTCTTCGGTTTAGATACACTTTAGGTTTCTTCTGCCTGACAGCTGAAGGGTACATGAGTATGGCTTCTGTGAGTTTGTTCAGATAACTGGGGAACTGATATTTGAATGCTTTAAAAGTTATTAAGCCAGTATACCTCACATTTAACAGGTAATGCGGTAAAAGATGAATCAATGCGATTTGACAGTAGTGGTTAGATTACCAGCTGCATGCTCTACCTACTGCAGTTGGTGTACCTTTTTCCAGGAAGTCAAACATATCTAAATGTATTATTTAATTTTTACTACTCTTGCACCAAGGCCTCAATGATTTACAGGATTACGTCAGGGCTGGTGCCACAGCTAGGTGTCCAGCTAGGTGTCCTGGGGGCAGGTAAGGTGGTGGTCATTGGGGGTTCACTGCTGGTCTCCTCCCATTCCTCCTCCTCTGACGCCATGTAAGGGGGGAAGCAGGTCTTTCAGGGGTTGGGAACCTTGTGATAGCACCCCCTCTCAGACAAAACAGTGGTGGGGACTGGTGAAGATGTTGCAGGTGAAGCAATGTAAGCCACAGATCCTTCCGTCTCCTCCTCCATGGCAGTACCTATAGAGGCATCCCACAAAGCCCCCAGGCCACTTCTTGAACGCCTCACAAGGGACTGAAGGCCCACAAACCAAAATCAACTGTGGCAGTTCCTCAGCAGGTAGGACAGACGGCTGTATCTCCGATGGTCCTTGAGAACCACTTTCCTCTGCTGGGTGTGCTGCTGTAGATTGTGGTGCCTCAAACAAATGGCACCTCCTATGCAGGCTCTTGACAGAGCTTGACCCCACTGGCACTGGGGGAGCGCTCAACCTCATGGTCCATAGGGGAGCCCTTGTAGGTGCTATCCTCCTCCTCCTCCACCAGGTCTGGAGAGCCCAGGTGTTGCTCTGCAGATGACGTAGCTACAGTGGTGACTTTAGTAGCAATGGTCCATAGTGCATTGTGTCTTGGCAGGGTACAAGGTAGCCACACAGAGACTACCTGACTGGGAGCACCTCAAAGAGGAAGGCCCGGATTCCCCACAACAGGCCCAGAATGCTAGAGTCAACGTCACTGCCAAACCCCTTCTGGGCATGACACAAAGCCCAGTGTCCAGAGAAACATTATGGATATCAGGTGATATAAAGTAGGACCATGTCACCCGAGCTACAGGTTGTTTTAATATTTTTCACTGTATTTAAAAATTTTGAAGTTTTATTTTATTTTTTTGGTGCAAGTAGCTGGTCTTGCCTAAGGTGAAAAATAGTCTAGCACCGGCTCTGGATTACGTACAGTATATTTAGCTCAAGTGCTGGGCAAATATTACATATTCAAGAATCAAGAAATCTAACGACTGACAATATTTTTTGCTTTTGTTTTTATTTTTGTCTGAGGTCAGGTTTATGTCAAATATTTTAGTGTTCACTACCTCTGTTGGATGTTTTTCTTTCAGGCGTCCACTACCCTTTTTTAGTAAATAATATTTCCTAATTCTACTATGGCCTTGGACAGATAGCTGCTGTGCTGGTATGAAAGTGGTAATGTTTCTCCTGTCTCTCCGGATATGTGGTATACCTCAGGCTTTGCACCTTATCAAGATGTTACATGTGAAAGACAATCACACTTAAGAAACAAATCTGTGGCTCAGATAGGTATATCTAATATAAGTTAAGGTCCTCTGTGCTCTGTAGAGAATAGAAAAAAAAAAGCAGTCCAAATCAGCAATTGTTAGTTGGCCATGACACCATTATTTTTCTGATTTATGGAAACTGCAAGGGTAAATCACCTGTCCCCAAATAAGACAAACTAGCAAAGTATATGGAAAGCAGCACAAACAGATACTCGGCCCTGTTAAAATAAAAAAATGGCTTAATATTGTCTTCTCCAAAGGCCACGCGCTAACGTGTTTCACCTGCCCACAGGCTTAATCATATATGTGGGAGTGACTGGATGACTTCAGGCTATATAGCATTATGAGTGGTTGCAACAGGTAAACCTGAGCTGGACTAACTGATAAAAAAAAATTTGAGATCAAAAAGCTATCCTTATTTACCAGGCGCTGCTTCAAACCATAGAATACATGTGGAGCGTTTGAGCACAAAAATCAAACTAAATATAAAAGTGTTGTTCAGAGGTGCTGTGCAGTGGGTTGGAGTTTACATGACCATAAGTTAATATGTCAGATAATTGTATCAGGGCTTCCTTATGACAGTTGCAAGTGCTTTTTTTTGTTAGAGTGCTTCTTTTTAGATCAAGAACTTTTTGGATCTTTTTTATTTTATTTTTTAAAACATTTTTTTTCAGAATAACTTTGTTCTGTTTTTTATCTTTGTGTACATACCAGGCTGACTTTTATTTGAGGTAACCACATTGTGTTTTTTTGCTGTCCTAATGGGAATTCCTTATGATCCTCCAAACAACACTTCCATATTTATTTAGATGTTGTGTTCAAACACTGCACATGTATTCTATGATTTGAAATATAACCTGATGCCAGTGGCAGCCTGTCATTAGGGGCGCCCGGGCGCCACCCCCTGTACCGTGCCACCCCCTATATGTATAATATATAGGGATGGGCGAACGGTTCGGCCTGAGCATAAGTTCGGGCTGAACTTTCACTGCTCGGCGAACATCCGAACAAACTTGTCGTTTGACTGTTTGTTTGCCCCCCCCGAACCGACCGCAATGCATTGCAGCACTGAACAGTGCATTGCAAGCCCTGATTGGCTGAAGCATAGAAAGCTTCAGCCAATCAGGGCACAGAACACTGTCAGAGTCATGAGTGGACACTGTCATCATGACTTTATCCAATCATGGCTCATTCCCGCCCCACAGTATAAAAGTATACTTTCAATGGCAGCCATTTTCAGTGTGATTTTGGTGTGGAGAGAGATAGAACAGGGCTCTTTCCAGTGCTATTAGTTAGTGTGCTATACTGTGTTATTTCATGTCAATTGTCAGTGTAGAATATTGGTTTACTGTCAGTCTAGGGATAGTGTGAGTGTAGTGAGGAGTACCAGCACTCAGCTTTGCATAGTGTGCAGCTAGAGTAGGGACAGCTCAGATAGTTTCAGTGTAGTCTAGTGAGACCGTGTTACTAATCTTTACATTAGTGTATAGCTAGAGTATGGACAGTTCAGATAGCGTCAGTGTAGTGACGGTTGAACACCGTCTATTTGATTGCGTTACTGCAAGTTTAACGCCATATAGTTCTGTGTGCATTACTGCCAGTTCAAGGCCATATAGTTTTGTGCGTTACTGCAAGTTTAATGCGATTTACTTTTGTGTGCGTTGCTGCAAGTTTAACGCTATATAGTTTTGTGCGTTACTGCAAGTTTAATGCCATTTACTTCAGTGTGCGTTATTGCAAGTTTAACACCATTTACTTCTGTGTGCCTTACTGCAAGTTTAACGCCATATAGTTTTGTGCATTACTGCAAGTTTAATGCCATTTACTTCTGTGTGCGTTACTGCAAGTTTAACGCCATTTACTTCTGTGTGCATTACTGCAAGTTTAACGCCATATAGTTTTGTGCGTTACTGCAAATTTAATGCCATATAGTTCTGTGCGTCACTGTAGGTTTGACACATTATATTGCAGTATGTTATAGTGTATCCATGGAGTGTGTCTGTGTAGTGTGAGTACTCAAATGAAAGTGCACCAAACACCACTTTACATTGATTAAAGTGCATCTACGTTCAGATTTCCACTTCTTCTTTACATTTGCTAATAAGCACCACCCCCCCTCAATAATGTCTGGTGAGGACAACAAGGAGAGGCAGACATTCCCTTGGCACTGTAAGGGGGCCAGCAAAAAATGTGTCCACAGGTAAAGGTGGACGTGGTGGTCAGTCCTCAGGAAGGGCATCATTTCCTCTGTTTAGTGAGTTTGCCCGTGCTATCCAGCCAAAGCATACAGAGGAGGTGATGGACTGGCTTACTAAACCTTCCTCATCCTCCTCATCCTCTGTCATGCAAGCAGAGGCAAGTGTGCAGTCCACTGCACTTGCCTGAGTGGATAAACCTGCCTCCTTTTCCACATCTATTCCTGCCATAGCCCCAATATCAACCATGGAGGAATCAGCTAAGTTATTTGACCACAGCATCAGTCACTTGTTTCTTGATGATGCCCAGCCATTACTGGATTCAGATGCTGGTTCTGAGGTTGAGGATGACAGAAACATGAGCCTAGAGAGAGGGGAGAATTCTGGTAGAAAAATTGGCATTCATGTTCCCCCAGCCACAGTGTATTGCCAAGTTGTCTCCAGTAGTAATGGTGATGAGGAAGATGGAGGAGATGGAGATGATGATGATGAGGCCACTGATGTGACTTGGGTGCCAGATAGAGCAGAGGAGTAAATTGAAGGTGAGGCGGCACAACCCCAAGGAGGCTGAAATCAAGAAAGAGTAGAGAGCAGCCACCCTATTCCATCACATTCTACAGCTGTTATCTCCTGGCCCACTTCCCAAAGCTCAGCGGTCTGGGTCTCTTTCAGCACATCTGCAGCAGATCGCACTGTTGCTGATACCTGTGTCTCAGGCACATCAAACATGGCAAAAACATTAGCCATTTGGGTACCACATGCTTAACAAGGCATATAACGTCCAACCACTCAACCCGGTGGCAAGAGCACGTAAAAGCCACACAAAAGGGGCACTTCCTCCTTACCCACTTCAGTCTGCCCCTGCTATACCGAGTCATGACCTCTCAGCAGCCTCCACTGACAGGGATGATGATATAGCACAGGGTGTCCCAGGTCCTAGCAGCACATCTGCCAGAAGCACACCACCAGCTGTAGACTGTAGGCAGAAAATTTCTCTGCCCCATCTGCTGCAGAGGAAAAAAAAATACAGTCCCTGCTTCCCACGTGCCCAGCGTCTAAATGCAAGCTTGTCAAAGCTGTTGGCTCTCCAACTTCTGCCTTTCAGCCTGGTGGATTCTGCCCCCTTCCGTGAATTTACACAATGTGCTGTACCACAATGGCAGGTTCCCAGTCGCTATTACTTTTCACATAAGACCGTTCCATCTCTCTATCATCATGTGGAAGGGAATGTTCTGGCATCGTTGGGCAAGGCAGTCAGCCGTAAAATCCACCTTACTGCTGACATGTGGTTCAGCAAGCATGGGCAGGGACGATATATTTTGTTCACAGCACACTGGGTAATGCTGCTTGCTACTCGGAAGGATGCAGGACAGGGCTTGGCCTCTAAGCGTTCAAAGGGCTACTCCATGAGTCAGGCTAAAAGGTGCCATGCAGTGCTGGTGTGTCTAGGGGACAGGAACCACACAGGAGCAGAGATTCTTGCAGCTCTGCAGGGACAGGCCCAGAGGTGGTTCACACCATGTGGTACGTGGCTGGGAGGAGAAAGTTCCAGATGCTCTCATCCTGAGTGACCTTGAGGAGTCTGCTTCTTAAGCCTCAGCAAATTTGAAGCGCATGGGCAACCTCATGCTTCAAAGCCTGCTAAAGAACCCAAGAATACGCGGCATAAAGGAGAATGATCATTACTGGTTGGCAACCCTCCTTGACCACCGCTATGAGGGGAAGGTCTCCAAACTCATCCCATCCCCACAGAGAGTGCAGAAGATAAAATCTCTTGAGGACACGTTAAAGAGGATTTTATTGAATGTTTTTCCTGACTCCAGTAGGTTACAGTGTAGTGGAAAACGTAATTTTGAGTCTTCTGTTGGTCAATAGAGGAGCGTTGGAGAAGGCATCCGCCTAAATGATGCATTTCAGAATTTTTTT
>BLSH010288295.1:51394-72664 GCA_018402905.1 Glandirana rugosa
GTCTTAGATATGGTTTTTGTAAGAAGGTCTACTTTACTAACGTGTGTGAGTTTCGATCCGTCGGAACTTAAGAACGTCTCTATTGTGTAGGGTTTTTCTGAATTTATCACTGTAGTCGTACTCCCCGAAGTATCGACCATTAGGTCCTGACTAAATAAAAAGGACCACGTAGTACCGTCGTATATGTACCCAAAACCGAGGCGGGGGTGTTGTACTATCCTGACCAATTGATATTTAGTTTCTGTCTGGGCCGAGTGTCGTAAGAGGAAAAAAAGGAGTGGACTAGTCCTGACCTCAGCGTTCCATAGGGAATGGCGAACAGCGGGGTCGGTTCAAGTCGGAGAGAACCAACCTTCAGGAAGGACATACCTTGCGACTCCAGTCCTGATCAGGTGAGGAAAAAAAGGAGAATGCTGTGAGCCGGGTCTGTCTTTGATTTATAGTTAACCAGTCCTATCATGTTGTGGGGGCGGAGCCAAAACCCATGTATATGCTGCCATGATGCACCAGGAAAAATAAATCAGTCCTGGATTACCAGCTATGAAGCCCCTCATGCTGATGTCACTATTTAAGTCTTTTTGGGATGTGTTATCTCTGCAAGAATTCAAGGCTGCCTAGCTTTGAGTGTGTGCAATCATTTCATCTGGAAGAATGTTTTTGGTATAGATTTCATGGGCACAATTAACACCCAAAAACCAATTTTTCAGCACCTGTTTGACAGGTGCATATCATTGCAGTTTTTTTGCCTTCATTAAGAGCACCTCTATAGGGTTACGGTGGGAAGGCACCACCAACACTCACAGAGCAATGTTTGACAGGTGCATATCATTGCAATTTTTTACAGCAAGGCCAATTCTTGCTTTCATCAAGTGTACCTCTATAGGGTTACGATGAGAAGGCACTACAGACACCCAAAGACCAATTTTTCTGCACCTGTTTGACAGGTGCATATCATTGCAATTTTTTACAGCAAGGCCAATTCTTGCTTTCATCAAGAGTACCTCTATAGGGTTACAGTGGGGAGGCGCCACCGACACCCAAAGACCAATTTTTCTGCACCTGTTTGACAGGTGCATATCACTGCAATTTTTTTTACAGAAAGGCCAATTATTGCCTTTATTAAGAGCACCTCTATAGGGTTATGGTGTGAAGGCACCGCCGACACCCAAAGCCCAATTTTTACACACCGTTACTTCTATCCAAAGTCAAAGTGACACCAGAATTTATACAAAAAATCTCTAATCTCGTTCCCAGTGCACTACATTGTGGCCTCATCATACACACTGGCTTCCCATCTGTTGCTGAGTAAAATAAAGGCAGCTTGCAGGGAAAATGTCATTTTTTTTTAGGCTTTATAAATGCAATTATTGCTGCAGCAGATTCTAGACATTGTACAGATCTGCCACTTTACAGGTAGACTAAGGGGAACCCCCAGGCACTATATTGGAAGGATTTTTTCATTTTTATGCTTTCACTTCAAAAAGCAAAAAATCACTGCTCATTTAACCACTTCCGGACTACCACTGTCGTATGATGGTGGCGTCTTTGAAGTGGAATACCATTGTTATGGTAGCATTTGGTAGTAAGCCAGCGATTCTGCATATGATAAAAGTGGTCTCAGCGGCGGATTCATGGCAAGATCACTTTTATCAGCGGTGGGAGAGGTGCCCCCCCGCCTTTTTCCCATCATCTTCCCTGCTTACCGGACCCGCCAGTAGCAGCGGAGACCATCGGGTCCATTCCCCCCATGCACTGAAAGCCGAGTGAGCGGCTCTTTTTTTTTTTTCTTATTGCATTTAAGTGTAAATATGAGATATGATGTCTTTTTGACCCCAGATCTGATATTTAAGAGATCCTGACATGCTTTTTTCTATTACAAGGAATAAAAGTGATCCATTTTTTTTTATTAAAAGGACAGTGTAGAAATAAAAAGTAAAATAAATAATTTAAAAAAGAGAAGCGCCCCGTCCTTGACAGCTCGCGCGCAGAAGCAAATGCATACGTAAGTACCGTCCACATGAAAACGGTGTTCAAACCACGCATGTGAGGTATCACCGCGATCGTTAGAGCAAGGGCAATAATTTTAGTACTAGTACTCCTCTGTAACTCAAAACTGGTAAACTGTCACCAATGGAGATTTTTAAGTTGCAAAGTTTGTCACCATTCTGCGAGCGGGCTCAATTTTGAAGCATGACATGTTGGGTATCAATTTACTCAGCATTACATTATCTTTCACTATATGGAAATAAATTGGGTCATTTTATTCTCTAGGGTGTTAGAAAAAAAATATAATGTTTGGGGGTTCTAAGTAATTTTATAGCAAAAAAACCTGGTTTTAACTTGTAAACACCGAACCCAAAAAAGAGGCTCGGTCTGGAAGTGGTTAAAAATGAAGTTTTTCACAAACTTTCTTTTCATTGATACATGTCCCCCAGGGCAGGACCCAGATCCCTATAACCACTGTATGCCAAATTACTTGCATATAAACCTTCAAAATGGGCACTTTTGATTTTTCATGTTCGGGTCCCATTGACGTTAATAGGGTTCGTTATTCGGGTCCGAACTTTCGCGGTGTTCAAAAGTCCTGGTGTGAACCGAACAGGGGTCCATGCGGCGCATCCCTAATAATAGATAGATTCATGCATAGCAAGAATCTATCCACAGCCGCCCTGGCCACCCCCTATTCATGCGTCCGGCCCCTTTCAGGGCGCCGGGTGCCTGAATTACAGTGGCAGGGATGTTTTTTTGAAGCACCTGATTAGAGCCATAGGCTCTAATAGGCTTCAAAATAGGGTGGACTCGTGGCACAGAGCATTGTGCCACGGGCCCACTCAGGTGTTACAAAAGTGAATGAATATTCACTGTTGAAACACTGATCCTCAATCCAGCCAATCAGAAGTGGGTGTGAGACCCGTTCTCTGATTGGCCGAAAAGAGAAGACTCCCGATTGGTCACCAAGGAGGAGGGAGGAAACGGAAGCCGCCGCCACCGTCGTGATGACCTGTGGAGAGCAGGGGAACAGGAGTCCGACGCCTTGCAGGGGAAGCCACCAGTGAAGCGATGGGGTGTCAGTGGCATACTTTTTGCTGCCCCCCCCCAAAAAAAGATTTACAATCGGCCACCAGGTAAGGATACCTTTTTCATCGATTTCATTTTTATTTTTTTTTTATTAATTAGTCCAGGTGGGCTTCAGAGGTCATGATGCTATATAGCCTGAAGTCACCCAGTCACTCCTACATATATCACTAAGCCCGTAGGCAGGTGAAACACATTAAAGGGGAATGGCTTCTGGAGGAAACAAGTTCAACAGTGTCTTCATGGATTTTAACTGAACTGGACTGAGTATCATTAGCTTTCCACATCCTTCGCTAGTTTGTGTCAGTCAAGCCTGCACCCAACAACAATGGAGTCTGGCTAGTTTTTTGTTAGTCCTTAGAGCAGCACTTACAACTTGGTTTGGTGTCCCCAACTGAGAACACACCAGTAGATCTAAAATAGTGCTCTTTAGATTTGTAGATGACTCCTCAGGTCTTCAGAGTTTCTTATGATCATTAAACAAGCATTACAACATTACAGGAGAGGAAATTATAAATAAAAACCAAAGAAAAGAAAAAACAGCGGCAGACCAAACTGGCAATTGTTAGATAACCATGCCATCATTATTCATCTTCCTCAAGAAAGAAGAAAAAGTGCATCACAAAACCAGTAGATTCACCAATGGGCCAAGTTTATATATATATATATATATATATATATATGTTATGTAATCAAAGTGAAGGAGCACTACCTGCATTGGGTGAAATAAATAGGATCTGATGGTTCCCTACAGTCCTCCATTCAGTGACTCTTAAAATGATTGTAAGAAGTGGAAGTACCTGAATTTGTCCTGGTGTCGTTCTCTTACAGTTCTGTACAGCAGAATTCAGAGCGGGGAAGGAGAAGCAGCGCATGGAATCAATCAGAAGAAGCATGCTGATAAGAGGAAAGATCAGAGTGACAGAGATGAGTTCTACACTTTACTGATTCTCCTTCAATTATCCAACAGGCTGGAGTGGGACTATGAAGGCTCAGAGGATGTTGATTAAATAGAAACATAGAAAAGTGATGGCAGAAAAAGACAGAGTAGTCCATCGAGTCTGCCCATTATTTTTTGTTTTCTTTTGTTTTTTTTTTTTTTTCTTCATTAACCACTTCCCGACCGCCGTATGCAAAATGACGGCCGGGAAGTGGCTTAGTTATCCTGACTGGACGTCATATGACGTCCTCAGGATAACAAGCCGCCGCGCGCCAGGGGGGGGGGGGGCGCGCATCGCGGCGATTGGTGGTGTGGGAGGTCAGTCTGACCCCCCACAATACCGATCTCGGTAAAGCGATTCGATCCGAAGCACTTTACCATGTGACCAGCCATGACCAATCACGGCTGGTCACAGTGTAACACAGGAAAGCCGTTTATCGGCTTTCCTGTACTCAGGTCTGCAGACCTGATAAGTGGAGAGCCGATCGGCTGCATCCCTGACAGGGAGGGTTTGTGCTGATGATTTATCAGCACAGCCCTCCCTCGGATCGCCACCCTAGACCACCAGGGAGCCTGCCCAGGGACCACCAGGAATGTGCCCACCCAGGACCACCAGGGAGCCGACCAGGGACCACCAGGGAGCCGATCTGGACCACCAGGGAGACCCCCCTAGACCACCAGGTAAGTGACATAGTGCCCTGTGTGGATGGCACACAGTTACACCTTCAGATGCCACCCTAGACCACCAGGGAATGAGCCCCTATCAGTGTATATGCCCACCAGTGCCCCTATCAGTGCCTACCAGTGCCCCTATCAATGCATACCAGTGCCACATATCAGTGCCCACCATTGCCACCTACCAGTGCCCACCTATCAGTGCCCATTAGTGCCACCTATCAGTGCCCAGTGCCGCCTATGAGTGCCAATCAGTGCTGTCTATTAGTGCCCATCAGTGCTGTATATCAGTGCCACCTCTCAGTACCCGTCAATGCTGCTTATCAGTGCCGCCTAACAGTGCTCATCATTGCTGCATATAAGTGCCTCATCATCAGTGCCACCTCATCAGTGCCACCTCATCAGTGCCAATCAGTACTGCCACATCAGTGTCCGTCAGTGTAGCCTCATCAGTGCCCACCAGTGATGGAGAAAATTTACTTATTTACAAAGTTTTGTGACAAAAATAGAATTTTTTTTTTTTTTTGAATTTCCGGTCTTTTTTTATTTGTAGCGCAAAAAATAAAAACCGCAGGGGTGATCAAATACCACCAAAAGAAAGCTCTATTTGTGGGAACAAAATGAAAAAAATTTGTTTGGGTGCAGCGTCGCACGACCGCGCAATTGTCATTCAAAGCGCAACAGCACTGAAAACTGAAAATTGGTCTGGTAGTAAAGTGTTCTAAGTGCATAGTATTGAAGTGGTTAACTTAAATTAACTCATTAACTTGTTGTCTGACTAAAGATCTATGTTTATCCCAAGCATGTTTGAAGCCGTTTACTGTTGACTGCCTCACTACCACTGCTGATATTTAATTCCAAGCATCAACTACCCTTTCAGTAAAATAATACTTTCTAAGATTAGGTTTGAACTCCCCTCCAGTTAGTAGTTTGAGGTCATGTCCCCGTGTTCTTGATTCTGGTTTCTTATTGAAAAACTGCCTTCCTGAGCTTTATTCACCCCTTGAATAAATAGAGTTGAATAATAAAGCTGAAATAAAGCTGGCCATTAGACTGAGGACATCCAGTCGCAGAATAAAAGTGAGGGAAAATCTCTAAATTGCAGGTGAATATTGCAGCAAAAGCTGATTTTGCTATTTTATCCTTAAATGGGCTCTTCATGTTTATGTTTCTTGTTATTTTTTTTCTGTGTTAAAAATATAATTTAGGGCCATTTCACATCTGAATCACCCAAGAACGTGTTTTGCATTCCTGTGGGAATCCTGTGGGATTCATTTGAATAGGCTGAAATTGCACTGGATCTCATCAAAAGTAGTGCATGCACTATTTTTCAAAAATGCACTGTACCGGATCACATGGTACTGCAGTGCCATGCAATCCAGTGCAGGCAAACGCACTGCATTTGCGATCTGCATTTGGGATGTTGCTAGGATTATGTTCATACCACAGCGGATCATCCACCCAATGCATTTTGAACGCGGCGTGGGTAACGCATATGGAACATTGATTTTCTGCACCGCATTCCTGTACCTGTATGAATGAGCCCTTAATAAATATAAAATATAGAAATGAATAGAATGCAAAAACCATGCACAGACCTTTGACTTCCTAAAACCTACATTTATAATGAAAGTAGATTGCCACAGAAAAAAGGCTTCTTTCTAATTAGAGCATCTGTACAGAGCAAAGAGCAAATTAGTAAATTTTCAGAGTAATGAATGAGTACAATTAGTGCATAATGAGATAATTCTGCAACCAATTTGGTGAAAAAGCAAGCGCTTGTTGCATTGTATAAACCAAAACAACATATTTATAATGTCGTGTATAAAATGCCACTTACTTTAAAACTTTATATAAATGTAAAATACAGCAGGTTTGTCTAAAAAATATATACACAAGTGGCCAAGATTGTGGACACTTTTGAAGAATGTAGGTATTCTCTAATTTAGAGTGATATATTTACTCAAAAAAGTGCTGTAACTCATGTTATATAGAATGTATTTACTGCTAACTAGCATTTCAAACTATTTAATATCATATCTCTTCAAACAGGAATTATACATGCTTTTATTTACGAAATTGTCAATAACCGGTTGGAACGCCTTTTTAAGAGCAATAACAGCTTTGTGTCTTTCTGGCATAGAATGCATCACATTTTTAGGTTCTTCTGGTGCAATAGGCACCTTCACACTGATGGACTGATCAAACCATCCATTGTTTTCTATGGAGTGGCGGATGTCAATAAACATGTGTCCGGTGACATCAGATCTAAAAACAGGCGGGTGGGGATCCGTTCCCTGATCCGTCTGACAGATTGGATAGGATGACAGTCAGATGGAAATGGACAGGTGGTAGAAGAAGCCAGCAGGTTGTATCTGCATCCGCTCTGCATCAGAGGAGAGGACGCTGACTTGTCACCCTCCTGCTCAATGGTGATCAGCGGAGAGATCCCCTGCTGAGCGGACGGATCCACTCCGTCGGTGTGAAAGGGGCCATAAGATGATACCAGTACTCATGGATTCTGTGAGTTCTCATTTGTTGTTTTTCCAACACCACACCTAGTCTTGCCCAAAGGTTTTCAGTGGGGTTCAGGTCCAACCATAACATTAAAGTGGTACTAAACCTAAAAACAATACTTTAATATATTGCAGCTTACCAATTCTGAAAAGTGGTGGTTGAAATATTTTACTTTTTAAGGCTTTTATTTCCTTTACTTTAACCTGGTGGTCCAGCCAATAAGTCTTATTTTTCAACTTCCTTGAAAGTGATTGTAAAGAGATTTTTTATAACCACTTGCTTACTGGGCACTTAAACCCCCTTTCTGCACAGGCCAATTTTCAGTTTTCAGCGCTGTCACTTTTTGAATCACAATTGTGCGGCCATGTGATGTTGTACCCAAACAAAATTGATGTCCTTTTTTTCCCCACAAATAGAGCTTTCTTTTGGTTGTATTTGATCCCCTCTGCGGTTTTTATCTTTTGCGCTATAAACAAAAAAAGTGACAATTTTGAAAAAACAATATTTTTTACTTTTTGCTATAATACATGTCCAAAAAAGAAAATAAAAAAAACAAATTCATTCATCAGTTTTGGCCGATATGTATTCTTCTACATATTTTTGGTTAAAAAAATTGCAATTAGCGTATATTGATTGGGTTGCGCAAAAATTATAGCGTCTACAAACTATGGGAATTAATTTATGGCGTTTTTTATTATTATTTTTTTAACTAGTAATGGCGGCGATCAGCGATTTTTATCGGGACTATGACATTGCAGCGGACATGTCGGACATTTTTGACACTTTTTTGGGACCAATGACATTTATACAATGATCAGATCTAAAAATAGCCACTGATTACTGTATAGATGTCATTGGCAGGGAAGGGGTTAACTGTGTTCCCTTACTGTGTTCTAACTGTGTTGGGCAGGCAGGGACATAACAGATCTAACTGATCAGGAAGATCAGGAAACTGCCGTGTTTACATCTGCGGTTCCCCATTCTGGCTCTCTGTTAGATGATTGCGGGTCTACGGCAGACACCGAGTCCACCCAACCCGTGGGCACGCTCACAAAGCATGCGGCGGGCATGAGAGCAGGCCGGCGGCAGCTGCGAGGGTGCACAGGGAGCGTGCAAAGGGGCGGATGTCAATTGACGGTGCCCCAGCAAAGTAGATCCGCGCTGTAGCCGTCAATCAGCTATAGCGCGGATCTGAAGTGGTTAAAATCACAAACATCATACTTGCCTGCTCTTTGCAATGGTTTTGCACAGAGCAGCCCCAATCCTCCTCCTCTGGGGCCCACCCGGCTCTCAGGGCTCCTCCCCCCTTCTGAGTGCTGCTTTCTATGGGGGCACTCGTGCAGGCTCGATCTTGAGCCATTCTGTGTATGTTCACAGACACACAACGAGGCTCGGTCCCACCATCTGCCCTCTCCTCACATGCTGTGATTGACAGCAGCAGGAGCCTATGGCTCCAGCTGCTGCCTTGATGGCCAGTGAGGAGAGAGAGAGCGGAGAGAGCTGCTGCTCTTAGGCACACCACTGGATCAAGATCGGGCTCAGGTAAATATAAGGGGGAGCTGCACAAATACATTTTTTTACCTTAATGTATAGGATAAATTAAGGTGAAAACCTTCTACCTGCATGTAACATTGCCCCTGAAGAAGCCACTTGGTAATTTGGATTCTCTGTTCTGTTCCACAGCTACAGAAAGAACCCCAGCCTCTCTGACACACCTGGTTGAGTGAAAGTTACTGCAAGCACTAAGGCCTCATACACACGGACGTTTTTTGACGCCGGCGTTTTCTGGCGTTTTTTGCAGCTCTCCATGTTAGTCAATGGCCCCATAAAAGCGTCGGCGTTTCTGAGCTGTAGGTGGTGTTGGCGTTAGTGAGCAGAAAGTAGAACCCATGGCCATCGCGTTCTGAGGCTGTAATGTTTTGACTTTTTTTGACGCCGACGCCACAATATGCCAACAAACGCCAACTAACGCCAACAAACGCCACCTAATATTGTACCGGCGTTTTCCGGCGTTTTTTGACGCCAGCGTTTTTAGGTTGAAAAATAGCAGAGGGATGATTTTTTTTAAAAAACGCCTATTGACGCCGATGCTCACTAACGCTCAAAAACGCCAATGCATAACGCCGAAAAACGTCGACTTTTTTTCCTTGATGTCGGACCCGACGTTATGTTTATTTTTTTAGATACGCCCGTGTGTATGAGGCCTAATAGTGTGGATCCCTTTAACTTGGCTGTGAATTAGTACCAAGAAATAGACAAAGAATTGTTTAGTGGTAAATGAATCCAAACTATTAGTAAGGGTTAGAATAAATGGTGGTTTGAGCATAAATGAACACACAGAAGGTAGGTTTAAATGCAGTCTGCTCGACAGTATAATCACTATGCCAAAGTAACTTAGAACAGAGTTCTACCACTAGACTGGAATCAACACATAAATCAGCAAAATCAACGATCAACAGTGCATATAAGCATTAGTTGCAAATTGAATAATAATGCAATAACTTGTCTAGAGTGCTGCGCCCTTTAGAAAGGAAGTGTGTAACTGGTGGCATCACGAGGAAGGCACAAAAAGAGAATGCAGCCACCACAGTTAAAGAATATGTAAACTCAACATATTATATTCCTGATGTACCATGTTCCAGTATGAAAAATGATCCTGTTCTCTTTGTATTGCTTCCTTTTTGTGAAATATCTGGTGACCTGCTTTCTTATTCAAACCTGACCACACTAGGCATGAGAGCACAGCCTGCTCTCCTCCAATGATAAGACTTGCCCTGACATGCCCCCTCCCCTGAACAGCCATTCAGCTAGTCAATTGGAAGATCAGTGTGCTGCTGTCGTCGTCCCCCCCCGCTCCCTGAGCTCCTTATGCAGCTGAAAACAGAGATTATGTGATCACTTATAAAAAAGGGGAAAAATAGGTATATGTATATACACTAACTTTTCTATTTTAAATTGAATTTGTTGTTTTACCAGGTTAGGGTTTACATATGCTTTAAGTATTAGTGACCTGCAATATACAGTATTACATTTTTGAATTTGGAGTTAATACCACATTAATGTAGCACTTACCCCCACAGGAGCCCTGGTTATATCATACTCTTTAAACTGCTTGGACCCCACTAACACACCTGTGTAACTTAAACGTTTGCATGCTACCACTCTATAATACTGCACAGAAAATAGGCCAAGAAGATGCTGTACTAGAGGATGTGAACACTGACTCAAAATGGCAATCAACTGAACTGTAGTGAAGCTGCACCAAATTGTAACAGGGGAAAATAGGGTTAAGAGTATCAACGTTAACTAACCAGAAAATAAAGGTCCTCATGTGCACATTATGCATACAGCCCCAATAGTGATGATTAAGCACAGAATCTTTGTGTGAAACGCATCTACGAACGTGGTTGCATTGCTGGTGCCTGTAGTGCCACTGTGGTGATCCATTAAAGCATTGAAATATACCCTGAATATGCTGCCGTTTTCTTTCACTCAGCCCCAATAGTGGATGGGTGTATGAGTTCCTGATAAAGGGGTGCCCCTGTAGGTGGCTATAAAGTTCCTGGTGCCTTATTATGAGTGTTAGACGGCTTTCGTTGGGGCATTCTGTAGGGTGGTGCATGCGTAGTTGTCCCTTTAAGCATTTGCAATGAATGGCTGATGGGCTGCTAAACAAAGTTCGTGATGTAGGCACAGGCACCTCAGTGTTAGGTCTGCACTCTTTGGTCCCTGCACTGCTTTGAGATGGCACCCCGATGTCTGCACAGTCCCAGCCAAGGTCTGTACAACTTGGCTTAATCCTGCATAAGACCCAGATCTCTCCAGAATTGCACAGGAAAAGTTCTTTCTCTACTCCTCTGTTGTGTATGTTGAATATTAAAGTCTGCAGCTCCATTAGCCTAAATTGACTTGTATTGTGCAGAACTTCTTTAAAGTGTTACTAAACCCAGGAGCCTGCATTCACCATATCTGGCCTCCCACAGTACACAGAACATAGAAATGCAATAGGAGAAAAAATAGCTTTCAAGAGTGTGCCACCATCCTAAGGGAATCATAGAAAAAGCATAGAGGAAATCCTCTCAAAGATGATTAATGATTAAAGATAATTAAAAACATGTAAGTTTGGCTGGGGTGTCCTAGTTATAAGCTTCTTCAAGACCTTTTCCTTTGCATTTTAATTCTTAGTCTACAAAGGAAAAAATCTTGAAGAAACTTATAGCGAAACGTGTCCACCTATCGTATTATCAACTTGCCGTATTTGGTACTATGTATCACTCCTCTGATGTATACTAGTCGAATATTTTGTAGGCTGTCTTTATATTGGCAGGGTTGCCCCTAACTAGGACACCCCAGCAAAACTTGTTTTTATCATTATAAATTGTATGCAAGATCCAATAAATGTTATTTTTTATACAAAACAATATTTGTTATTAGTCTTGTGCTGTGCCCATAAAGTCCGCACCTTTGAGAGGATTTCCTCTATGCTTTTTTTTTTATAGAAATGCAATAGTTTTAGTAAATATAAACTGCTAAATACCTTTTCTCATCAGCAGTTAGCGCATTATTGTGACTTCTATCAGTGTCTGGTTAAAGCTTGTAGGAGGAGTTTTCATTCTCCCATGATTGTCCTATGAGGATGCAGGACCCCTGGCCCTCTGTCTGGACAGGGCTTATTGGCCCTGTGCTGATCACATGCACTCTCCCAAGAAAAAAAACTCTCTAGCAATACACACCAAACTGAGCACGTGCAGCTTGTCCCCTAGCCTTTGTACTATCAGGAGATATATTGGAAGAAGGGGAGGATCAGAGAAGACAGGATCAAACAACCTTTTTACACAATGCATGAGGATTAACCCCTTAGGTTCAACAGTGAGTAAAACAAGCATGCTTTACTGCATATACAGACTGATTTTACTGATGTGGGTTTAGTAACACTTTAAGACCTACATTTCCCAGAAGCCTTAGCGGCCGTTGCATAGCAAGTTCTCTTTGCCTTGGTTGGCTCAGAGCCGCTACTGCTAAAAGGAATATGGCAGGAGTGAGCGGGGGAGTACATACAGCCTGCTCTGTTCACACAGCAGAGGTGAGAAAGGAGGGCCACAGGCTGCAACTCACATGGCCGCTGTGTTCACACACAGCCAACGGAGGGAATGAAGGGGGAGAGTGGCACCAGAGCACACAGCCGATTGGCACAGTGGCGTGGGGTGGGGGCAGGGAATGGGGCAAGTGGGTGGAACACACATCTAGCAGCCCCCGACTACACGTAATATGATGTGATGAAAATCATTTCTTTACAGCCTTGGCAATATGTCAAGGAGCATTATATTACTGGGAATTAAATTCCTGTAAAGTGTGACGGAATAATTCAGCTGCAGAAGGCCACAGCATGCAAGAGAGTAAAGGCACTTCATGAGTTCACTATAACAGCAGCCTGAAAGGTGCCACCAGATCTTGCATTCACTTGCTGGATCACTGATCTGATATAAAATGGTAAAGGAGCAGCATTTTCTAAAGTTATACTGTATATGTAGAAGGAATTTTAATGAAGTCAGTTAAGCCACATTAAGAAAATTAATCACAAATAACACTATCCACTTGACCTCCAGAAGATTTACCCCCCTTCATGGCCAGGCCATTTTTTTTACTATACAGCACTGCTTAACTTTAACTGCTCACGCTGTCCATAAATTAAATTTTATGTAATTTTTTCCCCACAAATAGAGAGGGAAAAAGGTAGTCCAAACGGCAGGTTTTCCTAAAAGCTTGTAGCCAGTTTTATTTTAAAAGGTTGCATGAAAATCAAACAAACAAAAGAGAAAATAAATCCTTGCCATTCAGGCTCTTACTAAACATTTCCAGTTTCCTCACTGAGTGGTGAAGGGCTCCTCCCAGTCAGATGGCTCATGAGTCCCAGGCCAGAGCAAATCTTTGCTCCACTCCGGCTTATTTATACCACCTGTTGGTGGACACAAGTGTACCACAAAATCTGGTCCGGATCCAACCCTTTTAAGGTGGCTGGTAACACCTGGACCGGATTTTGCCTTAGTTCACTGAAAATGAATGCATGTGAGGTGAAACATAACATCCATGGATCACCTCCCCTTTCATAATGCCACATATTCCCCCCCCTGCTCAAGCCCCTGTGGCTGAGCAACTGTACCGACCAGACAATGGACAAAGGGCATCTGCATTATTCTGGAGTTTTCCAGCTCTATGTTCCACTGTGAACTTGAATGCTTGCAGAGAAATAAACCACTTTGTCACACGACTGTTTTTCTCCTTGTTATTAGGGATGGCCCCGCGGTTTGAGTCGAACGTAATTTCGAGACGAACATCGGGCGTTCAGGCCGTTCATCGAATTGTGAACATTATGGGGCGTTCGTGGCGACTTCGCCCGCCATGGAGCGCCCCATAATGCATAGCGAGATGAGGGCTGCCACCGTCTGCGCTCGCTGCATTTTGACAATTTATTTATATGCAAGGGTGAGGCCACACGGTGACGTAGCGGGTGACCCCCGACCCTTCTGACGTCATGACATCATCACTGCTCCTGAAAAATCGATTGATTTAAAACCTTTTTTTTCATTGATATATGTCCCCTAGGGGAGTACCCGGGTCCCCATACTCTTTTTATGGCAAGAACTTGCATATTAGCCGTTAAAATGAGCACTTTTGATTTTTCATGTTCGGGCCCCATAGACTTTAACGGTGTTCGAATGTTTACACAAATGGGGGGGGGGGGGTGTTTGGCCCATCCCTACTTGTTATCACACATCCATTTCAGAGGTGCATGGTCAGTGACTAGTTTGAATGGTCTCCCCAACAAGTAATATTTCAGGGCCTCTAAGGCCCATTTGGTAGCTAAACATTCCTTCTCAACAATGGCATTGTTTTTCTCATGTCTGTTAAACTTCCTGCTCAGGTAGACAACCAGGTGCTCCTCACCGTCTCTGATTTGGGACAGTACCGCACCCAGTCCCACATCAGAGGTGTCCGTCTGTACTACAAATTCCTTTGTGAAATCTGGGGTCACGAGCACCAGTTGTGCATAAAGGGCTTGCTTCAACATTTGAAATGCCTTTTCTGCCTCAGGATTCCACTTAATCATGACCGTCCCTCTACCCTTCATCAGGTCTGTCAGTGGGGCTGCAATGGTGGCAAAATTGGGTATAAAATGCCTGAAGTACCCTGTGATCCCCAGAAATGCACAAACTTTTTTTCTATTTATAAGTTGGGGCCATTTTTGAACTGCCTCAATCTTGTTGATCCGAGGCTTAATCAGCCCTCGACCAATAATGTATCCAAGGTATTTGGCATCCACCAAGCTCCAAACCTATGGCACACTTTTTGGGGTTGGCAGTGAGTCCTATTTTCCTAAGGGAGTCTACTACTGCTTGCCCCCGGAGCAAATGAGATTCCCAATCTGGACTACATCCACTAGGCGGCTGCGTATTGGCGATGTCTTGTTCATCATTCTCTGGTATGAGGTAGGAGCCCCATGCAAACCAAAAGGCATCCACTTTTATTGGAATGACCCCTCAGGAGTAAAAAAGACAGTCTTCTCTTTTGAAGACTCCATTAGGGGTATCTGCCAATAACCTTTAGTCAGGTTTAACGTAGTTATGTACCTGGCACTTCCCAATCTGTCAACAAGTTCGTCGACCCGAGGCGTTGGGTATGCATCGAATTTGGGCACGTTATTCAACTTCCTGAAATCATTACAAAACCTTATACTGCCATCTGGCTTTGGGACCAACCCTATGGGACTTGGCCAGTCACTGTGGGGCTCTTCTATCACGTCCAACTCTAACATGTTCTTTATTTCATTTCCAACTGCTTCGATCCTAGCCTCGGGTATTCTATAGGGCTTTACATTTATGCAGACACCTGGTTCTGTAATGATGTCATGCTGTATAGCTGTGGTCAGTCTGGGTAGGTGAGAGAAAAAGTCTCTATTCTTACTCACAAACTCTTTAATGTCCTTTTTGTACCTCAGGTGTCACACGGGCCATGTCCTTTTGGGTACTGCCAGTAAAGTCTCTCTGTCCTTCCAAGGTTTCAAGAGATTAACATGATACAGCATCTCACAAAAGTGAGTACACCCCTCACATTTTTGTAAATATTTTATTATATCTTTTCACGTAAAAAGATAAGAATGAAATTACACTTTGCTACAATGTAAAGTACTGAGTGTAAAGCTTGTATAACTGTAAATTTGCTGTCCACTCAAAATAACTCAACACACAGTCATTAATGTCTGAACCGCTGGCAACAAAAGTGAGTACACCTCTATGTGTAAATGTTCAAATTGCTCAAATTGGGCCAATTAGCCATTTTCCCTCCCCGGTGTCATGTGACTTGTTAGTGTTACAAGGTCTCAGGTGTAAATGGGGAGCAGGTGTGTTAAATTTGGTGTTATCGCTCTCTCTCTCTCTCATACTGGTCACTGGAAGTTCAACATGGCACCTCATGTCAAAGAACTCTGAGGATCTGAAATAAAGAATTGTTGCTCTACATAAAGATGGCCTAGGCTATAAGAAGATTGCCATAACCCTGAAACTGAGCTGCAGCAAGACCATACAGTGGTTTAACAGGACAGGTTCCACTCAGAACAGCCTTTATTGTATAAGGTACATATAACAATCTCCTCCTCCACCTTATACAATAAAGGCTTAGAGTGTTAGCAATATTACATAATGTTCTGCCTTTTATTTTTTTTCCTCATGAGTACAATCGGCTCCACATTGTGAATTGTAATCGGGTCCACCTGCCCCATATGTGTAGATAATACATTAAACTGCGAGTTTGCATGAGTATGAGAATGCCTGGTATTGCTTTCTGGTAAGTGCACATCCATTGGGAAAGGTTGTCACATTATCCTTGTGCACGTGGTGTGGTGTTGGAGTGTTACCAGCGCTTGGATTGTCCATACTCATTATCTGGATATTTCTAATGATCATTTTATGGACCGTAAACTGGGTTCAAAAAACTTTTTCTTCACCTTCACTGGGTGTCCAACATTTATATTTAGCGCTGCTGTATATCTCAGTGTTCTGTTTTATACCGTGTATATCTTTTTTATTTATGCTATAGTAGCAGCTATGGGTCATGTGACCTTGTGAGTGTACATAGGGCTTCGTTGTTTTGGATCTCATTTACTAATATTTCTTCAGTGTTGTCATATAAAAAGATAGAATAAAATATTTACAAAAATGTGAGGGGTGTACTCACTTTTGTGAGATACTGTATATATATATATATTTTTTACATTGTGCTATAAAACATCCAAATAACCAATAAAAAAAAAAAAACTGAAAAATCAAATGTCTAAATTTATGCCAATATGTATTCTGCTATATATTTTTGGTAAAAAAAATCCCAAATAGCGTATAGTAATGGCGGCGATCAAAATTATAGCATGATGTTGATATTGCAGCAGTCAATCTGACTCTAACTGACACTTTTAATACTTTGTGGGAACCAGTGACACAAATACAGTGAGCAGTGCTAAAAATATGAACTGTCACTGTACTAATGACACTGGCTGGGAAGGGCTTAAACATCTAGGGTGATCAAAGGGTTACATTTGTGCCTAACTAGTGTTTCTGTGTACACTGTGTGATGTTTTTACTAAGGGGTGTGATGAATTTTATTCCCTGCTCTGCAGGGAAACAAAATATACCACATCCCTGCTGACAGGACGGAGCTCTGCCTTATTTACATAGGCAGACCTATGTCTTGTGTCTCTCCTTGTTGATCAGCAGGTGCCGCGCACCCCCAGTGCGGAAGTGCAAAATCACTATTATATATATGTGATTCTGCACAGAACGGCCATCCTGTAGCAGTAAATCTGCTATAGGGTGATCGTTAAGTGGGTATATAAGAAAGGAGGAAACAGGAAAGAAGCTTTACTGCATATGGTATTGTGGGTATTAGATAACTAATTATGTGGGTAAAGTCAGAAGTCGAGGAAGTCCAATCATTCATAAAGAGAAAGGAGGAACGACTGCACACTCATACTCGATGCGATAATGATTTATTAATAGGAGGTCATGAAAACAACTTACAGAGGCACAGGCACAGAAAAAGGTAACGCGTTTCGCACTATAGACGTGCTTTGTCACAACCATACAGAGCACAGGAAGCACTGGTGCATATATACAAGAGACACAGCACATAATGATTGAATAATGCAACTCAGGTGTGGTGGTAGTCACCGTGCACCAGTGGATGAAACATTCTTTTTTCTCTCATAAGTCACAGAGAATCTTCCATGGTTTCTCAATACATATACAAAGATCTCTACCCTCACTGTAAGACAAACATACATGTTGCCACATCATAATCAAAGCATAAACATTAAAAACATACAAGTTATCATGTACAGCAACAACATATGATGAACATAGAAGGCAGATACAATGTACAAAAAGAGAAGAAACAAAAATGAAAAACAAAACAAAAAACTACAAATACAGTAAGACCCTCAGATGGCATATGTCAATGGTTCCAAAAGAAGATGTTAAATGTGTATAATGGTTAAATAATTCAATAATAATAAAAATTAAAAATAACCTGAACTGAGGGAAGCAGGGCACTATGCACAGGGTGGATAGGGGGATGAAAGACAAGAACGCATGGAGGGGGCCAAAGGAGAAAGGAGGGGCCCCAAAATCTATAAAAAATGGTTAAAAATGGAAATAAGAGTAAAATCACTCAAAAGGACAAAAAATTACTCATAAAAATGAGTGAGGTCCCACTCAAAATTCAACCCCTCAGGCATCCTCCTGCGTAAAGAAAATATCCAGAATACCTCTCTCCTGCAGAGTCTGGCAAAACCATCGCCACCCCTTCTGGGCGGCCTGACTTGTTCAATGCCTTGTATCTGCAAAAGAGAGCCATCTCTCCCATGAACTTGGTTGAAATGTCGGGCGACATTTGTACCATGTTCCTTATTAATATCTCGGAGGTGATCGTACAAACGATCACAGAGCCTCCGGGTGGTCCTACCCACATACTGAATGGCACACTCTTTGCAAGTGATTAAATAAACAATATGTTTAGTGTTGCAGTTAATAAAAGTTTTTATCTTAAATGCATCCATAGTCATTTAAACCCTTGTTTAAGCACATTGTAATATCGGTCATCCTCATAGAGCAAAGGTAGATGGCGCTCCACTATACGCTTGACCTTAGAAAACTCCAAGCTAAAGCTCGTTGAAAAGCTGGGAATGCTGAGGGGGAGCCATATCAGAACTGTGCTTCTTACGTATGAGGGCATCCCTGGGGGCAGACTTCGCCTCCACAACAGCCCTGCGGAGTGTGCCCTCGGGATAGACACGTCTCCGAAATCTCTCATACATCTCAGACCCCTCCCATTGGAAATCTCTGTCCTCTGTGCAGACCCTACGCAGCCTTAAAAACTGCCCTACGGGAATGCCCCGCCCAGGATGCCCAGAATCCACACAGAGGAGGGCATTCCCAGAAAGAGGCTTCCTGTAAAGGCTGGATACAATGCGAGTATCTCTATGGGACAGCACCACATCTAGAAAAGGAATCAAATCGCTGCTCATCTGCCCCATGAAGCAGAGGTTCAAATCATTAGTATTCAAATATAGTAAAAATTTCTCAAGACCCCCCACCTCACTGGAGCAGACGAACAGCAGGTCATCAATGTAGTGACAGAAAAACTTCATATGCAGTTGATAAGGGTTTCGATCTCCAAAGATGTGTGTCGCCTCCCACCAATGTGCTTAAAGAAAGGTTTAAAGTGGTGGCTAGGAGGGCTCCCACTTTGGCCAACAGCTTGTCCCCCAGTGAGTTTGCATCTCGAGTCCCCACCAGAACATGGCTACACTTTACTGGTTTATATAAGTGCGGAATAGAGGGATGTTCGTGTTGCCCCAGGATCATGGCCGGTGATGTTTTTCAATCGTCCATGACTATGGATGCATTTAAGATAAAAACTTTTATTAACTGCAACACTAAACATATTGTTTATTTAATCACCTGCAAAGAGCGTGCCATTCAGTATGTGGGTAGGATCACCCGGAGGCTCCGTGATCGTTTGTACGATCACCTCCGAGATATTAATAAGGAACATGGTATAAATGTCACCCGACATTTCAACCAAGTTCATGGGAGAGATGCCTCTCTTTTGCAGATACAGGGCATTGAACAAGTCAGGCCGCCCAGAAGGGGTGGCGATGGTTTTGCCAGACTCTGCAAGAGAGAGGTATTCTGGATATTTTCTTTACGCAGGAGGATGCCTGAGGGGTCGAATTTTGAGTGGGACCTCACTCATTTTTATGAGTAATTTTTTGTCCTTTTGAGTGATTTCACTCTTATTTCCATTTTTAACCATTTTCTATAGATTTTGGGGCCTCTTCTTCCTCCTTTGGCCCCCTCCGTGCATTCTTGTCTTTCATCCTCCTATCCACCCTGTGCATAGTGCCCTGCTTCCCTCGGTTCAGGTTATTTTTAATTTTTATTATTATTGAATTATTTAACCATTATACACATTTAACATCTTCTTTTGGAACCGTTGACATATGCCATCTGAGGGTCTTGATGTATTTGTAGTTTTTTGTTTTGTTTTTCGTTTTTGTTTCTTCTCTTTTTGTACATTGTATCTGCCTTCTGTGTTCATCATATGTTGTTGCTGTACATGATAACTTGTATGTTTTAATGTTTATTTTTTGATTATGATGTGGCAACATGTATGTTTGTCTTACAGTGAGGGTAGAGATCTTTTTATATGTATTGAGAAACCATGGAAGTGTCTCTGTGACTTATGAGAGAAAAAAAGAACGTTTCATCCACTGGTGCACAGTGACTACCACCACACCTGAGTTGTATTATTCAATCATTATGTGCTGTGTCATTGGATATACAGTCAGGTCCATAAATATTGGGACATCGACACAATTCTAATTTTTTTGGCTCTATACACCACCACAATGGATTTGAAATGAAACAAACAAGATGTGCTTTAACTGCAGACTTTCAGCTTTAATTTGAGGGTATTTACATTCAAATCAGGTGAGCGGTGTAGGAATTACAACAGTTTGTATATGTGCCTCCCACTTTTTAAGGGACCAAAAGTAATGGGACAATTGGCCGCTCAGCTGTTCCATGGCCAGGTGTGTGTTATTCCCTCATTATCCCATTTATAAGGAGCAGATAAAAGGTCCAGAGTTAATTTCAAGTGTGCTATTTGCATTTGGAATCTGTTGCTGTCAACTCTCAATATGAGATCCAAAGAGCTGTCACTATCAGTGAAGCAAGCCATCATTAGGCTGAAAAAAACAAAACAAACCCATCAGAGAGATAGCAAAAACATTAGGTGTGGCCAAATCAACTGTTTGGAACATCCTTAAAAAGAAAGAACGTGCCGGTGAGCTCAGCAACACCAAAAGACCCGGAAGACCACGGAAAACAACTGTGGTGGATGACCGAAGAATTCTTTCCCTGGTGAAGAAAACACCCTTCACAACCGTTGGCCAGATCAAGATCACTCTCCAGGAGGTAGGTGTATGTGTGTCAAAGTCAACAATCAAGAGAAGACTTCACCAGAGTGAATACAGAGGGTTCACCACAAGATGTAAACCATTGGCGAGCCTCAAAAACAGGAAGGCCAGATTAGAGTTTGCCAAACAACATCTAAAAAAGCCTTCACAGTTCTGGAACAACATCCTATGGACAGATGAGACCAAGATCAACTTGTACCAGAGTGATGGGAAGAGAAGAGTATGGAGAAGAAAAGGAACTGCTCATGATCCAAAGCATACCACCTCATCAGTGAAGCATGGTGGTGGTAGTGTCATGGCGTGGGCATGTATGGCTGCCCATGGAACTGGTTCTCTTGTATTTATTGATGATGTAACTGCTGACAAAAGCAACAGGATGAATTCTGAAGTGCTTCGGGCAATATTATCTGCTCATATTCAGCCAAATGCTTCCGGACTCATTGGATGGCGCTTCACAGTGCACATGGACAATGACCTGAAGCATACTGCGAAAGCAAACAAAGAGTTTTTTAAGGGAAAGAAGTGGAATGTTATG
>BLSH010288295.1:143178-157562 GCA_018402905.1 Glandirana rugosa
CCCGTAGGAAGACCCCCCCGGGCCTCTAGGTCCTTCCTGATGTGTGAGAGGATAGGCATGTAATTTAGTGCAAAAAGGTTGGGCAAATGGGCGGGTATAGAGACTCCTAAATACGAGATGCATTTCGATTGCCATTGAAAGGAGTAATTAGAGCGAAGTAGTGATAGCGTGGAGTGGGGTAAAGATAGGTTGAGGGCTTCCGTTTTTGACGTGTTCAGTTTAAAATTGCTGAAGGCCCCAAAGCGTCTGAATTCCGAGATAAGGGAGGGTAGGGTCGTATGGGGTTGCTGTATATATACTAGGAGATCGTCTGCGTAAAGGGATAATTTATGGTGAGAAGAAGGATGCCCTGGATAGAACTATTCTGCCAGATGGCACAATCCAGGTGTTCAATAACTAAGACAAAGAGGAGTGGGGAGAGAGGACACCCCTGACGCGTGCCATTCGAAATGTCAAAGGGTTCCAAAGAGGAACCATTGACCAGCACCGAGGCGGAAGGTCTGGAGTAGAGTGACATCACTTTGGAGGTATAATTCCAGCCTAAGCCCACCTGCTCTAGAGAGAGGCGGAGAAAGCGCCAATTCACCCTATCAAACGGTTTCTCAGCGTCGAAGGATAACGGGCATGCCTTCAGGTGATGTCGTTGGGCGTAAGATATAAGGTGAATTGTTTTGGTTGTATTATCCCTGGCCTCTCGGCCAGGGACAAAGCCCACCTGGTCTTTGTGGATAACTGTGGGAAGGAGAGGGGATAGGCGGTTGGCTAGGACTTTTGCAAAAAGTTTTATATCTATATTTAAAAGGGATATTGGGCGGGAGCTGCTACATTGGGAAGGATCCTTACTCGGTTTCAAAAGGACTGAGACATTAGCGGATAAAAGGCTTTTGGAGGGGAGTGTAGAATTATCTATGGAATTAAATGCCCGGGCCAGAAGCGGTGCCAAGAGGGAGGAAAGTGGTATTAAAGGTGCATTTTGCCACCATCGTCCAAGCCTTACTCCTATCCTCCCCATTAATTGATGATCCAAGATCTCGATCCCATTGTATCACATAAGAGAGGGATGTTAGAGATGTCCTACCATTAAGAGAGGCGTAGAGTAGGGATGGGCCCGATGTTCAAGTCAAATGTAAGTTCGACTTGAACATCAGGTGTTCACCCGTTCACAATATTTAGAACATTATGGGGCATTTGCGGCAAATTTGTTCGCCCCATAATGCAGACCGCGGGGAATGACACCCCATGATTGACCAAAGCATGCACATGACCTGCATGATTTGGCCAATTACAGCGCACTCTGCTGTGAGAGCCATGATTGGCCAAAGGCAAGGTGCCTTTGACCAATCATGGCTCAGGGGTCTCAGTCCATACCCCACACTATATAAGGCCGTTTGAACAGCGGTCGTATGTAGTGTGTGAAAGTGGAGATTGGAGAATTGAGCTAGTTCAGCTAGGTTAATTAGTGGTGTGTAGGCAATGTAGTATATAGATACAGTGTAGTCTCTATACAGTCAGTGCAGGCAGTGTAGTATAGATACAGTGTAGCCTATATAGTCAGTGCAGGCAGTGTAAGAATATATATATACAGTATAGTATATGTGTATATATATATATATATATATATATATATATATATATATATATATATATATATAGATATATATACAGTATCTCACAAAAGTGAGTACACCCCTCACATTTTTGTAAATATTTTATTATATCTTTTCATTTGACAACACTGAAGAAATGACACTTTGCTACATTGTAAAGTAGTAAGTGTACAGCTTGTATAACAGTGTAAATGTGCTGTCCCCTCAAATTAACTAAACACACAGCGATTAAAGTCAAAACCACTGGCAACAAAAGTGAGTATACCCCTAAATATAAATGTCCAAATTGGGCCCAAAGTGTCAATATTTTGTGTGGTCGCCATTATTTTCCAGCACTGCCTTAACCCTCTTGGGCATGGAGTTGACCAGAGCTTTACAGGTTGCCACTGGAGTCCTCTTCCACTCCTCCATGACAACATCATGGAGCTGGTGGATGTTAGAGACCTTGCACTCCTCCGCCTTCCATTTGAGGATGCCCCACAGATACTCAATAGGGTTTAGGTTTGGAGACATACTTGGCCAGTCCATCACCTTTACCCTTAGATTCATTAGCAAGGCAGTGGTCATCTTGGAGGTGTGTTTGGGGCCATTATCATGTTAGAATACTACCCGGTGCCCCATCTCCAAAGGGAGGGGATCATGCTCTGCTTCAGTATGTCACAGTACATGTTGGCATTCATGGTTCCCTCAATGAACTGTAGCTCCCGACTATTTTTCTCCTTGTTGTCACACATCCACTTCAGGGGGGCATGGTCGGTGACTAGCCTAAACAACCTTCCTAGGAGGTAGTACTTCAGCACCTCTAAGGCCCACTTGATTGCCAAGCACTCCTGCTCCACAATGGCATAGTTCCTCTCATGCCTGTTAAGCTTCCGGCTTAAGTAGACAACCGGGTGCTCCTCACCATCTCCGATCTGGGACAGAACAGCACCTAGCCCCACCTCAGAGATGTCTGTTTGTACAACAAACTCCTTTGTAAAGTCCGGGGTCATAACCACCAGTTGTACACAAAGGGCTTGCTTTAAGTTCTGGAATGCCTTCTCAGCTTCGTAATTCCAATTAACCATGCCCGACCCTCTCCCCTTCATCAGATCGGTCAGTGGGACGGCAATGGTGGCAAAATCGGGTATGAACTGCCTGTAATACCCTGTAATCCCCAGGAAGGCACAAACCTGTTTTTTATTGACCGGTTGGGGCCACTTTTGAATTGCCTAGATCTTATTGGTCTGGGGCTTGATCAGTCCCCGACCAATAACATGCCCAAGGTATTTGGCTCCAAGCCTATGGCACACTTTTTTGGGTTGGCTGTTAAACCTGCTACCCTAAGAAAATCTACAGCTGCTTGTACTCGGGGCAGATGCTATTCCCAATCTGGACTGTGGATGACCACATCATCCAAATAGGCGGCTGCATAGGGGCAATGCGGCCTCAAAGTTTTATCCATCATTCTCTGGAAGGATGCAGGGGCCCCATGCAGACCAAACGGCATTCGCTTGTACTGGAAGGAGCCCACGGGGGTAAAAAAGGATGTTTTTCCTTTGCTGACTCCATTAAGGGGAATTGCCAGTAGCCCTTAATTAGGTCTAGGGTTGTTATGTACCGGGCACCTCACAACCTGTCCACAAGTTTGTCAACCCATGTATCGAATATGCGTCAAACTTAGGCACGTTATTCAGCTTCCTGAAATTGTTACAGAACCTGCCACCGGGCTTTGGGACCTGCACTATAGGGCTTGGCCAGGGGCTGTGGGACTTCTCTATCACGCCTAACTCCAACATGGTTTTTATTTCCTTCACCACCACCTCCCGTCTAGCCTCAGGTATTCCGTAGGGTTTTACATTTACGCTGACCCCTGTGTCCGTAAATTATGTCATGTTGTAGTACGGTGGTCAGTCTGGGCAGGGGAGAGAAAAAATCTCTATTTTTACTGATAAATTCTTTAACGTCATTTTGTTGCATCAGTGACAAGGACTCAGTTATGGGGACGTCCGGAGTCACGGATAGTCTGTCTTCTTGAGGAGTTAGCACTGCCAATAAAATCTCTCCATGGCCTTTCCACGGTTTTAAGAGATTTCCTTTTTCCTCTCTGGTGAACTTTGTAGTTACTTCCCCTACTCTTTCCCTAATCTCAAAGGGACCCTGCCACTTTGCTATGAATTTACTTTCAACCATGGGGACTAGCACCAGCACTCCAGGGTTGAAAGTCTGGGTTTTATCACCGCAATTATAAGCCCTTCTCTGGGTCTCCTGGGCTCGCTCCATATGTTCTCGCACCAGGGGCAGGACTGATGCAATTTGATCCTGCATCAAGGAGATATGCTCGATGACGCTCCTATATGGGGTGGTCTCTCTTTCCCACATCTCTTTTGCAACATTTAGCAGCCCCCTGGGATGTCTGTCATACAAGCGTTCAAAGGGGGAATACCCCGTAGACGCTTGCGGAACCTCTCGTATGGCAAACATGAAGTACGGCAGCAACATATCCCAATCTCTCCAATCTTGCTCCATTACCTTTTTCAACATGCTTTTGAGCATTTTATTAAACCTCTCCACAAGTCCATCCATTTGGGGGTGGTAGACCAAGGTACGGAGATGGGAGATTTTATATAACCTGCACAGTTTCTTGGTTACGCGGGATATAAACGGGGTGCCCTGATCCATTAAGACCTCTTTAGGGATGCCCACCCAGCTAAAGACCTGTACCAAGTCCCTGGCGATAGTCTTAGCGGAGGTATTCCGCAAGGGTATGGCTTCCAGATAGCGGGTTGCATAATCTAGTATTACCAGGATGTGCTGGTGTCCCCAGGCAGACTTTACTACGGGTCCCACGAAATCCATGCCAATTCTTTCGAAAGGCACTCCATTTATGGGCAGTTAAACAAGTGGACTACGAAAGTGGGTGAGGGCGCAGAGAGTTGACACTCAGGGCAGGATTCACAATACTCTCTGATATCTGCATGCAACTTGGGCCAGAAGATTATTCTCTCCCTGGTCTTATCCATACCCAAATGCCCCCCATTACATGCCCATGGGCTAGATCTAGCACCATCCCGCGAAAGCGTTTGGGAACCACTAGCTGTTCCACCTCACCCCCCCACTTCACCACCTGAAACAGCAAATTATTTTTAAGAGCCATGTAGGGAAAAGACACCCCCCAATTAGGGTCCACAGGTTCCCCATCATCACCTTCATGTTTTCTCTGGCTCTAAGGAAAGTGACATCCCTTAGTTGCTCTGTACAGAAGTCCTCTCTCCGGACCTCTAAGTCAGGTACTCTATTCTGTTCATTCTCACAGTCAGGGTCAGAGACATTTTCTGGGTCATTAGCCCCCAGCTGGGAGCTATCTTCCAGCTCTTCCGGCTCCCCAGCCAGTACAGGAAAAGGAAGAGGGTCTCTTCCATCCTCGGTCCTGCCACCAGTCTCCTCTTCCATTTGGCAAAAAGGGTCTGGCGAGAGTTCCCGTGCTTCCGCAGCAGGGGGAGCTGTATTCTCCAGACTCCCTGTGCGTTCCCATAACCTCCAAAAATGGGGAAATCCCTGCCCACTAGGGCATCATATAGCAGTGAAGGTACTACCCCCACTGAATTAATCACACTGCCCCAAGGGGTGTCAATCTCAACCACCACCGTCTGGTAGTCACGAATGTCCCCATGGATGCAAATGACCCCGACAGTACTAGGGTGTAACCTTGCAGGATTTACACAATTGCTTTTTACCAACGTTACCACACTACCAGAGTCAGACAATGCAGTGACTGGCTTTCCATCAACAAAAATCACTCACATTTGCTTCTCCATGCGATTTGAACATGATGCTGTATATGCGTCCTGTGCAAAAAGAAAAAGGCGTCTATTTACATAAGTATAATCACATTGCATGGGTTCATCATTCAGGGGACAATTGGCAGCAATATGGCCCAATGCATGGCACCGGTAGCACTGTATGTGCTTTATACCCAGTCCTTTTCAGGGTCCCCAAGACCTTCCTGGCTTCTTTGGCCAGTCTCCAGGTCTAGAGCCCACAGTCTCTTTAACCGTAGCAGTCTTATCAAATTTCCCTACGCCCCTGAACCCTGGAACAGTCTTACTGGCTCCGCCAGGCGATCTTTCACCCCAGATACATTGGAGTGGGGCGCAGATGGGTGCACCAAGTTCTCAGCAGCAGTGTATCTCTCCACGAGGTTCATGAGTTGGGCGGCGGTTTTGGGGTCCCCATGACTGACCTACTTCTCAAAGCAGCAGGGAGCGCACGTAGATAGCCGTCCATGACCACGCGGTCCACAATCTGGGAACCTGGCAAAGTCTCCGGCTGTAGCCACTTCCAGGTGAGGTGGACCAGGTTGAACATCTGCGAGCGGGGTGGCTTGTAGGTGTGGTAGGTCCACTGATTCACCGCTGGGCCATTGTGACACCTAGACGTGCGAATATCTCCGCCTTTAGGGTCTCATAATCCTGGGCCTTATCTGTTTCCAGATAAAAATAGGCTTTTTGGGGTTCACCGGTCTAGAATGGTGCTAACAGTCCCACCCACTGTTCTTTTGGCCATCCTTCACGAAGAGCGACTCTTTCAAAAGCCGTGAGATACGCCTCCACGTCATCCACAGGTGTCATCTTCTGCATGTGGTAAGAGGTGCGTACCAACTTTGGTTCCACTGTTACTGGAGGTGCGGGCCCCTTTTTTAACTCCAGCAGGGCCTCTGCAAACGGTTCATCTCCTGTTGAGCCGCATGTTGTGCTGCGGTGGCCTCTGCGACCTGGCGATTGGGTTCCCGCTGAGCTGGCTGTTGTGCTGCAGCGGCCTCTGCGACCTGCCAGTGGGTTTCCCACTGTGCTGCATTGGCTACAGGGTCTTCAATATATCCTCCATCTTGGAAAGATACCTGCATCCTCCACCACGTGTGGGGGATTAGCTCGTGGGGATCAACTTTCCTGAGGAAAATAATCAGCGTGCAGTCAACTTTCTTTAAAATCTTGAGGCTTGCCAGGTTTATTGGTAAAAGATTTGCATATTAAAAAACAAACAAAACAGAAAATAAATCCTTGCCATCTGGCGCTAAACTAGACATAATAGTTTCCACACTATACAGTGTGGGGCTGGCCCTGACACCCACAAATCATAAGCCACAATGCAAACCTTGTCATTTAAAACAGACACAGAGCTCCCTCAGATCCCTCTCTGAGTTCCCGGTCGGAGCTAAAGTGAGATCTCTTCCTGATTATTTAAGTCCACCTGCTGCCATGGTGGCTGGTAAAATCCGGATTGGACTCTGTTTAATCAAGTCCATATGAGCACATACGAGGCGAAAAGTAGCGTCCATCTATCACTTTGCCTCGCATACTGTCACAATATATATATATATATATATATATATATATATATACATATATATATATATATATATATGCTGCATTCAGGGTAGACTATATATACAGCACATTCAGTGTAGAGTATATACAGTCAATGTAGGCAATATGAGAATATATATATGCAGTTTAGTGTATATATATATATATATATATATATATATACAGTATCTCACAAAAGTGAGTACACCCCTCACATTTTTGTAAATATTTTATTACATCTTTTCATGTGACAACACTGAAGAAATGACACTTTGCTACAAGGTAAAGCAGTGAGTGTACAGCTTGTATAACAGTGTAAATGTGCTGTCCCCTCAAAATAATTGAACACACAGCCACAGGAAGACCTGACCAAGAAGAAAGAAGAGTGCGGGAAGAAGCCCTGTGCCCCACCAGACAGGACGAGCAGTGTACGTTTTGTTATCTCTATTTTAGTGTTCGTTTTTAGCCATTCATAATTTTATCAGTAATCCATACCTTGTTCTGGAACGGCTTTTAATAAACTTTGGGATTTTTTGAAAATACTACACTATTGGGCTGCCTTTCATTTTTTTCACCTGTTTGGAAGTGGAGGAAAGAACATCTGTGGGTGGAGGACTACAGCTCACAGTAGACAACGGAGCACCCGGACCAGAAGGAGGATCGACCGGATTAGGCGCCCAAGTGCTTTACCCCTGCAGGGGTGGCGCTTTCCGGTAAGTAGGGGACCAAGGGGAGCACGAGTGCCCACACGTTTGAAGTGCCTAGGATCCACTGCCCACCACGTTCCATGAAGGGGCCCCAGACCTCAGACTGCCTAAGAGTATTACTGAATATCTCCAGGTCGCTACCAACATTTGGGTGATAGACTTGATCCATCACACCAACAGGGTCATATCCCTTATTCGCAGCAGGAATAGTCTTCGACTACAAAAAGGACTGGATATATTGCACATACTAGCACTGAGCACTTTCTAAGTTCAATTACTCTGTACTGCAAGTTTGTACTGATTTATTATGCTGGATTAATTAATCATTTTTTTGGTTTACTTTTGTCATATTTCACTGCTGCATTGTTGGCACACTTTTTGTATAACACTATAGCACTTAGCACTTTACCCCGTGAAAATTGCACAGAATCTAGTTTGATATTGGACTTTTATCACTGCATCAGTTTGGTATAACGGATGTTATAGTACCTACAGTTGAAGATTGAAACAATTTACTACCTCACTAGCACTGTTTTGCACATTAAGATAACTAAATTGTCTATATGGTTTACAGTTTTCTTATAGATATCAAGCAATGGTTATTTCCTAGATTTTGGTATGAGTGATTCCATTCATCACCTATTAGAAATACATGAGAAGTAAGATATTTAAATATTACTAATAGCTCCAATCCCAGCTTTCTACTTATTTTGCCCTCACTCCACCCATCTGGGTGCGAGCTTCCTGGGAGGCAGCAAGCTAGACTGTACAGTCCTGAGCGCAGTCTCCTACCCCTTTGTTATTTGGTGAATGTTAAAGACCTTGCACTCCTCCACCTTTCTTTTGAGGATGCTCAATAGGGTTTAGGTCTGGAGACATGCCTGGCCAGTCCATCACCTTTACCCTCAGCTTCTTTAACAAGGCAATGGTCATCTTGGAGGTGTGTTTGGGGTCATTATCATGTTGGAATACTGCCCTACAGCCCAGTCTCTGGAGGAAGAGGATCATGTTCTGCTTCAGTATGTCACAGTACATGTTGGCATTCATGGTTCCCTCAATGAACTGTAGCTACCCAGTGTCGGCAGCACTCTTGCAGTCCCAGACCATGACACTCCCTCCACCATGCTTGACTGTAGGCAAGACACACTTGTCTTTGTACTCCTCACCTGGTTGCCACCACACATGCTTGACACAATTTGAGCCAAATAAGTATATCTTGGTCTCATAAGACCAGAGGGCATGGGTCCAGTAATCCATGTCCTTAGTCTGCTTGTCTTCAGAAAACTGTTTGCGGGCTTTCTTGTGCGTCATCTTTAGAAGAGGCTTCCTTTCTCGGATGACAGTCATGCAGACCAATTTGATGCAGTGTGCAGCATATGGTCTGAGCACTGACAGGCTAACCCCCCACCCCTTCAACCTCTGCAGCAATGCTGGCAGCACTCATACGTCTATTTCCCAAAGACAACCTCTGGATATGACGCAGAGCACGTGCACTCAACTTCTTTGGTTGACTATGGCAAGGCCTGTTCTGAGTGGAACCTGTCCTGTTAAACTGCTGTATGATCTTGGCCACCATGCTGCAGCTCAGTTTCAGGGTCTTGGCAGTCTTCTCATAGCCTAGACCAGTGGTTCTCAACCCTGTCCTCAAGTACCCCCAACAGGCCATGTTTTGGGAATTTCTCTTAGATAAAATAGCTGTCCAAAATACCAAACCATTGACTGATTTAAAACACCTGTGCAAGATAAAGGAAAACCTGCAAACATGGCCTGTTGGGAGCACTTGAAGACAGGGTTGAGAACCACTGGCCTAGACCATCTTTATGTAGAGCAAAATTTTTTGTTTTCAGATCCTCAGAGAGTTCTTTGCCATGAGGTGCCATGTTGAAATTCCAGTGACCAGTATGAGAGAGTGAGAGCGATAACATCAAATTTAACACATCTGCTCCCCATTCACGTAGCACCTCATGGCAAAGAACTCTCTAAGGATCTGAAAAAAATAATTGTTGCTCTACATAAAGATGATCCAGGTGATAAGAAGATTGCCAAGACCCTGAAACTGAGATGCAGCACGGTGGCCAAGACCATACAGCGGTTTAACAGGTTCCACCCAGAACAGGTTCCACCCAGAACAGGCCTCACCATGGTCGACCAAAGGAGTTGAGTACACATGCTAAGCATCATATCCAGAGGTTGTCTTTCAGAAATAGATGTATGAGTGCTGCCAGCATTGCTGCAGAGGTTGAAGGGTCAGCCTGTCAGTGCTCAGACCATATGCCGCACACTGCATCAAATTGGTCTGCATGGCTGTCATTCCAGAAGGAAGCCTCTTCTAATGATGATGCACAAGAAAGCCTGCAAACAGTTTTCTGAACAGAACAGCAGCTGCTTGGGCACCACATGCTTCACAAGATATATGATGACCTGCCATGCAGTCCGTTGGCACTAGCACCTCAAAGACCCACATCATAAAACATGGTGGACTTTTCCTTGCACCTCATCTGTGACCTCAATCCCTACTATACCTCCAGTCCTCTGAAAAGCCTGCACTGAGAGGAATGAAGGTATAGCAATGGGTGCCACAAGTACTTGCAGCCAATCTGCTAGCAGTACACCACCAGTTGATTTCAGCAGTCAAATTTCCCTACCCCAGTTGCTGAACCGTAAAAAAAACACTGTTCCAGCCATCCACCGTGTCTTAATGCTAGCTTGGTCACATTGCTAGCAATACAACTGCTGCCTTTAATGCTGGTAGACTCTGCCCCCATTTGTGAATTTGTGGAATGTGCTGTCCCACAGTGGTAGGTTCTAAAAAGACATTTCTTTTCACGTAAGGCCATTCCAGGTCTCTGCTGTCATGTAGAAGACAATGTTTTGGCCTCCTTGGACAGGGCAGTCAGCAACAAGGTTCATATTACCGCTGACTCATGGTCCAGCAGGCATGGTCAGGGTAGTTACCTTTCCTTCACGGCGCACTGGGTAACTGCTGGCAGCTGGGAAGGATGCAGGACAGGGTTCAGTGTTGGAGCTAGTTCTGCCACCACGCCTCCAAAATAATTGTGGTGATTCTGCCACATCTGCTTCCTCCGCCCCCTCCTCCTCTTCTTCTTCCTCTGTTGCCTCTTCTGCAGATGTGTCCTTTGAACCAGCAGTGCTTCCTAAGCATTCAAGGGGCTACGCAAGCAGTCAGGCTAAAAGATGCCGTGCGGTGCTTCAGTTGTGCTGTCTAGGAGACAGGAGCCACACAGGGGCAGAGATTCTGTCAGCTCTGTGGGGGCAGGCTCAGAGATGGTTGACGCTGTGGCAGCTTGAGCTGGGAATGGTTGTATGCGCCAATGGCTCTAACCTTCTCTCTGCCCTCTGATAGGGACACTTGACACATGTTCCATGCTTAGCACACATCCTGAATTTGGTGGTGCAGTGTTTCTTGACCAGGTACCCAAGCTTACCAGATATTCTGAGGCAGGCCAGAAAAGTCTGTGGTCATTTCCAGTGGCCATACAATGCCAATGCTCAGCTGGCTGACATTGGGCAGGAATTCAACTTGCCCACCAACTGCCACATTTGCAACATGCCCACCAAGTTTAACTCAACACTGGCAATGCTGCAGCAGCTGCACACACAGGAGAGGGCCATCAATGAGTACCTGTGTGAGTATGGCACCAGGACAGGCTCAGGGGAGCTTGGCTTCTATTCGTCATGCCAGTGGCTACTGATAAAGGATGCATGCACTGTCCTGTCACCATTTGAGAAGGCCACAAGGATGGTGAGCAGCGACAATGCATGTATCAGTGACACTGTCCCTCTAGTCTTCCTGCTGGAGCACACGCTTCGTGGAATCATGGACAGGGCACTTGAGGCAGAACAGCGGGAGGAAGAGGAGGACTTCCTTTCCTCTGAAGGTCCCCTTTATGCAGATAGCATTCCTGCAGGGCCGCCAAACACACAGGAACAAGAGGAGGGGGAGGATTGTGTCAGCATGGGTGTATAGGATAACACGCAGCAATCTTCAAGGGATGGTTTTCAGTCCCCAGAAACCCAAGGAGTTATATGTGGCTGGAAGGAGGTAGTTCCTGACAATGTCATCCTCATTGACCCAGAGGACTCTCATGCCTCCTCAAACTTGCGCTGCATGGCCTCCCTGATTCTGCCAAAGCCTGCAAAAAGATCCAAGGGTTCGTGGTATCAAGGAGAGGGATCATTACTGGGTGGCAAACCTTCTTGATCCACGTTACAAGGGTAAAGTTGCAGAGCTCATCCTGCCTTTGCAGAGGGAGCAGAGGGTGAAACATGCCTTTCCAGACCCTGGGAGGTTACTTTCTCCTGGTGCTGGACAACGTGTTTCTGAGGCTTCCCCTTCAGAGGAAGAGTGGTGGAGAAGGTGGCCAGCTGACTGATGCCTTTAAACAATTCTTCAGTCCTCAGCACCCAAGCTAATAGGTTCAAGAAACCATCTGTAGCATCTGCATTATATGGTGCAGGAATATCTAGGGGCAAGAGCAGACTTGGAGAGCTTTCCAACTAAGCATCCACTGAGTTACTCGGTCTTGAGGATGGACCACTGGCGAGAACTTGCTCAATATGCAATCAAGCTACTGGCTTATCCTGCATCCAGTGTGCTTTCTGAATGGACATTCAGTGCTGCTGGAGGGTTCGTAATGGATCAAAGAGTGTGCCCGTCCAAAGACTCTGTTGTTAGGCTCACATTTATAAAAATGAATGAGTCCTGGATCAGCAGCTATCAAGCCCCTGATGGTGATGCAACTGATTGCATTTGCTAGGGATCTGGGATCCCTTGAAGACTGCCTATGCTGCCTATCCTATTCCTCCTGAATCCCAAGGCGCAATTTTTCTGCACCTGTTTAATCATTACAATTTTTTAAATAATTGTTAACAGCAGGTCCCGTTCCTACGCCCAACAAGAGTAACTGTGACGGGTTACAGTGTTCTGCCACCACCAACACCCAAAGCCCAGTTTCTCTGCACCTGTTTGACTGTGGCATGTCATTACAATTTTTAAAATAATTTACAACAGCAGGGCTCATTTCTGCACCCAACAAGAGGAACTGTAAGGGGTTAGTGTTCTGCCACCACCAACACCAAAGCCCAAATTTTTCTGCACCAATTTGACTGGGGCATGGCATTTAATATTTTTAAATAATTTACAACAGCAGGGCCAGTTCCTGCACCCATCAAGAGTTACTGTGAGGGGTTACAGTGTTCTGCCACCACTAACACCCAAGGCCTAATTTTTCTGAACCTGTTTGATTGGGGCATGTCATTACAATTTTTAAAATAATTTACAACAGCAGGGCCCGTTACTGCGCCCAACAAGAGTATCTGTGAGGTGTTACAGTGTTCTGCCACCACCAACACCCAAGGTCCAATTTTTCTGCACCTGTCTAACAGGGGCATGTCATAACAATTTTTAAAATAATTTTCAACAGCAGGGCCCGTTCTGCACCCAACAAGAGTAACTGTGAGGGGTTACAGTGTTCTGCCACCACCAACACCCAAAGCCCAATTTCTCTGCACCTGTTTGACTGGGGCATGTCATTACAATTTTTAAAATAATTTACAACAGCAGGGCTCATTCCTGCACTCAACAAGAGTAACTGTAAGGGGTTAGTGTTCTGCCACCACCAACACCAAAGCCCAAATTTTTCTGCACCAATTTGACTGGGGCATGGCATTTAATATTTTTAAATAATTTACAACAGCAGGGCCCGTTCCTGCGCCCAACAAGAGTTACTGTGAGGGGTTACAGTGTTCTGCCACCACTAACACCCAAGGCCTAATTTTTCTGAACCTGTTTGATTGGGGCATGTCATTACAATTTTTAAAATAATTTACAACAGCAGGGCCCGTTACTGCGCCCAACAAGAGTAACTGTGAGGTGTTACAGTGTTCTGCCACTACCAACACCCAAGGCCCAATTTTTCTGCACTTGTTTAACCGGTTCCCCACCGCGCGCCGTGTTTTTACGGCGGCAGTGGGGGAGCCCTGCGCGAATCGCCGTAAATAAGCGGCGATTCGCATTTTGGCCACCAGGGGGCGCGCGCGCACCGCCGGCGGCGCACGCGCGCACCCGCCGCACTCCTGAGGAGTGTGCCCGCGGCTCGGGCGGACCCGATGTCCGCCGGCGAGCCGCGATGAGCGGCTACAGGGCAAAGAACGGGGAACCGCCGATGTAAACACGGCGGTTCCCCGCCCTGTCAGTGGGGCATGAGAGATCTACTGATCCCTGTCACTGGGATCAGTTAGATCTCTCATGCCCATGTTAGCCCAACCCCCCCACAGTAAGAACACACCCAGGGAACACAGTTAACCCCTAGCTCTCCCCCCCAGGTTAACCCCTTCACTGCCAATGACATTTATACAGTAATCAGTGGACATTTAAATTTCTGATCGCTGAATAAATGTCATTGGTCCCAAAAAAGTGTCAAAAATGTCCGACATGTCCGCTGCAATATCGCAGTACCGCTAAAAATCACAGATCGCCGCCATTACTAGTAAAAAATAAAAAGAAAATAAAAACCCCAGAAATGAATTCTCATCATCCGTAAACGCGGCCACTTTTGCGCAAACCAATCAATAAACGCCAATTGCGATTTTTTTTTATCGCAAATATGAGGAAGAATATAAATCGGCCAAAAACGGTGAAAAAAAACATTTTTTTATATTTTTTTTTTGGATTTGAATTTTAGCAAAAAGTAAGAAATTTGGGT
>BLSH010288295.1:157572-181303 GCA_018402905.1 Glandirana rugosa
TTGTGACAGTGGGGAGTGTCAATGAGCACAACCCACGTCCTTGCCCGGGACGACAACTTTTAATAAAGTTTTTAACATTACTGTACAGGGACAATTGGTGAAGTCGGGGCCTTCCAAAACGTCGAAATCCTGGTCTCGTGAAAAACGCTAAGCTGTGACGCAGCGAAATTGCCTGTTAACGCGCCAGCACGCTGCAACATGGGTTTGCTTTAAACGCAGGAAAAAAAGGGTGTTTATCTCGAAAGAAAACCACCATAAACTAGTGGAGACGCAGTAAAGAATAGCGGCGATATTTGTTTTCTTCTCGCTGGTAAAACGTTTTTTTGGGTTTAAAGAATGAAAAACGATTTTAAGTTTAGGTTTTTTTTTTATATTTTTTTACAAAAAAAAGTGGCAAAAACCGGCTAAATATAAGAAGGAGTATAAACGCTATTTTTTTTTAGCGTTAACCGCAAGGGTACAACGTCGCACGACCGCGCAATTGTCCGTTAAAGCGACGCAGTGTCGAATCGCAAAAAGTGCTCTGGTCCTAAAGCTGCAAAACCTTCCGGGGCTGAAGTGGTTAACAGGGACATGTCATTACAATTTTTGAAATAATTTTCAACAGCAGGGCCCGTTCCTGCACCCAACACGAGTAACTGTGAGGGGTGACAGTGTTTTTTTACAACACCAACACCCAAGGCCCAATTTTTCTGCACCTGTTTGACTGGGGTATGTCATTACAATTTTTTTAAATTATTTACAACAGCAGGGCTTATTCCTGCACCCAACAACAGTAACTGTGAGGGGTTAGTGTTCTGCCACCACAAACACCCAAGGCCCAATTTTTCTGCACCTGTTTGACTGGGGCATGTCATTACAATTTTTAAAATAATTTTCAACAGCAGGGCCCGTTCCTGAACCCAACAAGAGTAACTGTGAGGGGTTACAGTGTTCTGCCACCACCAACACCCAAGGCCCAATTTTTCTGCACCTGTTTGACTGGGGCATGCCATTACAATTTTTAAAATAATTTACAACAGCAGGGCCCGTTACTGCGCCCAACAAGAGTAACTGTGAGGGGTTACAGCGTTCTGCCACCACCAACACCCAAGGCCCAATTTTTCTGCACCTGTTTAACAGGGGCATGTCATTACATTTTTGAAATAATTTTCAATAGCGAGGTCCGTTCCTGCACTCAACAAGAGTAACTGTGAGGGGTTACAGTGTTCTGCCAACACCAACACCCAAGGCCCAATTTTTCTGCACATGTTTGACTGGGGTATGTCATTATAATTTTTTTAAATCATTTACAACAGCAGGGCTTATTCCTGTACCCAACAAGAGTAACTGTGAAGGGTTACAGTGTTCTGCCACCACCAACACCCAAGGCCCAATTTTTTTGCACATGTTTGACTGCGGCATATCATTACAATTTTTAAAATAATTTACAACAGCAGGACCCATTCTTGCACTCAACAAGAGTAACTGTCAGGGGTTACAGTCTTCTGTCACCACCAACACCCAAGGTCCAATTTTTGTGCACCTGTTTAACAGGGGCATGTCATTACAATGTTATAGAGTGCAGTCCTCATAATATATATAATACAGTTCAGTCTATATGGTGCATTCAGTGTAGAATATATAACACAGTGTATTGGAGTGGTTAAGGAGAACCCTATGACAGAATTAGGGAAAAAAATGGCACGGGGTCCCCCCAAAATCCATACTAGGCTCTTTTGGTCTGGTATGGATTTTAAGGGGAACCCCGTGGCAAAATGAAAAAAAAAATTTTGTGGGGGTCCCCCCAAAATCCAAACCAGGCCCTTAGGGCCTGGTATGGATTTTAACCACTTCAGCCCTGGAAGGATTTTCCACTTTAGGACCAGAGCACTTTTTTGCGATTCGGCACTGCATCGCTTTAACTGACAATTGCGTGGACGTGCGATGTTGTACCCAAACGAAATCTGCGTCCTTTTTCCCCACAAGTAGAGCTTTCTTTTGGTGGTATTTGATCACCTCTGCAACATTTCTGATCACCGTTATAAACAAAAAAAGCGACAATTTTGTATAAAAAACAATATTTCTTACTTTTTGCTAAAATCCAAATCCAAAAATAATATAAAAAAACAGATTTATTCATTGGTTTTGGCGATTTATATTCTTCCTCATATTATTGATAAAAGAATTTGCAATCAGCGTTTATTGACTGGTTTGTGCAAAAGTTGCCACGTTTACGAATGATGAGAATACATTTACAGGGTTTTTCTTTTTTTTTATTAGTAAGGGTGGCGATCTGCGATTTTTAGTGGGACTGCAATATCGCGGCAGACATGTCGGACCATTTTGACATTTTTTTGGGTCCATTGGCATTTATACAGCGATCAGTGCTATGAAAAAGCACTGATTACTATGTAAATGTCACTGACAGGGTAGGGGTTAACCTGCAGGGGGAGCTCTAAGGGTTAACTGTATTCCCTGTGTGTGTTACTGTATGGGGGCTGGGCTGAGTGGGGGAGGAGAGTGATCATGATCAGGCTCCCATACACAGGAAGCCTGCAATCACATTCCTTCCCCCTGTCAGAACGGAGATCCGTGTGTTTACATACACGGACCTCCGTTCTGTCACTGAGGGGGAGCAATTGAATTGAGCTTCCGGTGGCTCTTGCAGCCATGGTCAGGTGACAGCGGTTTACGATATCGAGCCAAGTTGCCACTGTCAAGCCATGGCGGGCGGTTGGCAACTGGTTAAGAGGTACCCTGTGCCAATTTTTTTTAAAAAAATGGCATGGGGTCCCCTCCAAAATCCAAACCAGGTCCTTCGGGTCTGGTATGGATTTTAAGGGGAACCCGCGCCAAAATTTTAAAAAGAATGGCATGGGGGTCCCCAAAATCCATATCAAGCCCTTATCCAAGCATGCAACCTGGCACGTGAGGATAAGGGGGGACAAGCGAGCACCCCCCTCCTGAACCATACGAGGCTACATACCCTCAACATGGGGAGGAAGCTTTGGGGTCCCCCCCAAAGCACCTTGTCCCCATGTTGATGGGGACAAGGGCCTCTTCCCAACAACCCTGGCCAATGGTTGTCGGGGTCTGGGGGCAGGGGGCTTATCAGAATCTAGAAGCCCCCTTTAATAATAATACATTGTACCCCTACCCATTCACCAAAATAGGAGTGTAGTGTTACAAAAAAAAAGTAGGCAGTAAGTCCTTTATTACAAATGTCTTCTTTTTCCCCCGCTTCTTCTTTCTTCCTTCGGTCTTCTTCCATCTTCTCCTTCGCCTCTTCTTCTGGTCTTCTCCTTCTTCTTTCGGTCTTTGTCATGAACCCATAGTAAACATTCTGTCTTGAAACCTAAGCAAACATTCATGTCTTATCTGTTGCATACCTTTGCTGCATGTGTCCAATTAAAGGCCAGGCCTCCCTCACCTGTGAGCTTTAGTGGGCCTTCCTCAGCTGGCCTCCGCCCCAGGCCTTAATTGTTAACAGGATATAAGTCTGGCAGTACAAGGCTGCATTACTGATCAAAGTTTGTTCGTGTTTGGATTCAGTGTGATTGTCTCCTCTGGTTGCTTTGAGTCTTATCCCTGTTCTGATCCTTGGCTTGTCTGACTAGCCCTTCCTGCCTGATACCTCGATCTTCGGCTTGTTCTCGGTTTCTCCTGTCTGCTTGTAGCCCTGACCCTTTGCTATTACTCTGACTATTCTTGCTTATTCCTGTACTGCTGCTTCCCTCTTCCACCTGTAGCCAGCTGAGCCTGAGCTAGGAGACCCCGGGGGTCGCAAAGTGGATCCAGTTGCAGCCAAATCCATCCTCACCACCAGAGGCTCTGGTGAATACCCACTGGCTCTTAGATTCCGCGCCCTGGGGAAACTGATGCACTAGCTCCCTGTGTTCCAGTGTCCATGCTCTAGGGGGCCCTCTCCCCCCGTATCAGCCGGTACTACTAAGCAGCAGTCAGCCATAGGTCCACAACCTTGCAGTGCACATTGCAACCTTAGCGTGCGCTTCGCACTTCAGTGGTGCGATTCCTGCGGTGCGCATCCGTCATCTGACCCCAGGTGCCGTGACAGTTTGATCAGCCATGGACCCGGCTGATGTGTCGCTAACCACAGATAATCTGCTGCAGGGCATACTCTGCAGCTTTGAGACCCAGGAATCTAATCAGACCAAGGCAATGCGATTCCTCCAGGATTTGGCCTCCCGCTTTGAACAACTTCAGGCCTCCTTAGGAACCTCTGTGCAACAACCCCAACCACCATCGGCGGCCGCACCTATTCCGGTCACAGCCACAGCCACTAACTCCTTACATTTACCGGCTCCGTCCCAGTACTCTGGGGACTCCAAGGCTTGCAGGGATAATAATGATCCAGTGGTTTCTAGTTTGTCAGCTTCTTGAAACTCTTTCGGAATATCCTCAGCGGCCAGCACCCTTTTACGTCTCCATCTAGAGTCCGCTTCTGTAGGACAATATGCGCTTAATTTTCGCATATTGTCTGCTGAGCTGAGCTGAGCTGGAAAAATGAGGCCTTAGTGGCAACCTTTTTACATGGCCTTTCTGACAAAGTAAAGGATGAATTAGCAGGGAGAACCATTCCCGCTGATCTGGACGGGGTCATCTCCTTGTGTAACCAGATCGACATCCGTTTTCAGGAGAGGTCCCTAGAAAGAAAACGGCAGCGCTTCCCGGCCCTTAGGCAGTCTGAGCTCCCCTCTCTTCATATCGAGGAGCATCCCCTGCCAGCTGAGGAACCCATGCAGCTGGGCCAGACCAGGCTATCTTCCGAGGAACATGCTAGGCGCAGAACTTTGGGCCTGTGCCTCTATTGTGGGGGCAAAGGTCATTTTCGTGATACTTGTTCACTTCGCCCGGGAAAACGCTCAGGTTTTATACATCTGGAAGGTGGAGTATTGGATCCAGAAGTATCACCTTTACCTCCTTGTCTTCTTGTTTCAGTGTCCCTCTATGTTGGTGCTTCCTCTCGTCCGGTCATGGCATATCTGGATTCCGGGGCTGCTGGCAATTTCATGAACTGGAGAACTGCATCTTCGTTGGGACTTACCATTTCGCCCCTCGTCACACCAGTGACAGTATTGGCAATTGATGGCACTGTTCTCCCAGGGGGCCCTATCCGCTTCCAGACCCTCCCCGTTAAGATGTCAGTAGGGACACTCCACCAGGAGTGGATGTCCTTCTTTGTTTTGCCTAAGGCCTCAGCCCCCATTATACTGGGCCTTCCTTGGTTACTGCTCCATTCTCCAAACGTGGACTGTATGTCTGGGCAAATTGTGGCTTGGGGTCCCTCCTGTTCCTCGTCTTGCCTACTCAAGGTCGCCCCGAAAGTGGAACTTGCTGTTGCCACCACCTCTGTATCTCCTGTTCTTCCCGCTGCGTGTAGCCAAGTCAGGGATGTGCCCAGCAAGAGTCAAGTCGATACGCTCTCTAGGTCATTTGTCACTCTGGATGGGCAGTCCACCTGCGAATCTGAGCCTATCTGTCTGACCTCATGCGTCCTTGCCCATTCTTTTGGAGTCAAAAACTCCTCCGGGCAACACCTTCGTGTTAAGAGCTAAGATTTTTTGTTGGGGACATGATTCCAAGAGGGCTTGCCATGTTTGTACCTGATCTGACTCCTCCATGCAAGCTTCAGCTGGTCTTCGCTTGCCCTTGCCTACTTCTAAGAAACCTCAAGAGCTCCTCTTTCCTCCCCCTACCTCTGTTCTGGTCTCTGAAGATTATCAGAAGTATGAGGCTAGCCACATTTTGGATTCTCACCTCTGTAAAGGCATCCTTCAGTACCTCGTGCATTGGAGAGGGTTTGGTCCTGAGGAGAGGTCATGGATTCCTGCATCTTCCAATGCACTAGCTCCCTGTGTTCCAGTGTCCGTGCTCTAGGGGGCCCTCTCCCCATATCAGCCGGTACTACTCAGCAGCCATAGGTCCACAACCTTGCAGTGCACATCACAACCTTAGCATGCGCTTCACACTTCAGTGGTGCGATTCCTGCGGTGCTCATCCGTCACCTGACCCCAGTGACAGTCACCTGACCCCGTGACAGTCTTCTTCCACTTCTTCCTTCCTCTCGTCGTCTTCTCGTTCACATTACCGGGTGGCCTCTCTTTTACCTATAAAATAACTGTCAAACAGAAGACCACCCATTCTGGGAGTCGCCTCTAGTTGGCAGTTTTTAAATTTTGGCTTGGGGTTCCCCTTAAAATCCATACCAGACCCGAAGGGCCTGGTATGGACTGGGGGGGCCCCACGCAAATTTTTTTAGTGAATTTTAATCTATATTGCCAGAAGACAGCAATACATTTCAGCCGTGGCAATTTTAAATGACATTTTTCCTTTATAAATGTCATTTTGCTCTGGCACTGTTCTAGACAACGTACAGATGCACCACTTTACAGGCAAACTAAGGGGACCCCAGGCACGATATTTAAAGGGATATTTCATTTTTATTTTTTTACTTTAAGCATTATTAAAATCACTGCTCCTGAAAAAAACAATTGTTTTAAAAACTTTTTCTGCATCAATACAGCAGTACCCGGGTCTCCATACACTTTTTATGGCAATAACTTGCATATAAGCCTTTGAAATTAGCACTTTTGAATTTTCATGTTCGTGTCCCATCGACTTTAATAGGGTTTGCATGTTCGCACAAACGTATTGCCTGTTCGCAGTGTTCTGGTGCGAACCAACCCGGGGGGTGTTCAGCCAATCACTAGTGTAGAGTGTGTTTAACAGTGGCCATACTGTACATTCTGAATTCATGCTTTTACAGCTAGCACAGGTTTTAGTGCTTAATTTGTGAGTATGTTTACTCGTTTTTTTATGGGAATAAAATACCTTTTAAACCGAAAGCACTTGATTTTGCCATTCTTTCCCATATGTCTTCCATCCGGTATATACATTGAGGCTTTCAGAACCAGACAGAGGAAGTATAAGAGATAGAAGACTACAAGTGCCAGCATCGCTCCAGTCTCTTTTGATATCCCCAGAGGGGAACTGCTGTAATTGACCCTCTGGTGAAACAAACTGGGAGGTGAGCGGCTTAAAACACAGGTGGAGGAGAGCATGATTTTTATGTGACTTGCTCATGGATTGGAATTGGCTTTGTAGTACATGACTTTATTGATTATTGGAGGAGCACACAATTGATTTTTGCAAGTATTAATGATTAGTAGTGCAGCACTGTTTGTTACTGAATTAGTTATTTTGAGTGTAGTGAAAATACTTTTTGAGTGATAGCAGTTACTTTGTACAATATTTGTTTCGCATGGAATAATTTGTATTTATTGTTGTATTTCTATTTTATTTTGATTCAAACGAGGATTTCGCTGATTGGTTTTTTAATTCATAGTGTTTAAAAGACATCTTGCAAAAGGAATATATGGAAATACAGTGAAGAGGTGAAATCCAATGTTGCAATTGCAAATAATGAAAATGTTCCCGCTGCAGGATCTCATGTGTTTCCTGGAAAGCCTCCCATGATGGAAACGAGCAGGTGGATAGAAAATGATGCACCTTTATAAAGCCATGAGTAATCCACCAGGAAAAGGAGTGAGGTTGTTCTAACCCCAGAGGGAAAAGAGGATTATTAGTAATCGGCAAGAGGGGCAAAAAAGTGGACACCAAATTGCCAGAATCCCATGTCTTCAAACTATGAAGCATAAGAAGGCTCAATGTCTGTGGGAGCAGTTTATGAGGAAGCCAAAGTAGGACTTGCCTATCTTTCATCTTCAAAGCCTAAAGTGACACAAAATGCTGGTTAAAAAAATATGTTCAAGTGTGTATTCTTAATGCAAAAAAAAAAAATATTTCATTACTCCTAGCCTCTTCCAAATATGATACGCTTATTGCAATTTTTTTACCAAAAATATGTAGAAGAATATATATTGGCCTAAATTTCTTTTTTTGATGCTGTGATCTGCCTTTAGTTCCTGTTCAAGGAAATGTACTGTATTGAATAATAGTGGCTGCATTAGTTTGCATTTTTGTTTGTTTTCAACTTGTAATCTGGCCAGTAAGTGTTATTTTTCAACTTCTTTAAACAGACCAAGCTGTCTAGCAAAGGTGACAGTTAAAGCAGAACCTCTCCCAAAAGACGTTCTGCTTTTTCGCCCCCCCCCCTTCAACTTTTGCCACATTATTTTGTTTTTTGGGGAATGGGTAGATAGTTTTGATGGGTACCTGCTCCTCCTATAGGTGATATTAGCAAAGGTTTGCCCCCTTCTCTGCCCGCAGGCTCTTAGGACATGTCACAGGTCCCAGAAGGCTGCATGTGGGCAGGGGCCCACTCGTCTTGCACGCGGGGGTACCTTGTTGCGTGTATGCACTCATCAATGCACAGGACCATGGGGGGGCTGCGTTTGTGAGAAAGTCCACATTACAGATGAACCCCAGCTCAGAGATGAGCCATGCACTGTGTGTAGCTGTGTAATGTACAGTGTTCCTCTGTGAAAAGTTCTGTCCCCTGTCATTTAACACATTCAACTGAATAATGTTGCAATTAAGAGGGACACTGCTGAGTCTATACCCTCTCCACCTGTTCAGCATACCTTTGACACCTCACACCCAATGACAGAATGGGATCCTGCCATGCACATATCGTGGACCTCATGCGTGCCCTTAATTAATTCCTTCACTCCTCCGTGCCATGCGGCTGGATACATGAGGTCTCCATACTGTGGATTTGGTCCTGATTGCTTTAGGAGGAACTGACCAGTAGGGAGGGAGATGGAGCACCTGCCCCCTCACTACTGGAGGACCCTGGTACCACTCCTTGCCGGCTGGCTGCTGTTCACTTTCGCCAGTTTATGGTTATCTGTGGTGACTACTCTCCTGATACTCCTTCAGAGTTGACCATTTGTGGTGGCCTTCCTCCTGTACCTTGCATGTGCTTTACAGTCTATGTTCTTCTGATAAGCCATGTACCACCATGCCTCACTTTAAATAATTTCAGACCAGGCTCAAGAACAGTCAAAGCTTTACTTGAAGACAGCAACAGTACAGTCCATGAACATACACATCCCTAATGAGCTATTTCTCAGCTGCCCAGGCATACCTTTGCAGGTAGAAGTCCATTAGAGGCAAAGTCTTTAGCAGACAGGTTCCCTTAGGCTGGTGATGATTGAGGGCTGCTCCTGGCTACATCTTCCTCTGGACTCGACCTTCTCCCCTTCCTATGCAGTCCCGCTCACTCCCTGAGCCCGGCCTTCCCCCTATTTTCTAGGTTAAACAAGATGGAGGGCAGAACCCAAGTAACCCTGGAAACCACCTTTCCAGCCAAGTCTCCCTAACTAATAACAACCCACCATGTAGGCACCTGCCTACATGTAGGGCCATTCACAAAGTGCAGCGCGACTCATGCATGCACAGTGGCTGTAAGGCTGCAAGGACTCACAGCTGGCTTTCCACACTAAAGATGCCGGCACTGGGGACCTGAAAGGTGAAGAACCTGCCTGGGTAAGGATGGTGCTAGATTCTTGAACTGGTAAGGGACCTTTTATTAAAAATTAGCAGCTACAGTATTTATAGCTGCTGACTTTTAATTTTTTGTTTCTATGGTGAAGATCCTTTTTAAGGCATTGAGTAACACAGAATACCTGCAATCTAATCCCCAATCCACCGAAAAAAACCTTATGAATGGCTGGATAAATGTTATCCATTAGGATAAATGATGATGTGAACCAATAAATCAGAACTATAATATAATTAACAATATGCTAGCGATCTCAACAAATATAAAGAAATACCCTGTATATTAAGGTGGTTGTAAACCTCCTACATGAAATTTGAACAAAGCACATCCTTCTATTGTGTACTTGTTTCTGTCCAAAGCATTGAGTGTGATTCCCCTCTGCTGCCTTGTTTCTCTGTTATCTGCAAGAGTCACTTCTGACTTCCCGAATCCAAGAGATAATTGGTGATGGAGGGAAGAGCTTTAGCACACCTGTGATTGACAACCTCAGCTGTGCACATTCCCTGTGTGGAGAGAGTGTGCCCCTTCCCTCCAATCAGGGCTCAGTATCTCTTCTCACTGAGATTTGCACTGTGAAACCTCAGAACTCTATCCCTTGCTTTTCAGAGCTGAAAGATCCTGTGCAACATATGTGTTGTAGAAGGCTGCAGATAAACAGATACAATTTATGTAGGTGGATTTGTTTAATCTCTGTGTATCACTTGAGACTAGTCACTTCACTGGGTTTATGTAAGGGTTTTTAACCACTTTAACCACTTCAGCCCTGGAAGGTTTTACCCACTTCCTGACAAGGTCATTTTTTGCGATACAGCACTGTGTTACTTTAACTACTTGCCAACCAGCCGCCATGGTTTGACAGCAGCAGGTCGACTCTCCTGCGCAAATCGCCGTCATCTGATGTGGGCGTGCTCGCACGCTCACTGGCTGGCGGGGGAGCCAATCAGCGCGTGGGACAGACTCGATGTCCGCCGGCCACCCGCGATTGCTCCCCCACAGTGACAGAGCGGGGATCTGCGAATGTAAACAAGCAGATCTCCATTCTGACAGGAGAGAGGAGAGTGATCGTCTGTTCCCAGTAAATGGGAGCAGCGATCTCTCTCCTCCCCCAGTCATCCCAGTCCCCACACAGTTAGAACACACTAACAGGGAACAAATTTAACCATTTTATCCCCCCCTAGTGTTAAACCCCTTCCCTGCCAGTTACATTTATACAGTAATCAGTGGCTATTTATAGCACTGATCGCTGTATAAATGTCAGTGGTCCCAAAAAAGTGTGAAAGGTTTCCAATATGTCCGTCGAATTATCACAGTCCCACTAAAAATCGCAGCCATTACTTGTAAAAAAATATAAATAAATAAAAACGCCATAAATCTATTCCCATAGTTTGTAAACGCTATAACTTTTGCGCAAACTAATCAATATACGTTTATTGCAAATTTTTTACCAAAAATATGTAGAAGAATATATATTGGCCTAAACTGGTGAAGAATTAGGTTTTTTAATTTTTTTTGGATATGTATTATAGCAAAAAGTAAAAAATATTGGGTTTTTTCAAAATTGCCGTTCTTTTTTGTTTATAGAGCAAAAAAATAAAAACCGCAGAGGTGATCAAATACCACCAAAAGAAAGCTCTATTTGTGGGAAAAAAAAGGACATAAATTGTGTTTGGGTACAACGTTGCACGATCGCGCAATAGTCAGTTAAAGTGACACAGTGCTGATAACTGATAAAAAAATCTAAATTCTTCATCAGTTCAGGTCAATATGTATTCTGTTACATATTTTTGGTAAAAAAATCCCAATAAGCGTTTATTGATTGGTTTGCACAAAAGTCATCGCGTCTACAAACCACGGGATAGATTTATGGCCTTTTTATTTTTTTTTACTGGAAATGGCGGCGATCTGCGATTTTTAGTGACGGACAAACCTGACCCTAAGTGACACTTTTTGGAGACCAGTGACACCAATACAGTGATCAGTGCTATAAAATGCACTGATCCCTGTATAAATGACACTGCCAGGGAAGGGGTTAACATCAGGGGTGATCAGAGGGTTAATTGTGTCCTAGTGAGTGATTTCTAACTGTAGGGAGCAGTGTCACACTGGAGGAAAGCAGAGATCGGGTTTCAGCTAAGCTGAAACAGAAGATCTCTCCTTTCCTCACTGACACATCAGCCTTGTGCCTTGTTTACATATTCGGCACACCGCTGATCTATCTCTCCATAGAACGATTGGTGGATCGCGGCGGCCATCACAGCAGCCGGACCCGCTGATTGGCTCCCGCTGTGTCGAATCACAGCAGGAGTGATGCTCCAGTGGCGTGCATGTGCCCCCAACACCGCATGCACAAGATCACGTACAAGCATGTGATTTTGCGCAGCAGGGCTGCCCTGCTGCAGTAAATGTACGTGGGGTGGTCTGGAAGCGGTTAAAAGATACGTTTTTTTTTTTAGAATCATACTTACTTGGGTGGATGCAGCATCGGTCTGAGAACACTCAAACCGATCGCTCGGTTTCTAGGGCTCCCTGAGCAGATAGCTGTTAACTGTCAGTCACCGTTGTCTGCTTTGCCCCCCCACCCCACTGGAGCACTGAGCTGTGGAGGGGGCTGAGATGCTGAACTGGGTTTTGGTCCAGGAATGTGGGCTGATCCCAACTTCATTGTCGTGATTTTGCCCGAGCCTGGACCAGCTCTGTGACGTCAGCCGACAGCAGGCCTTAACCTGCTGTTTGCTGAAAACAGGGCACAGGAGTGCAGAATGAAATGCACTCCTGTGACCCACAGGAAAAGTACAGCCAAACACGCTTTGGGTGTACTTTTAGTATAACATAAGTATTTCAGTGTTAAATACATGTAAACACACCCATACACCAACACTCAGTGTATTATTAAATCATAGTATATGGCAGTTCATTAAAAGTCCTTCAGAGAGTATATCCACTGCATGCCAGATATTCCTTTTTCCTCAATCATTTGCCTCTGTGCACTACATATATGAATATAGCATGGTCACCAGATTTGTATGACGGCTTAGCTCTAAGACAGTCAGTACAGTGCTAAATCATAAAGGGGTTAAATCACCTTTGGTAACCCTCTTTTTCCTACTTTCCCTCTGGTTGGATCCTTATCCATCGAGCCCTTCATCATTACAATCAAGATACATCAAGATACAAGCAATCACCATTGTGTAGTATGTAAATACTCCTTTATTTAAATATAAAACTTGCTCTCACATGTCAACAGCAAAAATGGGCTTAAGTATGATTAAATCCCATGCACTTCCAAGTTCCCCGTTGTCTGATGTCCTAGCCAATGCCAACGTGTTTCACCAACGTGTTTCACCACAGGGACTGCCTTAGGAAGGCCTGGTTTACCAAGCTGCCATGTAATAAACACAATTATTACTGAAATAATTATGTTATGTACTATTGTTTTTATCTTAATATACAGGTTATATTGTATGTTTGATGAGATAGCTAGCATGGGTATATAGTTCATTATTTTATAGCGCTAGTTTATTGGTTCACAGAGTTGAGACAAGACTCTGACAGTGGCTTGCAATTAACATCTTTTATGAATTTATGTAAAACCTTTATTTCAAATGGAAAAAAAACTGTTGTGTAACTTCATAAAAAGTTTTAGCTGAACTTTGGCTTTAATGTGTCAGTCAAGTCTATCTGCTAGGGCCTCTAAAACTATCCTCTCCCCAGATTAACAATGCTGCTATCCAAAGCTGTTTCAATTGCTCCTCCATCTAGAGTGGAGACACCCTAAGAGAAAAAAGCGTGTTACTAGTTGAACCACCAGGTGAAAATAAAAGAAAAGTATCCTTAGAAAATAAAATAAATGCAGCCTCTACATCTAAGAATTGGTAAGTATTTTGTTTTTGGGTTTAATACCATCTTAAAGATATTTCTATAATTGCTTAGGTAGCACACATGTATAGACTATAGCTATAATAATACCAGTTTGCAAGCTTTTCATTTAGACTGGTATTATATTTTAATGGAGGGAGTAAAGCATAAAAAACAAAAAACTGTCTTGTGAGCCTCTTGCGAGCCCAGGATGGTTGATGATGTGAGAATGATAAGGAAATTAACCTTTAGGGTCTACGCTTCGGCATCTATGTCCCTCATTTGGTGAGTTCCACTGAGGATGCAGGTCTAGTTAGGAGTCAGCCCTGACTCCATGTAATCCAAAGAACAAGTAGAGAAATGTCTCAGCCACCATATAAGCCCAGTGTGTAATAGGGGATAGCAACCTCATTCTAACTCCATCCTGGCCACACCCCTTGTGACGGACATGGGTATCAGATGCCTTCCCTTCTCACTAACTTGTGACAAAGGACTGGCCAATCTCACACCACGCTGTCACTTGTATAACAATGCCACTCTCAGCTGCATCCAGCACAAGGATTTCCCAGCTTGCGAAACCACAATCTAGGTCCAGCAGTCTGAGAGCCTCTGTCACTGGCCTACATTAATTAAGCAATTAACGCGTTAGCTACCACCACCCCCTTTGGACTGAGCAGGAGTAAACTCATCATTTTAGCAATACCAATTATGATTTTAGAATAAATGTTTGTAAACACTCACCACAGACAGGTATGTTCAGCGATTTATTGTATACAGTAGTGCTCTTCAAGAGACAAGGATTTGTTTAGATTGCATTAAAAGAGACTTAAAGACAGTTTTAACACTTTTCAGAACAAGGTTTAATAATGAAAAGGTCAAATTGGTGCAAATAAAATGTTTGCAGAAAAAAGGGCATTTCAAAGAAATAAAGACATACTACAGCAACAGAGAAATAAGACAGAGTTGAGAAGGTAGAATATTTGCAGTGTTCAAGGGTTTAGCAGAGTTCAATCGATGAGCCAGGTATTATCGGTTCTCAAACTTGACAGGTGTTTCTGGTCTGATGGTACATGAGAACTGTCAAACTGTCCTGGCATTCCTTTTTTATTTGAGATCAAAGGGGTGTTGACAGAGACCATCTAACCAATAAAGCATCTGAGGAGTGGTTTCTGGGATGTCCCCGTGGTTATGACTATGTCCCTGAGACAGTTTACTACAAGTATTCATATCTCCGAATACCTACTGTTTACAGACTGCTAACATCCATATTATGGTCCAGCGTCGAATTTGCTTCATAATAAATATGGCAGGTCTCAAATGTCTACTTTACCTAGGAGGGATAAGGGTTGCCAGTGGTTCCTCAAATGATCTGACATAGGGGTGTCTGGACTTGAAATGTTACAAATTAACTGAGGAAAGTAAACATGTTTATATTCTGGCTGTACTTTTGTTGTTTTGGAAGTTATGGAATATACTGGAATGATGGATTCTACCGAGAGACAGATATGTGTATTGTACAGATTCCACTGCAGTATTTACAACCCAAGTCTGTTAACTTTCTAGTCACTGAAGCGCTAAGTCAGACACTTTTACGGGCCCTGAGATGGGTGTTGGGAAATTGATAAGAGATGTCTGGCATGAAGAGGTTGTGGATTGTATGAGCTGAAGGAGAAGACAGCAGAGGGAAGGTCACTGCAGCTACATCTTCTTATGACAAGATGGCATGGAAGACTTGTGACCTGAACATTATGGCTGCTACACTCAAAGCTATTTATGAGCCCGGTACGCAGGACCATTATATCCCTGACAATGTTTCACCCCACCCACTGGGCTTAGTCATGGAGATAGCTGAAAACAAGCATATAATATTGATCAGAGTATTTAACAAAGATCCTTTGTAAACAATTAATTGTCACGTGGTAGTTTAGAACAATTAAGCCCTGTACACATGAGCTGAATGTCGGGTGGCATCGACTGGTTCAATAGAAACTGGCCGACATTGGCCTGTGTGTACTGCAGCTGGTCTGACAGTTCGGCCGGCTTCTGTCGAAGGAGCATGACCGACTGGTCAGCACTCTTAGCCAATGACTGAGAGCACTGACTGGAGTGTTCTGGTACAGGGGCCATCCCCCTTTCGGGATACAATAGAACAGCAGGGGAGATCGCTGTACTAACATCGAACAGTTAGCACAGCGGCTCTGAACTGAGCTGTCAGTTTTTTTTCTTTCAGCCCGCTGGGTTGAATGAAAAGAAACTAGCAGTGTGTACCAGGCTTTGAAACAAGGAAAGGTAGTTGCTATTAGGTAGCTGTGGGTTACTACATTTTGCACAATGCTCTATTTGCATACTAAACAAATCCATATGTTAAAAAAAATTAAAACAAAAACAACAAAGTGTGTGCACACATGAGCATTCTTTTCTGTGCACTTGGATGTAGATCACCTAATTATTATGAAAACATAAATATTTAATGTTTGTTATTTTGTAAATTGGTATTCACATATACAGTAAATGATCCAAGCAAGCAGCCTTGCTTCATAATGAGAACTCATCTAGTTTGTTGTTTCCAAATAGAGATTTAAAATAATCATTTAACAGGCATTATAAATCATACTATTTTAGCTAGCTGGTGGAGAAGGTTATTCTGAGAAAAAAAACACCCTCTTCAGGTCAGCTATGTACACTGAAAAAATAGCAACTACTTCCACTGTAATAGTTACTAAAGGTTTCTAAAAATGTGATTCTGATAAAGCCAAATAATAATAGTAGTATAACTAAAGAGCACTACGTCTTATGATATTCAATAAAGTGCTGGTGCATTCCTGTACATATGTGCAAAATCAATGTTCCATATTCCATATTGTGTCACAACTGTACAAATAAATGAATAATTGATCTATGATCAAATGATCAACAATGTGCATCAAGCAGTGGTAAATACCATAGAAATAAATAAAATAAATAAATAAAGTTAATAAATAAAGTTCTTCCGTAATAAATGGTCTATCTTCTTAATAATCGGTGATTAATCAAAAAAGTTAATAAAGGAATCTTCTTAACAAATGTGCATAAAAAGTGTCAAGTGTCCAATAGATGGTTGTGTAGCTCTGTGCAATCCGTGCTCCCCTCCTGCACTCCCCTGCACTCACCAGAAAGTTGGGACTTCCACTACAAAAGTCGTATGCGCTTTGAGGTGTATCTGGGACTAGTAGTGCCACAGATCTGCTTCCCATCGGCAGCGTTCGCCACTCGCAGTGTGCAACTTTTGACAATGTCTCGTGGGAGGGACAAAATGCGTCAGTGACCGCGGAGGTGAGGTCACATGACACACGTTCCCTAGTCTGGGTTTTTCCTTATGCAACTTTGGATTTTTTTAATGTAAGTGGATACTTTCCTGTTTTTTAAACAATAAATATGGATTCACACTATGCATACCTTCTCTGTCATCTAATTATCTACTACATACATGCTGTGCACACTGCGGCGAATGCTGCCGGTGGGAAGCAGATCAGTGGCACTACTAGTCCCGGATACACCTCAAAGAACATACGACTTCTGTAGTGGAAGTCCCAACTTTCTGGTGAGTGCAGGAGAGTGCAGGAGGGGAGCACGGATTGCACAGAGCTGCACAACCATCTATTGAGCACTTGAACATTTTTTATGAACTTTTTCGATTAATCACAGATTATTAAGAAGATACATCATTTATTATGGAAGAACTTTATTTATTAACTTTATTTATTTATTTTATTTATTTCCATGGTATTTACCACTGCTTGATGCACGTTGTTGATCATTTGATCATAGATAGAACATAGATACTGCACCAGCACTTTGTTGAATATCATAAGACGTAGCGCTCTTAAGTTATACTACTATCATTATTCAAAGGTACTAGACACCTTATTAGAGCAGCAACGTCTAACGTTTACTAATTATTAATTTATTTTATTTTAGTATTGCTTTAATATCCGATAACATATTTTCCTTCAATTTTTTTCTTCAATTTTTGCACTTACCAAATTACGTACTTTCTCACAGACTGATAACTATATAATTAATATATAAATATATATATATTTCCTGGAGGACTAATTGGCCATGATGATAACATCTCATTTCCTGCAATATAAATGGGTAATAAGCAAAGGAGACCTATCAGATCTATATCAAAGCCCCTTTTCTAATAGACAATAGAAATAGGAATTGTTAGGTAGGGTATATATATAGTATAGTATATAACAAAAAGTTCCCTTCTTTCTCTCTCTCCCCCCTCTCCTTTCTCAATCATCTTCTTCAGCCTCCCTCTTCCTTCCTCTTTCTCCTCTCTTCTCCCTTTTTCCTTTCCATGTTACTGTATTTTTATGAAAAACAATGAATGCTCCCTAAGTCTATAAAATCTGTTTCTATGCATGGAATACTGGGGTGATATAGAGGCAATTAACAAAATCCTCATTGAAAAGACACAGATGAATTGGACAATGTGTAAAAATGACAAGCACCTCCTTTATGATCCAGTAGATGGGCGGGATCATTGACTGTGGACCCTGCTTAAAAGGAGGAAGAAATGTAAGCCCGTTAACGTCCAGATGAAGCTACGCTACCCCCATAGCGAAATGAGTTGACATCACTGGCGTCATGTGATGCCGATGCGGAAGTCCCAACTAGCGATAAGCTGAGAGGAGAGGAGATGAGTGCCTGGATATGAGCAATAATGGCAAGGCGTTGGGAGACTCTACCGGCCAGAGCAGCACACTGTAGGGCATCCAGTTACAGCACCCACAGGATCACGTCATCTAACAGCCCTTCCTCCCTAGTGGACAACCTGATGAAAATCATTCCACTGGTAATGTACAACAGTGCAATATACATGTACATGTACAATGTACATGCTGATTGTGATGCCAAATCCCTATGCTGATACATATCGATAGAGGCCCTTTATTCATAGCCATACACACAATAATCTCTGGAAAGCATAATATACACACACTATTCCACAATCATGTGTGACGGTCTCTGCACTGTGTGAGAGCAGTTCCCACAGCCTTAAGTGCGGCCATGGAGGCTCACTAACACCATACAGATGCATGAACGGCGCTGTGTAAAACAACTCAAGATACTGCACTACTTTCCATACTTGGGGGACATTAGGGCTTTCACCTATTGCCCTTGAATTCCTGCATGTACAGCTACAACTCTGGCCTTGTTATATTACATTGTTCCACCTACAGAGTGAACATTGTTGCATCAATATTGCTAACACTAATCATCTGTAGATTTCATATAGTGTACTAATGGCTATACTCTATTGAATATCCAAGGGCAATTATCCAGGGGCATTACACACTGATGTAGTACAGACCAAGAACTTCACAATCTCAGCCTGTCCTTAGCTGTGCAGATGATCATGGTGACATATCGACAGCTCAATGTCATAGGCTATAGGAATACTTCTACTAGCAAATATGCAAAAGTTCCTGTCATGATTATGTGTCTATGCTGTTCCACTATATGCGTGGAGGACTCTGCACAGTGTGAGGGCAATTTGGCACCTGACTGTGTCCACTGAGACACATCAATACCACACAGGTGCATGAACGGCTTTGCATAAATCATAGATTCACCCTCAATTATATCATGCATCCTTGCTATATACCCTTGAAGAGGCAAAACTATTGCTTAGCAGCCTGCCTTCCATCCCAAAACATGGAACTGTCATGACCTTGTACCAATCAAGACCACAAATTTAAGCACCACGATTCAGCTAGCTCCCCCTCCCCTTGTGTGCTCCAATACTTTATCTTTGAATTTCCAATTCTGTCTCCTCTCCTTCTCTTATTCTTTTTCTCCTCTCATACAGGGACATTGCACAACTTGATGACCATATCAACACACCCATATGGGCAACACAAACCCCATTGTGGAACGAATGGTCATCACTTTGTGCACCCGCATTAGGCGTCTGGACGCTCTGTGTTTTTGTGTTTGTATATTTGTATGTCTTGTCGTATGTTTATAGAAGTCTGTTCAGTACTAGGTACTGTGTCTTTAAATGGTTATTGTGACAATACATGTAAATGTACTAGTTCATGGAGTATCATACTGCAGGTTTTAATTGATTTCAATAAATCATATCTTTTTAATTAACTTCCTGAGCACTGCTCATTGTTACCTTAGTAACCGCTTTCTGTTGCAGTGGTCTATCCTGCAGTATATATTTTGTATGCCTGTTTTTGGTTGCGGTGACAACACTAGAAATAGTGAGAGGTTAGGAAGTTTTCCCCTTATATATAGGGGTTAGCACACTGCATCCATCTTTGTGTCTTCTCTTTAATGTGATAAATATATAACACCAGAAGCACAGGGATATTGGTTAAATAACTAAGACCACACTTATTTGATACAGCCAAATGGCTTGCTTTAACCACTTGCTCACTGGGCACTTAAACCCTCTTCCTAACCTGACCAATTTTCACTTTGAATGACAATTACTCAGTCATGCAACATTGTACCCATATGAAATTTTTGTCCTTTTTTCACGCAAATAGAGCTTTCTTTTGGTGGTATTTAATCACCAATGGGTTTTTTATTTTTTGCGCTATGAATAAAATAGAAAATTGTAAAAAATGCATTCTTCTTTGTTTCTGTTATAAAACTTTGCAAATTAGTAATTTTTCTTCATAAATTTTGGCAAAAATTTATACTGCTACATATCTTAGGTAAAAATAACCCAAATTAGTGTATATTATTTGGTCTTTGTTAAAGTTATAGAGTCTACAAGCTATGGTGCCAATCATTGAAAATTGATCACACCTGATGTACTGATGGCCTATCTCATTTCTTGCGACACTAATGGCTCGTACACACGGGTCGATGATCGTATACAACAGGTTGTACGAACGACCGTTGTATGCTAAATCTACCGTTAGTACATGCGATTAGAACAGCCACCGTACAGAAGTTTTATGAGCAGACTAGAAAACTTGGTAGAACCAACAAGCGGTCGTATGACTGTTGTATCGTGAGTACAGAGAAGTTGGTCCAACAAGTTGTATTGTGCAAAACACGCATGCTCAGAAGTCAGGAACGGCCAGACACTAATTACATGCACCTGAACGTTCTCTTTATACGCTCATAACACGACACTATGTTCAGCTTGGTCGTAGGATCGTGTGGTGCATGTCAGTATGCTGGATACAGCAGCCAACATACGATTTGGTCCGTTCGGTCGTACGACCATCGAACCGTGTGTATGAGGCTTAACCATCTGGGAAAGTACAAATACTCGCCAAATTACGCCTTTTTACAAAGTAGACATTCCAAAGTATTTAGTAAGAGGCACTGTGAGTTTTTTCACGTTGTCATTTTTTCCCACAATTGTTTTCAAAATGAAGATTTTTATTTTTATTTTATTTTTTTCACAAAATTGTCATATCAACAGGTTATTTCTCTCACATAGCATATGCATACCCCAAATTACACACCAAAACACATACTGCTACTGGTATGGCGATATGACATGTGTGAGACTTTTTCACAGCCTGGCCACATACAGAGGCCCAACATGCAGGGACCATCGTCAGACGTTCTAGGAGCATAAATTACACATCTAATTTCCTGGCAACCTATCACACTTTTGAAGGCCCTGGAGCACCAGGACAGTGGAAATGCCAACAAAATGACCCCATTTTGGAACGCAAACACCCCAACATATATTCTATGAGACATAATGAGTCTTTTGAACATGTCATTTTTTTCCACATGTTTTGGAAAATGTGGAAAGAAAATTATTTACACATTTTTTACACATTTTTATGACACTGAAGGGCGCTGATGAAGGTGCACTGATGGGGTGGCACTGATGAGCACTTACTGATGGCCACTGTATTGGCACTAATGGGCATTTTAGTGGCACTGTAGAGCACAGATTTGGCACTGATGTAGCACATATATGCACTGATGGGGCACAGATGGGGTACTGACATGGCACTGTAGAGCACTGATGGGACACATATGTGCACTGATGGGGCACTGATGTGCACTGATGGGACACTGACGTGGCACTGTAGAGCACTGATGGGGCACAGATGCGCACTGATGGGGCACTGATGTGGCACTGTAGAGCACTGATGGGGCACAGCTGTGGCACTGCTGGGCACAGATGGGGCACTGTAAAGCACTGCTGGGGCACAGATGTGGCACAGGTGTGCATTGCTGGGGCACAGATGGGAACTGCTCGGGCAAAGATGTGGCATGAACTGGGCACTGCTGGGCACTGATGGGGCATGGATGGGACACTGATATGGCAGGAATAGGGCACTGCTGGGCACTGATGGGGCACTGATATGGCATGGATAGGGCACTGCTGGGCACTGATATGGCATGGATGAGGCATTTGGACTAAAAAGAAAAAACCTGAAGCAGCCTCATGCTGCAGCTTCTCCCTCCTCTGCTCGCACGATTGGTGTGAGCAGCGGAGAAAATTAGACATGACGTTGGTTTGTTTACAGTGGTCACTCCATCATTGGACAGAGCAATCACATGGTAAAGGGCCACTGTCATTGGACCTTTACCACGATACGTGACATGCCGGGTCCCGTGAACCCGGTGAGCACGGACAATCCTGTGTGCGTACCCCAGGGGGTTTGCAGGAGCATGATTCTGGGAGGACGTCATATGACAATGAGTTATCCGACCGCGCTGTAGCCGTCATTCAGCTATGGCCCGGTCGGTAATTGATTAATGGTTACCATGGATATTATACCAACATAGTCAAGCCGGATTGCTTCTTATTTGTTATGTCTATACAAATTGTAAAGCAGATTGTGCGGCATTAATTTTGTATTGTTACTTTGTGATAAGGAATTGATTATTTATTACAAGTACTTATATAGGGCTAATAATGTGTGCATTCACATCAGTAGAACAGTTTACTGAAGGGAATAGACCCCTGCCTAAAGATGGTCCATCACTCCCAAAGGAGAGGGGATAACCCAGCGGCATATATTGTTAAAAATAACACTTTATTGAGTTGGGTAATTACAAAATCGATTAAGCTTGGCATAATAAAATGACAACGTTGTCTTTAAAACACATACCCCAGGGGTCACATCCACACACATGCTGCTAATAATATGGAAAGTATAGATTGTGATCAGGGACTCTTACATGGATCCTAGGCGATCCAATCCACGAATCCCAGCTCATTTAAGTGCTGCAGGTTGTGGTATGGAACCTCTAGGTCCATCAACGCCCAGTATCATTCACAGTATAAGTAGCAGAGTCCACAACACATCAATTGGTGGGACAAGTGATAGGAGATTCTGGAGTGGGGTGCAATAACGCGGGCAATCATAAATAACCCGTCCAAGACCCGCATTGTTAGGTTATTGCTTAGGGTCTCCAACCCCTATAGTCCCATCACTAGTGCTTGCAAGCGAATTTGGTAAGGTTAGATGGATTGGTGTATCCAAAGCAGGCTGCCATGTAGTATTCACAGGATAATCTTTTTAAAGAAAGTCCAGGTAGCCTTTAGGGTAGGAGTACACAAAAACCTTAATGTCTCAAATTGTCAAGCTGGCAACTCTTAGTCTATATTACTGATTATCCTGTACATGGAGAATCAGTCATTCATATTGTAAGTACAGCTCCATGGATCGTGCAACTAAGTTGGACTCAGCGTCTGTTGAGCTGGACTGAATCTCACCAGGCAGGTATAATCATATGCAGCGTTGCTGAATAGGTTGTTTACCCTTTGTCGTTGTACCAAGGCCAGGCGGTACGCTGGCTTAGGTACATTGACGATGTGCTCTTGCTGTGGAATGGAATGGTGGAGTCTCTCGAGGATTTTGTATGAACATTGAATCTAATCACCAGGAACATCAAATTGACCTACACGGTGGACACACACCAAATTTCCTTCTTGGACCTTCAAATTAGAATAGAAGAAGGGCATTTAATCACAAACACTCTTATTCGCAGTATCCCAATGGGACAGTTCCTTAGGATTAGACGGAACTGTGCGTTGGACCAAGATTATAAAAAAGAAGCTACGGGACTTTACAAAAGATTCAGGGCCCGAAACTACCCACACGCTACCCTTAAAAAATCTAAGAAGAAAGCATCACAGACACCAAGGAGAGATCTACTGCAAATTCAAACTAAAGCACCCAAGGTCAACAATAACAAACGGCCCAACGCGGATTATCACCCGGTTCGGAAGCCAGTGGAATAAAGTGCGAGGAATACTGGATAAACACTGGCACATCCTCACTAGATGCCCACAAATTAAAGGTCCAAGACCACTAATGATGGCCAAGCGAGCTAAAAACTTGGCTGACGAACTGGTTAAATCCGAATTTGTAAGACCCACAGGAAAGAACTGGCTTACAAGCTTACCTCCTA
>BLSH010288295.1:230262-242981 GCA_018402905.1 Glandirana rugosa
GGTGGTTGAGAAGACGTATATATATATATATAAATATAAGCTACATTCAGTCTAGACTATAGATACAGTGCATTCAGCGGTGTACAGTATATAATACAGTTTAGTGCATCATTGAAAAAAATGCCCATCATGTCTGGAAGGCCACCAAGGAGAGGCAGATGCTCCCAGGCCACTAAAAGAGGGCAAGCAGCCTCTGTGTCTATAGTGAAAAGTGGTGGTGGCGGACATGGTTTATCCTCTGCAGGCGGGTAATGCTTGTCCTTTTTTCTGCTGTTGGCTGTGTTACTGAGCCACAACATGCAGAAGAGTTGGTGGCGTGGATAACTAAGCCGTCCTCATCCTCTGTCACCCAGGCTCACACTAGTATTTCTTCCAACGCAGCTTCCAAAGCGGCCCATTCCACCAGCTCCTTGTCCACAGTTACTCCTTCCGTAGCCCCACCATCATGCATGGAGGAGTCACCAGAATTATTCAACCATACTGTCAGCTACATGCTGATGGAGGATGTGCACCAATTTGAAGGCTCCAACATTGATTCCCAGGTTGAGGAAGGGAGTAACGTGAGCCTAGGGGGTGCCACAGAAGGACAAGAAACTAGCAGTCATGTTCCCACAGCTGCAGCATACTGCCAAGTTTGTTCCAGTGACGAGGAGGGAGGGGATGATGAGGACACTGACTGAGAGAAGAGAGGAGGAAAGTGAGGAGGAGGAGGAGGCACAACTTCAATGAGGCAGGATGTCTTCCAGGGGTCAGCTTAAGGGCAGCCACCCTATTGCATCACACCACAGAGCTCCACAGGTGCAGGGCACTGATGACTCCCCACTGACTTCCAAAACTTCAATGGTGTGGACTTTTTTCAACACTTGTGCAGTAGATCGCACCATTGCTGTTTGCAATCTATGTCTGAAGCGGATCAAGTGCTGCCAGAACAGCAGCCGCTTTGGCACTACATGCTTGACAAGACATATGACAACCTGCCATGCATTCCGTTGGCAACAGCACCTCAAAGACCCACGTCATAAAACAAGGCGGACTTCTCTTTGCTCCTCAGCTGTGACCTCAACCCCTACTATACCTCCAGTCCTCTCACAAGCCTACACTGAGGGGAATGAAGGTCTAGCAATGGGTGCCATAACCACTTGCAGCCAATCTGCTAGCAGTACACCACCAGTTGATGTCAGCAGGAAAATTTCCCTACCCCAGTTGCTGAACCGTAAAAAAAAATATTGTCCCAGCCATCCACATAGTCAGCATTTAAATGCTAGCTTTTCCAGATTGCTAGCACTCCAACTGCTGCCTTTTCAGCTGGTAGACTCTGCCCCCTTTCGTGAATTTGTGGAATGTGCTGTACCACAGTGGCAGGTTCTGAAAACATTTATTTTCACGTAAGGCCATTCCAGCTCTCTACTGTAATGTGGAAGGCAATGTTTTGGCCTCCTTGGACAGGGCGGTCAGCAGCTAAGTGCATATTACTGGGTAACTCTGCTGGCAGCTGGGAAGGATGCAGGACAGGGTTCAGTACTGGAGCTAATTCCACCACGACGCCTCCAAAAAAATGGTGGTGATTCTGCCACATCTGCTTCATCTACCCCCTACTCTTCTTCTTCCTCTGTAACCTCTTCTACAGAAGTGTCCTCTGAACCATGTGGTGCTTGAGTTGGTCTGCCTAGGGGACAGGAGCTACACAGGGGCAGAGATTCTGTCTGCTCTTCGGGGGCAGGCTCGGAGGTGGTTGATGCCACGTCAGCTTGAGCCAGGAATGGCACCAACCTTCTCTCTGCCCTCCGACAGGGATACTTCACATATGTTCCATGCTTGGCACACATCCTAAATTTGGTAATGCAGCGTTTCTTGACCAGGTGCCCAGGATTACCAGATATTCTGAGGCAGGCCTGAAAAGTCTGTGGTCATTTCCTCCGGTCATACAATGCCAGTGCTCGGCTGGCTGACATTCAGCGGGAATTGAACCTGCCCACCAACCGCCTCCTTTGTGACATGCCCACCAGGTGGAACTGAACATTGGCAATGCTGCTCCACGCACAGCAGAGGGCCATCAATGAGTGCCTCTGTGAGTATGGCACCAGGACAGGCTCAGGGGAGCTTGTTCCTTTTTTGCCACGCCAGTGGCTACTGATCAAGGATGCATGCACTGTCCTGTCACCATTTGCGGCCACAAGGATGGTGAGTAGTGACAATGCATGCATCAGTGACACTGTCCCTCTAGTCTTCCTGCTGGAGCACACGCTTTGTGGGATCATGGACAGGGCACTTGAGGCAGAACAGAGGGAGGAAGAGGAGGACTTCTTTTCCTCTCAAAGCCCCCTTTATACAGTTAGCATTCCTGCAGGGCCACCAAACACACAGGAAGAAGAGGAGGAGGAGGAGAATTGTGTCAACATGGATGTAGAGGATAACACGCAGCAGTCTTCAAGGGATTGTTTTCAGTTCCCAGAAACCCAAGGAGTTGAACGTGGTTGGGAGGAGGTAGTTCCTGACATTGCCATCCTCAGTGACCCAGAGGACTCTCATGTCTGCTCAAACTTATGCTGCAGGGCCTTCCTGATTCTGCGAAGCCTGCGAAAAGACCCCAGGGTTTGTGGTATCAAGGAGAGGGATCATTACTGGGTGGCAACCCTTCTTGATCCACGTTACATGGGTAAAGTTGCAGAGCTAATCCTGCCTTTGCAGAGGATGAAACATCTTCAGGATAGCTTGAAAATAAGTTTGTGCAATGCCTTTCCAGACCCTGGGAAGTTACCTTTTCCTGCTGCTGGACAAAGTGTTTCTGAGGCTTCCTTCAGTCAGAGGAAGAGTGGTGGAGAAAGTGGCCGGCTGACCGATACCTTTAAACAACTTTAAAGTCCTCAGCACCCAGGGTTCAAGCAACCATCAGCAGCATCTGCATTATATGGTGCAGGAATATCTAGGGGCAATAGTAGGCTTGGAGACCTTTCCAACTGAGCATCCACTGAGTTACTGGGTCTTGAGGATGGACCTCTGGCCATAACTTGCTCAATATGCAATCGAGCTACTGGCGTGTCCTGCATCCAGAGTGCTTTCTGACATTCAGTGCTGCTGGAGGGTTTGTAAGAGTGCGCCTGTCCACAGACTCAGTTGATAGGCTCACATTTATAAAAATGAATCAGTCCTGGATCAGCAGCTATCAAGCCCCTGATGCTGATGCAATTGATTGAATTTGCTATGGATCTGGGATCCCTTGAAGACTGCCTATGCTGCCTATCCAATTCCTCCTGTCCTAAATCCTGATGATGCTAGCTTCCAACAATATTTTGTGTTTAGAGCACCACCAACACCCAAGGCCCAATTTTTTCTGCACCTGTTTTACAGGAACATGTAATAACAATTTAAAAAAAAAATGTAAACAGCAGGGCACGTTCCTGCAACCAACAAAAGTAACTGCAAGGGGTTACAGTGTTCTGCCACTACCGACACCCAAGGCCCACTTTTTCTGCACCTGCTTGACTGGGGCATGTCATTACAATTTTATAGAGTGCAGTCCCCATAGGATATAGCTCAAACTATATGCTGCAGTCAGTCTAGTATATATAACACAGTGTATTGAAGTGGTTAAGGGCAGGGCGGCACAGTGGTGTAGTGGTTAGCATTTTGATCTAGCAGCAAGAGGATCGCTGGTTCAAATAACAACCACAACATTACCTGCTTAGAGTTTGCATGTTCTCCCTGTGCCTGCGTGGGTTTCCTCCGAGTACTCCGGTTTCCTCCCACATTCCAAAGACATGCTGGTAGGTTCAATGGATCCTGTCTAAATTGACAATAGTAGGTGTATGTATGGATGTGAATTAGGGACCTGAGATTGTAAGGTCCTTGAGAGTACGTACTGAAGTCAATGTACAATGTATATGTAAAAGCGCTGCGGAAATTCACTGCGCTATATAAATACCTGAAATAAATAAGTAAAATAAGTAAAATCTGGTTTGGATTTTGGTGGGACCCCCACGCAAATTTTTACAGTGATTTATGATCTATATATATATATACCGGTAGTCGGCAATACATTACAGCCGTGAGCTGTAATGTAATTTTCCTTTACAAATGTAATTTTGTGGTGGCACTGTTCTAAACATCACACGGATGCGCCACTTTACAGGCAAACTAAGGGGACCCCCCCAGGCATTATATTTAAAGGAATATTTAATTTTTTTTTTCACTTTAATCATTATTAAAATCATTGCTCCTGAAAATATGATCTTTGTTAAAACTTTTTTGGCATTGATACATGTCCCCTAGGGCAGTACCTGTGTATAAACCTTTAAAATGAGCACTTTTGATTTTTCCTGTTCGAGTCCCATTGATTTTGATAGGGTTTGCGTATTCGAACAAACTTATTGCCCGTTTGTAGTGTTTTGGTGCGAACCGAACCAGGGGGTGTTCGGCTCATCCCTAAAGTTCACCTTTGGGAACATGTTCCACCCCTTTTTAGGGTGGAATATGTAACATGTTTCTACTTCTGCAGCTGCTCCCCGATGTCCTCTGTCCCTGTGACAGCAGTATGAGGAGAAGTTCCCCGTACTAGCTGTCACTATTTGAATTTATGAATCCTAATGTTCCGACTGCATAATTCATTTTTTTGCGGTCCTATCACACCAGGACAGTACAAACATCCCAAGTATAACACACCCAAGTATTTAGAAATGGTGACTAATTTTAATATGTATTTATTTGCCAGATTTTTTGAGAATGAAGAATCCTTAGGTTGGATTGACTTCAAAAAAAGGTATGTATACTGATTGCTTCTTTACAGGGTTAAATAAGTTAGTGTTAGAATGTAGAGATTTTAGTGCTAGGGTGGACTTATCCTTTAAGCATCTGGTTTTCTGACTGTCTATCATATTTTTGAATGACCCTAAAGTACTAGGACAGTAGAAACACTCACAAAATTACCACACTTTGGAAATAAGACACCTCAAGGTGAAAACTTAAATGCTGGCACTGGCTGTAATTGGAAATGCTGGCATCGACTTTATTCAGCAAACTGGAAACACTGGCAGTAGCAGTAATCAGGCACTGGCAGTAATTTGCCACTGGCTGTGATAATATTCTGGCTGTAATCTGGCGCTCACTGTAATCAAGTGCAGGCTGTAATCAGGGGCTGGCTGTAATCAAGAACTGGCTATAATCTGGCACTGGCTGTAGTCAGGTTCTGGGCATATTTAAGGGCAGGCTATAATCAGGAGCTGGATGCAATCGGGCACCATACATATTCAGGTAGGGGCATTGTGATCATGTAAGGGCATTGTGTTCAGGGGTTTTGTTGGCACTGGTGATTTTTTGAGATTCTGTGATCAGGTAAGTGCACTAGGATTTAAATACTAGATCACTAGTGGGCTGCAAAGAGCAGACAGTTTACCCCACTCTCGCTTTCCCCATCTGTGCTCTGTGTGTGTGACAGGAGAGAGCAGGCTATTAATCATAGACAGTGTTTACTTTTGTGACCACTGTGACTGGTCACAATGATCATAAGGTACAGAGGCACTCCCATTCATTTTGTACTTTTTTTTTTTAGAAATTTTTATTTTTATACTTGACAGCAAATGAGTACAGAATATCCTCAATGATCGCATTGCAGAGTTCCTGGAAACATCAACACAGTTTGTTCCACATTTACAAATGTAGAAATCCCTTCAACATGAGACTAGTGGTTAAAGAACAATTAAGGCTCTATTCCCACCTGAGTGACCTGCAGCGCCTTCTTTTTTAAGCTTTTTTTGTTTGTTTTTACTTGAGCGTTTTTGGAGCGGCATTCATTTGAATGGGCCTCCCTTTGCTCCAAAAACACTCAAAAAGAAAACCCTGTACCAAATTTTGGCACTGAGCCAAGAGCGTTTGTGGTCACGATTTTTTGCAGCGATTTTACCGTGATCTGTTGCTCGACAATCGCTGCAAAACTGCACCGCATTTGGGAATTAATTGAATCGCAAAAGTGCTCTGCAATTTTTTCTGGAGTCACAGGCAGAATCACGGAGCCTAACAGTATACGCTCTTTCCTGCCTGTGTTCTATACTTTTTCTTTGTGATTAACCAGTGTGCTATCACAGGCATTGCTTACAGTTGTAATTGATGTGATTGATCACAGCAATCACATAATGCATAACCACTTTCAGTGTCTTTTTACCTTTTGCTATGGGCCACTTGGCGGAGGAGGGAGCAAGGAGCATGGCGGGGGACCCAGGAAGAGGAGGACTGGGGTTGCTCTTTACAAAATAATTGCACAGAGCAGGGAAGTATAACATGTTTGTTATTTTAATAAAACAAAATTGAGCATTTACAATCACTTTAATATTCATTGCATCATTTACCTTTTCTTTTTCATTAAAACAGTATTTAAAAGTCATTAAGATAAATCTTTTAAAGGAGAAGTATGGAGTTTTAAAAAACAAAGAAACATATTCACCTCCATGCTGCAGCATTGGTGTGATGCCGCAGCTGTCACATGTTGGCTCTAAGACCGAGAACTGGGTGATCACATGGCATGACTAAGCTGATTGCTTAGTTCTTAGTCTGCTCAGAGTGGATAACAGTGACTGTCAGTCACTGCTCTACTTTTTGTTCCTGGGTGGAGCAGCTTTGCCATATCAGTTGATAGCGGGCAATAGCTGACTCTGGGTCACAGGAGATTGAAAGTAAGTGTAAGTGTGACCCACAAGAGAGTATAACCAAAAAGCTTTGGTCATGCTTATCTTTAATGCTCTAACTAGAAATTAAGAACTTTGCCTCTTTGAAAAAGCTATCGTAGTGTAAACTCTGTTACGTCTCTACTTGAGCTTGGTGGCAAGGGATACAGACATTTTTAAAGGCCAAAATTGTACAAGAAGATGTTGTGAATGATGTATGTTTTTCATTAAAACATGTGGTGGTGGCTACTGTGTGTCTGTGAAGAATTAGCTGCTCAGTTAACCTCCCCCAGTAATGATGACTCTCAGTATGCTGGTGTTTTGGTTGTTTTCTCATAAGCTGGAAATTCTTTTTGCGGGGTGAGGCTGAGGGCATCACAGACATGACAACAGACAGAATGTGCAGGAAAGGGGTGGAAAGGACATGGGGATGAGCAGAACAATTCATATTTTGACTCAAAAAGGTGGTTAATGTTCTCGCCATAATTAGTAGCAAAATCATTCATTCAAGTATATGGTCTTAGCCATAGAAGTAAATGACAGGGGTGGGGTAGTAATCCCTGTAATGCATTTAAGAAACCATTCACAAAATGGATTTCTTATAAAGTATTAGCATGGGCGCCAAGCTCTTCACACAAGGGGTTTTGCAAAGGAGGAGTAGAGGTCATAATCAGTGTCCAGGAAATGATTGACTAAAGTTGAAGGTTATCTTGGGACAGTGAAGGTGGTAGTTAATGTGTCAGAAGTACTGTAGTTCACAAAACTGCTGATGCACTCCCTTCCACCTCCACTGAGGTGGTCCACAGTCTGTGAAGATGGTGGGGAGGAGCGAGAATGAAACAGGATGAGTGTGTGAGTGGAATTAGGGATGATGTAGGTTGAAATGTAGATAATGTGAACAGTGAGGTGCTGTTGAGGAAGTGGGAAATGGGGCCTGGGTTTTGTTACCAGGCATTTTGTACACAGCAAATGGGACAGTGAACCTGAGATAACCAGACCAGAGTCAGTGGAGATATGACTGATATTTGGCATAGTGCACTGAATAACGCACATGTACTGGGCATGGAAGCATAATTAGACATGTGCTGGGTACTGACAGCTGAGGGATAATGCACACAAGCAGAAAAATAGGTGGTAAGATGTTAAAACCTATATATTGTGTACTAATAGGTTAACCTATATTTGCTGGATACTGGGTACTGAGTGGTTAATATGCATACCCAGGAAATGAGCACTGCGGAGATAAGCACACCAAGGCTAGGTTCACACTTGTGTGGATGGTGGGACAGTGTGTTAATCACACCTGTTCTCCCACCCGCAAACACCAGCAGCAAACCGTGCTGTTCCTTTGCAGACACACAGGGTTGTCATTCATTCTTAATGGCATCCCCACACATCTGAAAACACAGCATATTTTCAGCTGTGGGAAATCACATGGTGCAAAAACACCATGCAAATTTCCTCAGCAGGCATTTATAAAAAGGTGTAGAACCTTTTTCCTGCATGAAACACAGACACAGCAGCTCATTCACACAACGTGGCGCGCAGAGCTGCTTAGGTGTGAACCTAACCTGAGGGATTAAGGCTCCGTTCACATCTAGGTATTTCTATTTTACAGGCATTTCTCAGGGGTATTTCGGGCATTTTTTCAGGCACTTTTCGAGCATTTTTCAGGTGTTTTTTAGGCTTTTTTGGGCAGGCGTTTTGAGTTGACAAGTGACCATTGAAAAGCAGTGTATTATTTTACATTAGCATAATGAACCTCCTCTTCATGATTTTGTGGTGGTGTTTGGTGTGCTTTGTTCGATTGTGCCAGTGTGCTCTCCTGCTTTTGTACAGCATGGCTGCTAAATATTGATTTCTTGCGTGTACAGCAGTTGCACTTTTGATGCTGGAGGAAGAGAGGAAGCATAGATACTGGGTCCATCCTGTGATTGCTAATCGAGAACAACGTGAAAACACAAACTTAACTTTGTCATACTGCTCAGATGCATGCAGCACATGCTATTGCAATGAGACAGTAAGGCAAAAAAAGGCTGTAAACACATTGCAAACTTACCTTTGTCCTGTTTCTGTGTTTGTCAAAGTCGACCACCCTGCAAGAACTTGGGATGCAATCTCTGCCCAGGCTCTGTATCTCTTGTTTCTGTTTTTGTAATGCTCATTCTTGGAATCGTACGCACTAGTGCAATAGGTTTCTGCTTCTAGCAGAAGAGAGCTGTCCTCCATCTTGCTGAGCTTGTGTAGGAAAGAGGTGTGGCAAGGGCTGGACAAGGGGTGGAGTACTGGGTGGAGAGCTGCTGGTTGAGTAGGATCGGAGCAACTAAACTCTCATAAAATGCTCATGTATCACTTTCCATTGTTTCTATAGAAGTCTATGGAGCCAAAACGCCTGTAATCTGCCAAAAAAGAAGCTTGCGTACTTTTTTGAGGGACAGGCATTTTGCCTAAGATGACAGAACGCTCAGATGTGAACAGGATCATTGAAATGATTGGGATTTGTCTTGTTAGGCATTTTTAGAGCTGAGGCTTAGAGCAGAAAAACACTCAAAAATGCCTAGATGTGAACAGGGCCTAACATAACTTAGCTGGAGTGTAGGCATTAAAGGGGAAGATCTGCTCTATGTCCTCCTACCCCCTCCTCCACCACATTTAGCACAATCATTTTTTTGGGGAGAGCAGGTACTTCATTTTAAAAGGTACCCATCAGGGTTGCCAATCGCCAGCAAATTTACTGACAGTTTGTAAAAATCTGTGATTTTTACAACTGTCTATAAATATCATGTTGCGCTGACTTTTTAAATGTAAACCAGGTAGACTACTTGATATGGTTATTGTCAGTGTTTCCATGTTGTGTTTAAATATCAATTGTCTTAGTTTTTAATAGGAGTACTGTTATTTTTCAAGTTGCCAGTAAAAAATGTGCTCTACCAGTAAATTTTCCATGTTTTGCCATTAAAAAAGCTGCGGGAGGTTGGCAACACTGGTACCCATTCCCCTTTCACTCAGATTGTGGGGAGGCTGAAAAGAACTTTACCTAAATGTTGTTTTTCCTCAACTAAATTGTCAATCCCAAACCTTCTTTCATCTTCAGTGCACAAGAGAATGGGTCCTCCATCTGCATGATATGGACACTTCCTACTGGCTGTTTAGTACCAGGGTTCTTTCAGGATCTAGGAAAGAGATCACTACAAGGGGACTGTTGGGGACTGGTCCATGTGGATACATCTGCACTGTTGGATAATCAGTCTCCAGCCCCCGAATATGTCACTGGCAAGGGACCCAGGCAGAGGACTTAGGAGAGTATAAAGCACTCAACAAAGTATTTTGTTTAAAAATGCAGAAGCGAAGGGAGGGGATTGAAAGGGAGGTGTGGGAGGGGATTTAATGTTCGCCCAGAGTTTTGCTTAAAGTGGATGTAAAGCCACCACCCACCCAGTATAAACTAATGACACCGTATTAATGTATATATACATGTAAGCCTCCTGCATCTATCCCTACCTTGCAAGTGTCCTTCCTGTAAGCACTAGCAGCTCTGTAGAACTCTGAAATCAGAGGGTATCTGTGTTTGCTGGAGTTTGGTGGGTGGATTTGTGATGTCACAAGCATCCCCAGCCACCTCTATACTGAGACATTGAGGAGGGAGGGAGGGGGGAGTGTAAAACTTTCTCTGCTGTGTGAAGGAGACAAGCAAATTGCTTGTCACTCACAGAGCAAGGCGTGGATCGACTGTGTATTTCCCTGTTAGTTGGACTTTCTCTTTCTGAAAAAAGATAAGCTCATTACTCACAGTTGGATTAACTCTTTGTAGCAAGACTAGGCACAGATGACATAACATGCTATACTCTACTAGGCAGAATTATTAATTACATTTATTTTTTTGGGGTTTACATCCACTTTAAATAGCACTGCACAATGTTTGTGCCTTGCTGATCCTCTATCTCATACAATACACTATCTGCAAAGCACTGGATCTACTACCTGGGTTTACGATCATATGACAGTGCTCTTTTCCATGTACTTTTTTACACAGAAAAAATATTGATTTATTTGGTGATGCTTTAATTAGCCCTAAGGATGCACGTGAAGCATGGATTTTAAGCACAGGTCAAATTAAGGTAAACCTGTACTGGGGGAAATACCTTTGCTGACATTTCTGACCTCTGTGGCGTAGCTATTGTCTCTGTCCTAAACATGCTAGTTCCCTGGCTGCAATGTTAACTCTTTTTGTCAGTACATTCACTTTACTTGATGCATGCATGTTGAGGATCAGTGGTTTAGAAAATTCTAAGGGAAGATACAGCCAGACATCTAGCATTTTCAAAGGATCAGAAATGCAAGCCTACATATTTAAAATACCTTTACATGTAATGTATAGATTCACTGAATTCTTTATAGCTGTAATTCTCTTTTAATATAGCTGTCAAAGAATAATGATACCAACAGTGCTAATTTTTGTTTATTGTATCACTAGAAATTGGCATAATCTGTAAATGTAATAAGGTAATGTAGAGGAATCCAGTTCAGTTGGACATTTTATATTTTTGTCACATACAGTTTGCTCCTGGAATTATAAGAGGCAATGGTAGATTACATGTATTGATTATTTTTGTATCATACTTACTGGCTGCGGTCTGCTTCTTGATCTTGGGAGGATAAGGTCATGCTTGTTCAGCTATACATATCAAAGTTCATTTATGAAGATCAGTTATAAAGTGGCTCAGTATGAAATGTTGGAATAAATAAAAGCACTTGTATATGACTAAACACCTGAAAATGAATCAAAGGTCAAAATTCACAAAAACTGAGTTACAGTAATATCAAGTGCCAATCATAAAAGTAATACATGTACAGGCTTAATTGTTTTGAAATTAAATTAGTACAGATATTGAAAAAGAGTAATTTCTAAATAAATTCTTGAATACAAGATATATGTGCCTCCAGGCATAAGAAAGTGTTCACAGGATCCAGCTGTTTACAACACAAATGTTGTATATCTATGGTACGATTCCTGCTCAAGCTTGTTTCAGGAAACAATAGATTGGACAGGATGGATTTTTGTGACCGAATGCTATTGTTTCCCCCAAAACAGCCAGTGCTTGTACAGCTTGCCTCTTCAGAGGCACAAACATGCAAACATTATAAGGCACACCCAATGCAAACCTGAATATTTGAATGATAATCATGCACCTTAGGTATATAGCCGCCCTAAGTGTAATGACTAGCAAGAAACTACTAGCTGGATATTGGGTAGATGGTGGCTTATTATTTTGTGTTACCCACATTTCTTTCAAGTACTGGTGCTCCTGCCAGTAACACAGTACATGTCCCAGTGTGACAATGCTAACATACTATACTGTATCTAGGACAGGAAGTGTGTAAGGACTACAGAACACTCACTATCCATATCTCCAGAATATAATGGATGTGTTCTGTAGTTCTCACAGAGAACTGGTAAAACTGCTAACTGATAAAAGTGCAGCAGAGAGGCGCATGCTCGGCTTCCGGTGATGGCGGACGTACAGTATCTCACAAATGTGAGTACGCCTCTCACATTTTTGTAAATGTTTTATTCTACCTTTTCATGTGACAACACTGAAGAAATTACACTTTGCTACAATGTAAAGTAGGTTGAATATGTTTTTATTATGTTTTACATATATAACATAGTAGGTTAACCGTATAATCTCAAGTAGTAACATGCAGGATTGTCAATGAATGTTCAAAATGGAAAACAATGACTAGATACTTGGTTTCTATAGCGAGTGTTTTTGCTTTCGTAAAGTCACAATAACAGTAAGTACTTAGTCTAACCACTTGTGAAAAGGCAAGATTCCCCCGATGGCATATCTTGCCAGCAAGGGAATGCTACCCATTTTCATATTAAACTGATAACCAGGGTGAATATAAAAATAGAATCCAAGAGAGAAATAGGGTTAGAGAGAGAGAAAGAGGAGAGCGAAGAATCAGAAAGTAGCATAGAGATAGAAAGAACTTTTAAAAAATGTACAGGAAGGAAAGAGAAGTGAAGAATCCAGGCAGGCGGGGGGGGGGGGGGGGTCTTCC
>BLSH010288295.1:253023-282360 GCA_018402905.1 Glandirana rugosa
TGTGGGTTAGGAATGTGTGACCGGGATATAGTGTTTTTCAGTCGGGTTTTCCTGTATATCCTCTAAATGTTTGATCGTTGATACACTCTCAGATAAGGTCCGGGGGTAGAGAAGGTGTGGTCGAGGACGGAGCGTTGTTATTTCAGAAATTATTGTCCTCGGAATAACAGGTGTTTGGATTGTCTTAGTAGTAGTATACCCGTTTTAACCAAAAGTCTTTGTATGGATGTCTCCTAAGTTAGGTGTTAGTGTTGGGGCCGGACATGTCGGATACCTCGCAATGGACGATTTCAGTGTTAGGGGACGAAATTCACCATGCCGCCTTGGGGATGATTCTGTTAGGTTTGTGGACAATAAGGCTCCTGTTATTAAAGACTTTATTGTTGCGAGGCAGGAGCTGGTGTGGAAGAGATGGGGGCCTGGAATAGACTCTCACATAGTTGCTAGTTTGTAAATCTCCTATATGTCCTTTTGGGCTGACTTTTTGTGATATAGGGCCAGTGTGTAAGGATTGGGTGTGCCAATATGGCCGCTGCTTCTAGGCCCTGGAGCTGAAACAAAAGAGCTTTGTGTGAAATGTTTAGAGCGATCAGTTCCAGTAATCTGTTAAGTGGTTGAATGTGTCTCTCAGGAAGAAAGAAATCCAATTTATTTGTCAAAAAAGGAGGATATGGTTGCTGTTATGGGAGTAGCAAGATGGCCGAACTAGGCCGCAACAGATCCCCGGACTCGCGTAGGGGCCGCCGTCCCGATCGCGAATCGTGTGGTCCGGGATTGAGCCTCAGGGCATGCAGATCGGGGTGTCCTAAGTCCGGGTGTCCAGAGGATGGGATGTGTATGAGGATGGAGGGACGGACAAACGGCCGCCGTACTGGGCCGGACTAGGCCTCAAAGGATCCCCGGCCTCGCGTAGGTACGGCACTCCCGGTTATGGACCTAGTGATCCGGGTTGGGGATTAGGTCCCAGGGCTGGGAGATTGGGGTATCCTGTGTCCGGGTGATAGAAGATAGGGTGAGGCACTCTAAGGGGCAGAGTGATGGATGTCCCTTAAGAGGAGGAGGCCAGGATTGTGGCAGTCCGGTAACGAGGACGGCGCTTCTGCCTCCTGATAATGGTGCAGGGCTGGAGCAGGGAGTGTGGGGAGAGAGGTTGAAGTGTTTTTACCTCGGATCGGTGGATGGTGAGTGAGGATTCCTCAGGATTAGATTGAGGAATCCAGGAGCCCCTTCACTGTGCGTCCATCGCTGTCCGTGCCAGGCCACGCCCCCCCATTTTTGCATTTTTTATGTTTTTATTTTTTTTTAAATATTTAAAGTTATTTCCCTGTCCCCATTTCTTTGTAGGTCACTTGTCCCACCCTTACCCACATTTCCTTCCTTTTGCAGACCTCTAGGACCTTCCAGGACTATTTTACAACACTTTTTGTACCTAAAAGTCCGGGTCTCCATTGATTTCAATGGGGTTCGGGGTCCGGTACAAAGTTCGGGTTCTGTCCGGACCCGAACCTGGACTTTGTCCCGAAGTTCTGCCGAACCAGCAGAACCCGGACTTCTAGAAGTTCGCTCAACTCTACTTATGAGTAAACAGGAATGACTTCTGCCAGTCTTCAAAAGTGATCTCAGTCTCCAGATCCCTTGTCCACTGCCTGGTGTAAGTGGGGAGTTCTTTATTCATATTAGATAAAAGCTCTCTATAAATCAATGACAGCGTGTGGCGAGGTGGTTCAGAAAGAGTGCATAATTCCTCAAAGTAAGTGAAGGGTCTGTGTTTATTACCTGAGTTATGCATCTTTAAACAAAGCTTGTCGAGGCTAAGAGACGTGAGCCAGTCGAGCGAAGTCACTCGGCTGACTCGTCTGGGTTTAAAGAGACCAGTGGTGGAGTGCACATAATCCCTAGCTACAGGCCATTGCATCCTATCATAGGAGCAGAAGGAAAGATTAGCACCTCCATGGGGTACTAGAGGGTTGTCAAAAAGCGGAGAGAGTGGGCTCGGGTCTGTCAAAAGTGACTTTGAAGTGCGGTCTCTATACCATAAGGTTAGTGAGGCTTTGGTTAAGGGTGATAAAGAAGGGTCCTGTTCCACTATAGTTGCTGCCTTTGGGTGTGGCCGAGGGGAACCATTCCAGCGTTCTGGAAAGGATGGTGGCAATGTGATAGAGTTCAAAGTCAGGGAGCCCCAATCCTCCAGCTAATTTAGGGTAGCATAGGAGTTTATGTTTAAGTCTAGGAGGTTTGCTTTGCCAAATGTAACGAATGGGCAAGGAGTGAAGGGACCTAAAGAATGTGTTAGGTAGGAGAATGGGGATCGCCTGAAACATGTACAAAAGCTTAGGTAAGATGTCCATTTTCAGAACACTCATCCGGCCAAACCATGAGGTCTGCAGATTATGCCATGATTCCAATTGTCTTTTTATCTTAGTCAATAAAGGGTTATAGTCCAGAGCGTATAAATCTGCGAGAGAACGTGGTATTTCTGTTCCCAAATATCTAATTGATCGAGGTTGCCATCTAAAAGGGAAATTGGCTTGGGTTCTCTTCAATACTGGGGACGGTAAGTTAATATTGAGGGCCTCCGCTTTAGTGAGGTTTAATTTAAAATTGCTGTGTGTGCCAAATTGCTGAAGCTCATTTAAGAAGGATGGGATACTAATGTGGGACTCAGTGATGTAAAGGAACAAATCGTCCGCATATAGGGACAGCTTAAAGTGGGCAGAATCTGTTTGTATCACTTGTATAGATTGGTTATTGCGGATGGCCTGGGCTAGATGTTCCTCCACTATCGTGAATAAAAGGGGCGATAAGGGAAATCCCTGCCTTGTCCCATTCTTTATTTGAAAGGAATTTGACTTAGTGCCATTGGCAATTACTTGGGCAGAAGGAGTGCCATAAAGGGACATTATTTTCTGTAGGATTTTGGGACCTAAACCAATCTGCCGGAGCGACAAACGCAGAAAAGGCCAGCCGACCCTGTCGAAGGCCTTCCCCGCGTCGCACGCCAACAGGCAGGTAGGAATGTGGTGGGTCTTAAAATAAGAGATAAGGTGTAGTGTCTTTGTAGTATTGTCACGAGCTTCGCGACCCGGCACAAAGCCCACTTGGTCTGCGTGAATGACATCTGGTAAGAGGGGAGAAAGTTGGTCTGCTAATATTTTGGAGAACAACTTCAGATCTACGTTCAGTAGAGATATAGGTCTATAATTGCTACATAAGGTGGTGTCTTTATCAGGTTTAGGGATTACGGCTATTTGAGCTTGCAACATGGTGGCCGGTAATGGGTGAGCTTCGTCAATAAAATCAAAAGCATGGGCCATGATAGGGGCTAATTGGGCAGCGAACATCTTATAAAAGCGGGGGGTGTAGCCGTCTGGCCCGGGGCTTTTGCCATTTTTCAAACCCTTTATTACCTGAATGAAATCTGAGGAAGTTATAGGGGATTCTATTTGCTGGACATTCTGTTCTGGAATAGTGGGGAGAGCTGTTTCCTGAATATATGCTGAAAGATTGTCAGAGCTATCCCTATGTTTGGTGAGATCAACAGATGGGTCGAGGTTATATAAGGAGGTATAAATTTTGCTGAATTCCTCCACTATTTCTGAGTTCTTGTGTTTTTTAGTTTGGGATTGGGAGAGTATATAGGGGATGTGTGTTTTAGAAGGTCTAGGGTGTATAACCCGAGCTAGGTGCTTGCCACACTTGTTGGCTTGCACATAATGTAAATGTTTCATTTTATCCCTGGCATTAGGGAATGTTCCGTAAAAATATGTAGGAGATCTCTTGGAGCGTTAGATAGCTGTACAAGGGTTTGAGCATCTAGTGTCTGCTTGTGGGATGCTTCAAGAGAGAAGATGAGAGAAAGAAGTCTGTATCTCCCAAGAGCGTTCCCTTTTCAGCTTGGTCCGAACTGAATCAGAACCCCTCTGATAACGCATTTCAGTGCCTCCCATTTGATAATGGGAGATGGTCTACGTTAAAGTCCCTGATAGCCTTAAATATGGCCTGAACACATGGTTCGTATGTGAGAAGGTTGTCATTGAGTCGCCAGGTACGCCCCTCGCATTGGCTGAGGAGACGTCCTAATGTAAGGTATATTGGGGCATGATCAGACCAAAGTTTCACACCTATGGATGAGCCCAGGTCTTGGTCTAGTAGCGTTTGAGAAACAAGAAAATAATCTATCCTACTGTAGGATTGTTGTGTTGGGGAGAAATAAGTGTAATCTCTTTCTGTATGGTGCTATATTCGCCACACATCTGTCAAAGATAATTTTGTGAGAAGAGCTCTAAACTTCTCCAGGACAATGGGGGGATGGAAGACCTACCTGAGGATGAGTCCAAATGAGGTATCAGTGGGACATTCAGATCACCTCCCAGGATAAGATTAGTTGTGCCGAATTCCTCGAGTTGCGCTGTCACAGAGGAGAGGAAGCGGAGCTGGTCCTGATTGGGAAAATAGACATTGACAATGGTTAGGATAGTTTGCATATGCCTTATTTTCAAGAATGTGTCTCGCCTAAAATGTGTTTCTTGAAGAAACAAAATTTTTGTGTGCATTCTGTGAAAGTGGCAGAGAACCTGCCAATGTTTTTCAGGGGTATTGAATCCCCTGTAATTGAGGGAGGCCACTCCCAGACTCATGGAGGTAGCCATCCAGAGTCCGTACAAGCGGCCTGCCTTGGGCGCGAGGCCCCCTGCCTGGTGGGGAAAGTATAAGAAAAGAATAAGGTCAGAGAGAGTAGAAAGAAAAAAAAAGTGCACAAATAAGCAAACATTACACTACAGCAAATAAAAGTGCACAGTATAGCAACCGTAATCCTGAGATTCATCAATAACCAGATGTGTGGTCGTAGCTTGCAATAAACATCTGGCCAGTGCGTGGCCCAGTCCAAAATGACTAAGGCCCCACACAACCCATATGCAATGGTGTGAGCCAAATGACCATCTACAGACCTATTGCACCATCTAGTGTAAATGAAAACTGTAATAGGATTACCAAAAAAACAGCTAATAGCTTCAAGCAATAACATAGCTGCTGCCAGCCCAGTAAACCCTAAGGGGAGGTACGTGATTAGGGAACAGAGGTGGCTAGCCCGTCCTAACCATTTTTTACACGTAAACAGGTGCACACATTGCTGAGGTTGAAGATCTCTGGTAGACCAATGATGTCGCACAAATGTCTCGCCGTCCTGCCTTTTAACAAAGGAGATTAACTCCTAGGCACGACAGAGAGACACTCCGCTGACCAGAAAAATAAAACCTGGAAATGTTATTAACCTGCAGGGGTGTCAGCAAGTGGGGGAGAACCTGTAGGAAATTGAAACAGTTAAGTGCAATTCAAACAACGTTTGTCAAAAGGTCGATAACTGAACTCCAGAAGAGAGGGGAAAAAAAAAAGGGGGCCCAGGTGTAAGAGTTCAGTTTTCCCCACAGTAACGTGGGGCCACAAAAAGTGTGGATGCAGGAACACTGCCAGTGAAGAACAAAGTCACCATTTCCTGTAGGTCATCCGGCTGGGGACTTGGACACGGAGGAAGAGGCTCTTTGCTTTTTCTTGGCCAGTCTGGAATTGCTATCTGAGGGAGTTCGAACGTTCCCAGGAAATTAGGTAGGTCTCCTAAGGTGCGCATTATAGCAGACTTTCCTTCATGGGAAGCAGAGATGTAAAACGGGAAACCCCACCGGTACTTGATGTGTTTAGCTTGCAAAAGCATCAGTGAGGGGCCTGAGTGCCTTCCGCATTGCCAGAGTCATTTTAGAAAGATCCGCAAGCAGCATGATTGGGGTATCATTAAATAGAATGATATATTGTGTGCGTGCTGCCTGCATAATGCTGGCTTTGACCTTGAATAAAATAATGCACCCTGCAGATGATATCTCTCGGGTAATCAGGATTAGGATTGCGGGGGCCCAGAGCCCTATGAATGCGATCTATTTCAAGCGCAGTATCCGTAGGTACCTGCAGGAGTTGGTTAACGATAGATTTAGCAGCTCCTTCTAAGTCCTTAGATTCTATCGATTCCGGCATACCCCTTATGCGGATATTGTTCCTTCTACTTCTGTTTTCTTGGTCGTCCAGACCATAAAAAAGCTGTTGTATCTGATCAGTGTGTTCCTGGAGTATGGCGTTGTGGTCATTCAGTTTAGCAACTGCGTCATCCACCACCATCTCCACATCTCCCATGCGGTGTCCAATGTCCTTGCGCAGGTCTGATAATTCCTGCCTGTATGTGCGCTCAAGCCTGGTGACATAGGCCTCAAAATCACTTCTAGTGGGCAGCGCCTTAATATAGGCCTCCATGTCCCAACCGCTTCTGGAGCTACGGGACGCGGGTGAGGGGCTTCTGGAGCGTGTGGAGCCGTGCTCCGACTCAAGAGGGGAGCGAGCTCGCTGCCTGGTGTGAAGCCTAGAGGGAGTGTGGGGGTTAGATGTAGATGCCGGCGCCATCTTGGATGTCGGGGAGCCCTTACTGTGTTGGCTGGAATGGGTGAAAAACCTCCCGATTTTGCCCTCCTTGTAACTCCCTTCGGTACCTCTGCTGTCTCCTTCGTTTCTCTTCCCCATGCAGGCGGGTGGAAGCGCTGTGTGTGGCTGATGTGGTGAAAAATAGCTCGGTCAGAGCGGGAGCCGAGAGTCCGTGCATCCTATTTCTCCATGCGCCAGACCACGCCCCCTGCTACAATGTAAAGTAGGGAGTGTACAGCTTGTATAACAGTGTAAATTTGCTGTCCCCTCAAAATAACTCAACACACAGCCATTACTGTCTAAACCGCTGGCAACAAAAGTGAGTACACCCCTAAGGGAAAATGTCCCAAAGTATCAATATTTTGTGTGGCCACCATTATTTTCTAGTACAGCCTGAACCCTCTTGGGCATGGAGTTCACCACAGCTTCACAGGTTGCCACTGGAGCCCTCTTCCACTCCTCCATGACGGCATCACGGAGCTGGTGGATGTTAGAGACCTTATTTATTTTAGGTACTTATATAGCGCCGTCAATTTACGCAGCGCTTTTACATATACATTGTACATTCACATCAGTCCCTACCCTCAAGGAGCTTACAATCTAAGGTCCCTAACTCACATTCATACATATACTAGGGCCAATTTAGACAGGATCTAATTAACCTCACAGCATGTCTTTGGAGTGTGGGAGGAAACCGGAGTACCCGGAGGAAACCCAAGCAGGCACAGGGAGAACATGCAAACTCCAGGCAGGTAGTGTCGTGATCGGGATTTGAACCAGCAACCCTTTTACTGCTAGGCGAAAGTGCTACCCACTACAACACTGTGCTGCCCGACCTTGCGCTCCTCCACCTTCCATTTGAGGATGCCCCACAGATGCTCAATAGGGTTTAGGTCTGGAGACATGCTTGGCCAGTCCATCACTTAACCCTCAGCTTCTTTAGCAAGGCAGCGGTCATCGTGAAGGTGTGTTTGGGGTCATTATCTTGTTGGAATACTGCCCTGCGGCCCAGTCTCCAAAGGAAGGGGATCAGGCTCTGCTTCAGTATGTCACAGTACATGTTGGCATTCATGGTTCACTCAATGAACTGTAGCTCCCCAGTGACGGCAGCAAAAATGCAGCCCCAGACCATTACACTCCCACCACCATGCTTGACTATAGGCATGACATACTTGTCTTTGTACTCCTCACCTGATTACTGCCACATATGATTGATACCATCTGAACCAAATAAGTTTATCTTGGTTTTGGAGACCACAGGACATGGTTCCAGTAATCCATGTCCTTAGTCTGCTTGTTTTCAGCAAACTGTTTGCATGCTTTCTTGTGCATCATTTTTAGATGAAGCTTCCTTCTGGGATGACAGCCATGCAGACCAATTTGATGCAGTGTGCGGCGTATAGTCTGAGCACTGACAGGCTGACCCCCACCCCTTTAACCTCTGAGGCAATACTGGCTGCACTGATACGTCTATATCCCAAAGACAACCTCTGGATATGACGCTGAGCACGTGCACTCAACTTCTTTGATCGACAATGGCTAGGCCTGTTCTGAGTGCAACCTGTCCTGTTAAACTGCTGTATGGTGTTGGCCACCGTCCTGCAGCTCAGTTTCAGGGTCTTGGCAATCTTCTTATAGCCTAGGCCATCTTTATGTAGAGCAACAATTCTTTTTTTCAGATCCTCAGAGAGTTCTTTGGCATGAGGTGCCATGTTGAACTTCTAGTGACCAGTATGAGAGAGTGAGAGCGATAACACCAAATTTAACACACCTGCTCCCCATTCACACCTGAGACCTTGAAACACTAATGAGTCACATGACACTGGGGAGGGAAAATGGCTAATTGGGTCCAATTTGGACATTTTCACTTAGGGGTGTACTCACTTTTGTTGCCAGTGGTTTAGACATTAATGTCTATGTGTTTAGTTATTTTGAGGGGACAGCAAATTTACACTGTTATACAAGCTGTACACTCACTACTTTACATTGAAGCAAAGTGTCATTTCTTCAGGGTTGTCACATGAAAAGTTTGAATAAAATATTTACAAAAATGTAAGGGGTGTACTCACTTTTGTGAGATACTGTATGACTGAAGAGCTCCCTCATGTCCCTGCTTTCATTCACTCCTGCACAGCTTCACAAGCAACTTACAGCTTCAGGGGTAAGTACAAAGCCCCCCTATACACACCGTTCACCATATGGTGAAAATTGGAGACCAGAAGCCGGTATATCGCTCGAGAGCTGAGCCACGGCCTAGCCGGGCATGGAGAGCTTTCTCACTAGGCCCAAATCCCCGGGCTCGATTTCTCAAGCTGAACCAGCGGAACATGGCCACAATGACACAACCCGATCCGGCGACCAGCGAAACCTCACCTTGTCTCAAGGCCCCACAACCCACACAGCTCTAACCCCAGAAATACTGGATGACAAACTACAGTCCTTATTACATAAAATAAAACATAATGTCATCCAGGAAGTAGGGAAAATGTCACAGGAGCTGAGAGGGGAACTGGCTCGGTTTGGAGAGCACACAGATGTACTTGAGACCAAATTTGACGACATGATCCAGTACATCCATGCTTAGGGGGAGGAAAACGCATCTCTCAAGCACGCAGTATCACAGCTTCAAATACAGCAGTAGGATCTCGAAAACAGGGAAAGATGCCAAAACCATAGGATCAGAGGTGTACCCGAAAAAGTAAGTGACAAAAACATCAGATCATACCTCCTGGGCTTATTCAACACCCTGGCCCCTGACACCCCTGACATTGACTGGTGCCTAGATAGGGCCCATGGATCACTTGCCCTGAAACCACCTACAGGGGCAAGGCCCAGAGACATTATTGTCAGATTTCATTTTTATTAAAGTAAAGAGGCCCTGACACAGGCCACGCACAACAGATCTCACAGTGAACACAAAGGGGACAGAATCCAGATATACAGCAACCTATCGCCCATCACCCTAACAAAGAGGCATTCCCTGAGACCAATAACATCTACAAGCTCACAAGATCCCATACTATTGGGGATTCCCTTTTCACCTTAGTGTTATGAAAGAAGGAGTACAACATGTCCTATGTGATCTTCAGGAAGGGAATGCCTTCTTAAAAAACCTAGGCCTCCCAACACTGCCTGCTGAAGACCTCATACCCATTCCTTCTACACCAAGAGCTACCCCTGCACCATCCAGAATCTGGACCCCGGTCAGAGGCAGAGGAAGAAGATCCGCTTCGGGTACATCCCAGCACTCTCAATACAACAAATCTCCAACCTGAATGTTTTCTGCTCTTCTCCTGTTATACATCTTTTCTCCCCCAGAGGCTGAATATACCCTAGCCCAGGGGTAGGCAACCTGCGGCTCTCCAGCTGTTGTAGAACTACATTTTCCATGAGGCATTGCAAGGCTGCTGGATACAATTACTCCCAGAAGCATGATGGGAAATGTAGTTCTACAACAGCTGGAGAGCCGCAGGTTCCCTACCCCTGCCCTAGCCCATCTAGGGCTCAGTTGCCTCCCCCTCTCTGTTATGTTCTGCTGGAGGCTTTTGAACCCCTGAAAACTTTGTTGCTCCCAATACGTCTTTTCTTCTTCACTCATGTTGGAGGTTGAATTTAGATCAGCAATGGTATATCTAATATGTTAGACTTATTGGGGTCTACTAGCTACGCTATCGTTTTCTTTTTTCTTTTTATGTTTATAAGCGGTTTATTTTTATTTTTTATTTTTGCTCACCACGATGGAAGCGGGGATGGGACTTAAAGGATATCGCTTCCCCTTCATTGAACTCGCCCTGTGTCTTTCCAAACCTGGACTTTGGTATCCTATGGTTTTTTTTGTTTCTAGTTTATTTTTATTTCTAATAACCTTTTTTTGAGCAGGCCTTCATTTTCTAAGCCAACAGATAGTACTTTTGACTTGGATTGAACACTGTTTTTTAGCACTTTATTGCTTTATTTGCACAAGATATTGATTACAGCCGCTATATATATATATATACTTTAATTTTGCACAGAGATGCACAGGTTATAGAAAAGGTTATTGTTGTTTACACAGTTTACTTATATGCACTGAGGAATTAGTAGCATTATGGAGTATTGGTAAATGTGAGAGATAACTAGTGGTGAACAGAACACATACATAGATATTCTAATTAGAGCAAGCGTCAAAAGTTGTTGTTCTGACTCAACTACAAAGCCATCAGCTTATCTCCAGTAACATATATGGCTTACAAGATCTGTGATCTGTGGTGATTTTAGTGCCGCCTATCAGTGCCCATCAGTGCTGCATATATGTGCTCCATCATCAGTGCCACCTTATCGGTGCCACCTCATCAGTGCCAATCTGTACTGCCTCATCAGTGCCTGTCAGTGTAGCCTCATCAGTGCCCATCAATGTAGCCACATCAGTGCCCACCAGTGAAGGAGAAAATGTACTTATACAAAGTTTTGTGACAGAAACACAGAATTTTTTTTTATTATTCAAAGTTTTCGGTCTTTTTTTTATTTGTAGCGCAAAAAATAAAAACCGCATGGGTGATCAAATACCACCAAAAGAAAGCTCTATTTGTGGGAACAAAATGATAAAAACACTGTTTGGGTACAGCATCGCATGACTGCGCAATTGTCATTCAAAGCGCAACAGCACTGAAAGCTGAAAATTGGTCTGGGCGGGAAGTGTTCTAAGTGCCTGGTATTGACGTGGTTAAAGACACAGAGCAATAATAAACCGAATAGTGTGTAGCTCCTAAACCACATTTCCAGGGGCCCGATGGCAACCCCCAGAAACAGAGAAAATCTCTTCTCAGGGTGCAGGTGATTGGGCATGGGGGGTGGCGAAAGTCACGTTTATGCTTAAACAAAGAGAAGTTTATTTCTCACAATAAGAAAAATATGGGAGAGAGGGGATAGGGCACAGGGCACCCTTAGTCAAAAATATTAACTATCAGCAGACAGGAAGACTCCTTAGACAAAAAGGTGAGATTAGGCAAACAGCAGTACAGGAAAAGAGCCTTTAAGCTGAACCAGAACATCTGTACTTAGTAGAATAGGCTGTCTCCTATAGTAACTGAACTTTACTCACAGCATCACGCAGAATTCTTTGGATGAGTTCTCTCTTGAAGCTCTCTTAGCCACCTCATGGGTCCCCGATCCATGAAAGATCACCTCTAGTACTTCTCAAGAACTCCATCCCTCTCAGAATTGTTTCCAGGTATTGAGCAGGCTCTCCTCTGCAGAATCTTGAACACCTGGATAGGCCTCGAACATACCTAGCAGCCAGCAGACTCCTAGATAGGCCTCAAGCTTCAGGCCTAGCAGCCAGGAACACATCCACCCAGGCCACAGCCCAGGTTGGGAAGAGGTCGATCACCGGACTTTCTCCCCTTAAATACCTTCTCCTAGCATTCATAGCAGCTATTCTGATTGGCTGAGAAAAGTATGTTTATTCATAACCTGACTTCACTGTAGCTTATCATACTAATTCCAGAGGCAACAGTACCACCTACTGAAAAAAGGGAGAAGCTACAGCTAAATAGGACTAGGAAGAAAGCCATCTGACCAATAGAAACAACAAATTAGCCTGGCTGGCTAGCACCAGCACAGCTAAATTTACCTGTAGCCCTGCTTTGGGACAAGGGTGCTACAAGTGTAACACAGATATAATGATAATAAATCAAGTGGTGTAACACAACAGCTGTGGAAAATGGAGAATTGAGCTGGGTGCTGATGACCTGTGATTAAAGCATTTTTGACCACCTTTATTATTATTATTATTATTAATAATTTTTTTTGGCAGTTTATTTTTTTTTATTAATAATAGCATAGGTTCTTGTACCTAATAAAACATAAAACCTAATTTGCCCCCCTCCAAAAATGCATTGTATTACTTTGTTATCTTAACTAATGACAAAGCTATTGCTGACTAAACAGGTCCATTGTGGAAGGGTAAAAATTGCTCAAGTCCATAGGGGTTAAAAACATCTGTAGAGCTGAAGTGATTAAGAGTATTCTTTCTCTTATGTTTTTGAAAGGTATACTTTTATCCCAAATTGTGCTATAACTTATTTCACAGGTTATTTGAGGTATACAAATGCTCTAAAATCTCATAGCTAAAAAACTTAAAACCCCAAATGCTAACAAATGTGTGTGTTTAATCATTTATTATGTATTTTTTTATTTAATGATGGATGAAGTGGGGTGAATTATAAACTCTAAAGGGGGAAGGTGTGAACCTATTTTAACTTTAAGCATCCAATCATATTCAGAGGAGTTTGAAAAAAAAAAACAAGAAAGGAACACCCGGGGGGCACATCACCTTTGTGTACACATTAGCAAATCAGACCCATAGCATAGACACATCCTGTAACACTTTACAGAGAACCCTAAGGCCCTCTGATAAACATTGGACATATTTAAGACACATTTTTACACCTCCTATTGAATAATCCCAAAGAAAGACTTTTATTCATGTTGAATAATCCCAAAGAAAGAAAGGTTAGCTTTAGCTTCTTTTTCCAGCCTAAGAAAGCCAGAAAGAATGAAACAATAGGTTGTATTTTGTAGCGCATAAAAAATAGTTCCGTGTCACAGTTTTTTCAAACCACTTGCTTACTGGGCACTTAAACCCCCTTCCTGCCCAGACCAATTTTCAGCTTTCAGCACTGTCACTCTTTGAATGACAATTGCGCGGTCATGCAACACTGTACCCAAATGAATTTTTTTTCACACAAATAAAGCTTTCTTTTGGTGGTATTTAATCATCACTGGGTTTTTTATTTTTTTCTAAAAAAAAAACAAAAAAAGACCAAAAATTTAGAAAAAAAAACTGTTTCATAGTTTGTTATACAATTTTGAAAACAAGTAATTTTTCTCTTTCATTGATGTGTGCCTATGAGCTGACAGCGCATGCTCGAGAGAATGTCCATGGACGCCCTCCTGGCAATTTAGGCCAGCGCTGTAGCCATTTTTCTGCTATAGTGTGGGCAGGAAGGGGTTGATATGTGTACTGTATATGTAGTAAGTTGTTATTATTTCTCTTGGGGTCTCTTAAAAACTGTTTCGTAAAGAATTTTACTTCTTTAATTTGTATATATAAGCATTTCTCAATTTTTGGGTTGGGTGTTTAAAAATATTCTCAAAGCATGTTATCAAGATTATTCAAGATAACTTTATTATAGCTAATTATTTTCACCTCTTGTTCCTTAGAGTGTTTGGTTTGTTATGCAGTGTATCCATGCTGTTCATTATTAATTCTGGATTAAGGAAAAAGGATCTGCTGAAAAACAGCTGGTATGTGCTCAGTATTATTTGATTTAAGACAAAAATAGAGAAAAACAGTATTTTCTACTGAAAATAGTACTCACAGATGGTTATTGCTGCATTTCCTTAGCAAACAAAGTAACAGGGGACTGCTTCGGAGGGCCCAAAGAGCCCCAGACATGGAATACTTAAACATGACTTCCAGTGCCAGCTCTGGCATGCCCCTTCACCCTTTTCCTCCCCTCATTAATGGGCAAAGTTCCACTTATGTCACAGTTAAAAGCTGATATTTTCATATTGAATGCCTCAGATCCAGGGGTTCCAGGGGATCTCAAAAGCATGTGCAGCACCAACAAGCTTTAAAAACATAACACTATGGATATAGCACACTTATGCCAAGTAAATAGGACCATCAGTGGAACAATATAGCTTGCATGAACAGATGCGCCAATGGAGGGAGAAAAGTCTTGTAAATGCTCCAGTGCCATGCTAGTATGCATAAATGTTTAGTAAATATTTAACATGTTACTGTGGATCATCTGTGTTTTCTGGGTTAAAACCTGATTAAAAATTCTTCTTTTGTTGTGTCTTTTCCTTGTATTTTTTCATGACTGGTGTTGCCATAAAGTTTAACCTTTATACCTTCTCTCTCATTGGTCAAATAAAATACATGTCAAGTGACTCTCCCCTGTCATGTGCACACTGGAAGTTTTTTTTCTGCTGTAGCCTATATGTCCATACAAACATAGGTGTTTAGAGGAGTTTAGAACCAGAAAAAAAAACCCCACAGCCAGTGCATCCAGGAGGAGTTTGTCAAAATGTGCCTAAATACTAGGCATGTATAGCTTTTGAGCATTAACTCATTCAATGGCCAAAATAAATGATTACTCTGGCCAATGAAATTAATTAACTCCCAAGCGATTGACGCACCTATAAGGGCCTAAACACGTTACACAAGTTTACAAGCATAACGTTTTATTTTCTGCCAAAACCCTGCTGCCAGGAGAAAAGGAGTCTAGGAGAGTTAGGAAAATGTCCAGTGTGCATGAGGCCTTAAATTGCCTAGCAACTCTGTCTGGCTAATCCGTTACAATTTCCTGAATAGAAACCAATAATGGTGGACCAGATCATGTATGGCTAATGGCAGCCCTCAAAATTACCACTCGCCTGCTTTCATTTGGCGAGTGGAAATTAGTGGAGGGCGAGTGTGGTGCAGGGGCGTACTGGGCCAATAGTTTCCTTGCTGATCACTTCTGGCAGAAGGGGGTTGGCCATCAGAGCAGCATGGAGGGGGGCTCCCTGACCCCCGGGCCGCTCTGATGTCCTGTACAAAAGGCTGCACCGCTTCTGCCAGAAGCGATCAGCCAGGGAACTGTCAGAAGGATCGGGCAGCCGGATGACACAGAGTGGGGATCTCCTGCTGAGACGCGGCTTCTATATAAATAGCTGTCCGCTGTCAAACAAAATCTTCTTGATTGGCATTGGACCAGCGTGCTGTCTATTAGAGACTTCTCAGCCACCTGATGTGAATTGTATTTAACATGAGTTGCTGTGCCGTATAGCTATCCCTTGTGAGCAAGTCTGTTATGACGAAATGCTAGGGGAATAACTATATGGCAACTTGAGAGGAGGCTGCATGCCCACCGCTTGGCAGATCGGATTATGAAACAGGGACATCACAGCCTATGAGAAACTATTGCTCTGTTTGTTTTTAATCAATGTAAGTGCATAAAGTTTTAGAATAAAAGGATCCATTTTTTAAGACAACATTGCACTATTAGAGTTCTATACTTTGTCTCCCCATGTGAGTGGTAACTTGCCTGCGATAATACAATGGCTGAGGTCTGGATAAAGAGCACGGCTTGATGTGCTGTTTGAAAGGTTATTTCTGGTAAGCTGTATTCCTATGGGTGACCACTGAGTATATTGGAGCACTGATGGTGGAAATATTTGATTTTTTCTGGAGTCTATGAGCAAAGCACCTTATATTGCACATGTTCACTTTATTGAATTCTTATGGACTATGATGGACCCTACTTTTTGAATTTATGAACTTAATTTTTATGAAACATTTTTTGATGGAATGTCATTTTTTTATGCACTGCTTGATTTTTTTATTGCAATTTATGGCATGGTATAATAATTATTTAATAATGTAGATGCGCTGCTGTGAAATACTATGATTTAACTGGCGTTTTTCACCTTATTTTTATATGTTATCATCTAAAGCAGCGGCACGATTGAGAGATATTATTCTTTGCGATTTGGTATCATCAGCGCGGTGTTTAGTATATTTTATATTTTTGTTTATTAGAGTAGCCAGTCTAAGAGGAGGAACTTCATTTGACAGTGCGGCTATTCATATAGAAGCCGCGTCTTAGCGGGAGATCCCCACCCTGTGTCATCCGGCTGCCCTATACTCCTGATTCCTCCCTGGTGCATTGCTGGGCACTGATGAGCCTGCACTGATGACCACTGATACACTGAACTGATGGGATATGATAGGCTGCACTGATGAGCAATGATAGGCTGCACTGATTGGCAATGATACACTGCACTGATGGGAAATTATACACTGCGATGATGGACAATGATACGCTGCGCTGATGGGCACTAATTTCGCTGCACTGATGGGAAATTATAGGCTGCACAATGATATGCTGCACTGATGGGCAATGAAATGCTGCACTGATGGGAAATGATACGCTGCACTGATGAGCACTGACAGGCTCCACTGATGAGCAATGATAGGCTGCACTGATTGGCAATGATACACTGCACTGATGGGAAATTATACACTGTAATGATAGGCAATGATAAGCTGCACTGATGGGCACTAATATGCTGCACTGATGGGAAATGATAGGCTGCATTGACGGGCAATGGTATGCTGCACTGATGGGCAATGATAAGCTACACTGATGGGCACCGATGAGGCTGCACTGTTGGCCACTGATAGGCTAAACTGATGGGCACTGACCGGCTGCACTGATGAGCAATGATAGGCTGCACTAATGGGCAATGATACACTGCACTGATGGGAAATTATACATTGCACTGATGGGCACTAATACGCTGCACTGATGGGAAATGATAAGCTGCACTGATGGACAATGGTATGCTGCACTGATGGGCAATGATAAGTTTCACTGATGGGCACTGATGAGGCTGCACTGATGGCCACTGATAGGCTAAACTGATAAGCACTGATCTGCTGCACTGATGGGCAATGATAGGCTGCGCTGGTGGGCAATGATAGGCTGCATTGATAGGCACTGATAAGCACTGATGAAGCTGCACTGATAGGCTGCACTGGTGGCCACTGATAGGCTGCACTGATGGGCACTGATAAGGCTGCACTGATGGGCACTGAGAAGGCTGCACTGATGGGTACTAATATGCTGCACTGATGGCCACTGATGAGGTGGAACTGATCAGCTGCACTGATGAGAATTGATAGGCTGCACTGATAGGCGCTGATGAGGCTGCACTCATGGGCACTGATAGGCTGCACTGATGGGACTGTACTGATGGGCACTGATAGGCTGCACTGATGGGGACTGATAGGCTGCACTGATGGGTACTGATATGCTTTATGTTGATATTGTTAAAGTTGTTGTTAATATTTACGATAATTTACGAGGGCGTGTTTAGGACCAAACTTAGCGGTGGGGCACGGTAGGGGTTGAGTGGGGCCACTGGTGGTGAGTAACACTTAAGGCCTGGCTAGTGGCTCAGGACTTGAAATTTTGAGCCCTGGCTAATGGTATCACATTATTCAGGGTTCTACATATGATTTTTATTATTATTATTATTATTATACAGGATTTATATAGCGCCAACAGTTTGCACAGTGCTTTACAATATAAAGAGAGACAATACAGCAACAGTACAATTCAAAACAAAAGGTTTGGAAGGGCCATGTTCCTGAAAGCTTACAATCTAACACTAAGACAAACTAAATGTTTATATTTATGTATTGCCAGAAATGGCCGCTCTATCAGCAGGAATCTGTCAGGTACATGTTATCAGGCAGCGTAACCTCATGATTGATGTGAGATCCACTTTGGAATATTATTTTTTATTTGTTTGGTTTATTTTCTTTCAATTAACCTCCCTGGCAGTAATCCCGAGTGTGGCTCGGGGTGGAATTTCAGTACCATTAGCAGTAACCCTGAGCCACACTCGGGATTGCATCACTGGATCCAAGGCAGCGTTACTGACCTTGTCCCCTGGATCCAGCGATGTCCCCCGCCATGTCTGCGGGCTGTGTCCGCCGGCCGATGCCTCTGTGTGCCGGGCTCCGTTCCCTGCGAGCGTCGCGTCGCACGGGGCGGAGACCGGCGGCAAATTCAAAAAGTGAAACACACAGTACACATACAGTACACTGTAATCTTACAGATTACATTACTATATCAAATCATTTCACATCCCCTTTGTCCCTAGTGGTTTGCCCAGTGCCCTGCATGCACTTTTATATTATATATGTCATTCTTTCTGCCGGAAACCGGAGAATGCCCATGGCATCCAAAAAGTGTCCCTTTACGTCAAAAGTGGTTTTTGATCAGCTAGAAAACAGCAATAGTACATAAGAATCATTTGCAGAATTGAGTGATACTGATTTTTGGGGAAATTTATCATCAGACACGTAAAGTGACTACAGCGACAATTCCGCAACTGAGCAAATTTCAGTGTTCTTGGTTTGATTACATTATTGAATAAATTTTATTACTATTACGTTATTATTTTTGATAATTATTTTTAGTTATTTATTATATTATAATTTATGATTTAATGTTTCAAACTTTATCATACCCGGGATGTCTACTAGACTTTTGTTTGGACAGATTTAAGTGAGTTATTCCTAAGAATTACAGGCCTACAATATAAAACGCCAAGTTTCCATGCAAAATAATGTACCGCTTTCAGCACCAAAGATCTGACATAATCATACCGCCAGGGAGGTTAAAGGACTCTTGTCAAGCGCCTGTGTATGTTTTTTCAATTTGATTCCTTATGTGAAGCAGTTAGAAAGGGTCCTTATGTACTTTAAGTCCCCCTGCCAAGGTAACCCCCAACATTGACAGCAAGGAGGAGCAGCACACTCACTTTGCTCCATTTTTGTTATCCCTCAGCCTGCATGCTTGTACCAGTGTGTGATTGGAAAAGAAGTTGTAACAACAAAAAGTTGTTTCTTTTGTCACTTTTATCAGACTTCATTGGTTTGGTTTGTAATAGCATATGCAGTTGGAAGGCATTTCCAATGCATGTTATTGAAAAGATTTGCATGCGAAAAACATTCACCTTCAAGTTGCTCCTTGTTTTTTTTATTTTTGTTTAAAGGATGAGTTAACCTTTAGTAACATGTTACATGTTACCAGTGGTGGGGCAAGGTCATCTAGAGCCCAGGGCAAACATGCCAGTTGTGCCCCCCCCCATCCTCTTCTCTCATTCCCGCTCCCAACATAAACCCCCCAAATCACTGCTCCTAGCACACGTCCCTAAATTGGCCCTCCTAGAAAAATTCTTACCCCCTGCCACTCCCAAATTTCCCCTTCTCAATGCAAAACCCCTACAACCCAATCTCCTTGTGGTGCCCTCCCACCTCACATGATACCACAGTGCCAGGGCAGCGACCCCTCCTGCCCAACCCTTGTCCCAGCCCTGCATGTTACACCCATATTCTGGGTCATGTAATATGTTACTAAAGCAGCAGAACCACCCCTTCTTGCCACACCCACTGTAAAATTTAAAAACAGCGTGGCTGTTCAGAGCTCTGCCCACACAGCCGTGGCACTCATTCATAGAGTTTTGGATATAAATGAACAACAGGTCCCGCCTGCCACCGTACTTGTGAGCACTCTTGTAGTTCATTGATGCTTCCTTCTCTTCAGTAACTCTCTGGCAATATGGGAAGTATAGGCAGACAGCTGACCGAGAACCTGCAGTAGCTGGACACTGCACCCAAGATTGGGCTGATCAATACGCTATAGGCTCCTAAGAAAAAAAATATATAAATGCACATTTTTAAAAATGAACTTAATTCTAGTTCCTTTTTTTTTAAAGTGTAGTGGGATTGATTTACTAAAACTGGAGAATGCAAAATCTGGTGCAGCTGTGCATGGCAGCCAATCAGCTTCTTCAATTAAGCTTTGAAAAATACCTGGAAGCTGATTGTTTTTTATGCAGAGCAGCACCAGATTTTGCATTCTCCAGTTTTAGTAAATGAACCCCTGTTTCTACAGAATACAACCCCTTATTTTTATTATAACCCCTAATTTTTGATTGCTGTGCAGGTCTATATTAGTGAGATCTTCGCCTCACTTCCTGTTCCAGTGACATACTTTTCCAGTTAGTGAGGAAAACGCTTCGATGTCAGTTGTCTCTTTCTCTGTTGCACATTTTCACCCCCTCTATTTTAAATGCATTCCAGGACTCCATTAGGGAGATTTGGACTGACTTCCTGTTCTGGGAGCACAATTTACCTTAATACCATAATAGAAGGGGTGGAAACAGGGTAACAGGGAAATAAACAGGATATGTTTGTATCTTCAATTAGCATTTTATCTAAAAAAAAAACACAAGCATTTTATTATACACAAAAAAATTGATGTAGAATATTTAAATTTAGTGAAAGAACAAAAAAAATATTACAATGTTGTTTGTACATAAAAGGCAGATAAAACATGGTCAAACATTGAATTCATGTTGGTGTTTATGGTATGTGTCCCAAAAATTAGGGGGGGTTTGGCCCCCCAAAAAATACAGTTGTGCTCATAAGTTTACATACCCTGGCAGAATTTATGATTTCTTGGCCGTTTTTCAGAGAATATGAATGAGAACACAAAAACATTTTTTTCACTCATTGTTAGGCCCCTTTCACACTGGGGCTGGCGGGCGGTTATAGCTATGCAGGCGGGTGCGCGGCACTTTTAACCCCCCACAAGGGGTTAAAACGGGGTTAAAAGTGCCGGCGTGCTGCGCTACCGAGGCGGTGTGTTGTTTTCAATGGGCAGGGGCGGTGGAGGAGCGGTGTATCACCGCTCACCGCACCGCCCCAAAGATGCTGCTTGCAGGACTTTTTGTAACGTCCTGCAAGTGCACCGCCCCAGTGTGAAAGCACTCAGGCTTTCACATTGGGGTGGGTGGGGAGGGATTTTTGAGGCGCTTTACAGGCGCTATTTTTAGCTAAATAGCGCCTGTAAAACGCCTCAGTGTGAAAGGGGTCTAAGTGTTTGGCTTACTGTGTTTACTCTTTTTAAATCATAAAGACAACAGAAACTACCCAAATGGCCCTGATCATAAGTTGACATACCCTGGTGATTTTCGCCGGATAACATGCACACAAATTGACACAAAGGGGTTTGAATGGCTATAAAAGGTAACCGTCCTCACCAGTGATCTGTTTGCTTTTAAGTAGTGTGTGTGTAGAAAAGGTCAATGAGTTTCTGGACTCCTGACAGACCCTTGCATCTTTCATCCAGTGCTGCGATGATGTTTCTGGATTCTGAGTCATGGGGAAAGCAAAAGAATTGTCCAAGGATCTGCAGGAAAAGGAAGTTGAACTGTATGAAACAGGAAAGGGATGTAAAAAGATATCTAAGGAATTGAAAATGCCAATCAGCAGTGTTCAAACTCTAATCAAGAAGTGGAAAATGAGGGTTTCTGTTGAAACCAGACTACGGTCAGGTAGATTAACTAATATTTCAGCCACAACTGCCAGGAAAATTGTATCGGGATGCAAAGAAAAACCCACAAACAACTTCAGGACTCTCTGAAAAGATGTGGTGTTGGCTGTTTCAAGATGCACAATAAGGAGGCACTTGAATGGGCTGCATGTTCGAGTCGCCAAAAGAAAGCTACTTTACTACGCAAATGCCAAAAAGTATCTCGCTTACAATACGCCAAACAGCACAGAGACAAGCCTCAAACCTTGTGGCACAAAGTCATTTGGAGTGATGGGACCAAAATTTAGCTTTTTGGCCACAACCATAAATGTTACATTTGGAGAGAAGTCAACAAGGCCTGCGAAACAAGAAGGTTGATCGCTGATGTTTTGGGGATGTGTGAGCTACAAAGGCACAGGAAATTTGGTTTAAAATTGATGGCAAGATGAATGCAGTATGTTATCAAAAAATACTGGAGGAACATTTGCATTCATCAGCCTGGAAGCTGGGTATGAGACGTACTTGGGCATTCCAACATGACAATGATCCAAAACACAAGGCCAAGTCAACCTGTCATTGGCTACAGCAGAATAAAGTGAAGGTTCTGGAGTGGCCATCTCAGTCTCTTGACCTCAATATCATTAAGCCATTCTGGGGAGATCTCAAACGTTCAGTTCATGCAAGACAGCCCAAGAATTTCCAGGAAATAGAGGCTTTTTGCCAAGAGTAATGGGCAGCTTTACCATCTGAGAAGATAAAGGGCCTCATCCACAAATACCACAAAAGACTTCAAGCTGTCATTGATGTTAAAGGGGGCAATACACGGTATGAAGAACTGGGGTATGTAAACTTTTGATCAGGGTCATTTGGGTAGTTTCTGTTGTCATTATGATTTAAAAAGAGTAAACACAGTTGATTGATAATAAATGGCTTCAACCAAACAATAACCATGAGTGAAAGAAATGTTTTTGTGTTTTCATTTGTATTCTCTGAAAAATGGCCAAGAAATCATAAATTCTTCCAGGGTATATAAACTATATAAACTTATGAGCACAGCTGTACATGCATGTCTATTGTTTTTAAGCATCAGGTTGTGGTGCCCAAGAAAGAATTACAAGAAGGTCTAGCAAAGCATGAATTGTATAGTGAAAAAAAGATGTAATAGTCTAATCCCAGAAACATAAGACTGCAACAACAAACAACACAACACTTTGTGGGTATTGAAGCAGGTTTCCTAAGGGAGAGAGCAACTTTAACCTACCAGGCAGTATGATTATGCTAGATTTTTTCATCTCAAAGCGGTACATTTTTTCGCATAGAAATTTGGCGTTTTATATTGTAGGTCTGTAATTCTTAGGAATAACTCGCTTAAAACTGTCCAAACAAGAGTCTAGTAGACGTCCTGGGTATGATAAAGTTTGAAACAACAAAATCATAAATTTTAATATAATAAATAACTATAAATAATTATCAAAAATAATAATATAACCATAATAACCACTTGCCGACCGCCGGACGTCCAAAGAAGTCCTTGCCTTCAAGTGGTGATATCCGAATGATGCCGGCACCTACAGGCATCATTCAGATATCATTTTTATCCGCCGGCGATTCTCTGCACCATAAGAATGATCATAGTGGCAATTCAGCTGCTTGATCATTCTTATCGGCAGCGGGAGGGGACGTCCCCCCTCCCGCCGCCCTCCGGTGCTTCTCCCGGGCCGCCGATGGAGAACAGATCCGTCACTGGCGGAACTTGAGCGTAGAGATGACTGATGACCAGATGGTCACAAGTCATCTCTATGCGCCTTGAAGGCCCGGGTGTGACGTATGATGTCATGTCCGGGTCACGTGATGTAAACAATGCCCGTGAACTCGGCTGAAAAGACCAAGATCGCTGGCTTTTTTTCTGATCTCAGTCTTTCCAGCCTAGAGGAGAGATGTGAGGTCTTATTGACCCCATATCTCCCCATAAAGAGTACCTGTCACGCAATATTCCTATTACAGGGGATGTTTACATTCCTTGTACTGTATTAGGAATAAAAGTGATCAAAAAATTTTTAAAGAGTGTAAAAATAAAAAAAATTGATTACGGCTTCTGTCAGGTCTCCTTCCAGCCGACGGACGTGCCGGATCGTCGCTCGGGTCTCCGGGTGGGACGGGAGGCCGGAGAAGAGCGGCGGGAGGCGACGGGAGGGAGGGGATGTCCCCTCCCGAGCCGGATCAGTCATTACCTCTGGATAGCCGACCGCCAGCTCTAAAAAATGATACCTGGATATAGCCTGCAGGTGCAGGCTATGTCCCGGTAGAGCCGCTCAAACCCGACCGCCGCCTATTTACGGCGCTGGTCGGGAAGTGGTTAAGTACCAAAGTTTGGTGCCATTTCCTGAGTGGGCGCAATTTTAAAGTGTGACATGTTGGGTATCTATTTACTCGGCGTAACATCATCTTTCACAATATACAAAAAATTGGGCTAACTTTACTGTTCTGTTTTTTTTAATTCCTGAAACTTTTTTTTTCAAAAAAAAGTGTTTCAAAAATTGCTGCGCAAATACCGCTTGACATAAAAAGTTACAATGACCGCCATTTTATTCCCTAAGATCTCTGATAAAAAAATATATATAATGTATGGGGGTTTTGAGTAATTTTCTAACAAAAATATGATGATTATTACATGTAGGAGAGAAATGTCAGAATTGGCCTGGTGGTGAAGTGGATAAAATCTATTCAATAATGTAATCAAATAAAAAACACTGAAATTTGCTCAGCTGCAGAATTGTCGCTGTCGTCACTTTCAGTGTCTGATGATGAATTTCCCCAAGAATCAGTATCGCTCAATTCTGCAAATGATTCTTATTTACTATTGCTGTTTTCTAGCTGATCAAAAACCACTTTTGACGTAAAGGATTGCTTTTTGCATGCCATGTCCATTCTCAAGTTTCCAGGCAGAAAGAATGGATTATATAATATAAAAGTGCATGCAGGACAGTGGACAAAGTACTAGGGACAAAGGGGATGGGAAATGATTACAAACAGTAATGTAATTTTACAGATTACAGTGTACTGTATGTGTTATGTGTGTTTCACTTTATGAATTTCCCGCCGGACTCCATCTCCATGCGACACGACGCTCACAGGGAATGGAGCCCGGAACCCAGAGGCTTTGGGCGAAAGACACAGCCTGTGGACACAGCGGGGGGACATAGCTGGATCCAGGGGACAAGGTAAGTAACTTTGCCTGGATCCTGCGATGCAATCCCGAGTGTGGCTCAGGGTTACTGCTTTTGGCAGTGAAAATTAACCCCGAGTCACACTCAGGAATACCACCAAGGAGGTTAAAGGGGTTGTAAAGGTTCAATTTTTTAAAAATAAAAATAACAAACCTGTCATACTTACCTGCTCTCTGCAAGGGTTTTGCGATTTTTAAACGCATTTTGTTTTATTTTTTGTTATCTCCATTTGTTGTTGTTTCTTGCAAGGGATCTACTGTAGATGAACACACTATGGGGTTGATTTACAAAGGCAAATAGACTGTGCACTTTTCAAAGAGCAGTTGCCCCAGAGCTTAGTAAATGAGGTAAATCTTCACTGTGCACTTTGCACTCCTATTTCAAACCTAGCAACATGTTCTAAGAGTGAAAGCCATACCTGTAAAGAAAAAGGACAAACTAATACAGTTTGGCCAAAGGAAGCATACTGTAAACAGCTGCAGATCTTTATATAACATGGCTGTTGGGTGAGCTATTTGAGTTTGGCACAAGCAAATTGACATACTCTATAAGCACTGCTAACACAACCCAGCGAGGTGTTTTCCAAATAAACCTGTTTCCTTTTTTTTTTTACGTCTATTTGTTGCCATATACTGTATGAACACATTAAACTAGCAGCATGCTCAAAGAATGAAAGCCATCCTAATACTGAATCTTTATACTGAATCCATGTCACAAGCCAATGAGGTTGGGATTGTGGTTTATTTTCCTATTAGTGAGAATAATCACATTTATAATATATTTCTAAGTCTTAATCCTGGGGCACCATCATTGACTCTCTGTTTTTTTCTCTATGCAATCAAGCAAGATTGTGGTTAATATAGGGGACAGGGTTGTACATAACTTCTACAAAAATGTAGCAAACAATTTTTATTTACATACGAACTAATACACTTAGAAAATGAATACATTTAGAAAATATGCTATATGTATCAAATAAATTAGGAGTGTGCAAAAGAGAAAAATACCTTTTAAAGTTATAAGATATAGCTTATCTAAACTTGTTTAAATGTGGGAAAAAATCCCAAAGATGGATCTCCCCAATAGACAAAAAAACATAAAAAAAAATGCACAATGTCTATAAATTGTTAAACCTATAGACATAATTTATAGACGATGTGCAGTTTTTCATGTTTTTTTGTCTATTGGGGAGATCCATACAGAAATTGTATGCAAGAGTATTTCCCTGTGTGGTCATAAGCGATTATATCCAAGAAGAAGAACTTTACTTTCACACGTTTGCTACATTTTTTGAAACATTGCAGGGTTTTTCTTGAAACCTTTTTGTTTGATTATACATTGTTTATGTACTAGTCACTTTATTTGATGTATTGCATACTTATACTTAGCCTCATAGGCTTTTTTCCAGCATTTTCACTTACTAGGTCACATAGTTAAGTCACATAGGAATAGCGCACCATTTTTTACATTTACAATTTCTCACATACTTTCTAAGCCCTGTTCTAACGAATTTCTCTTTACCTTTCTTGCATCGCTATTCACATTCAAACTTATTTAGCCAGGTTATAATCTGATTATAAAAAGTTATGCGGACATGACCTTAGGGTTACAATAGATATGGCACCAACATCCCAGTTTATAGAAAGCTTCAAAGGTAGGAAGGGATAGGGGACTTTCAAGTAGGCATGTGCAATTCATTTCTTTCTGAATTCGTTTTTTAATGAATTTTTCAAAATTCGGGAGTTCAGACGAATCCGAATTTCCGAATTTCAAATTTCCGAATTTTTCCGAATTTTCAAATTTGAAAATCCGAAAATCGGACATTCTGTAATGCGGTAGAAATTTGGAAATTTGGTAATCAGAAAAGCCAAAAATCCAAAATCCGAAAATTCGGGAATTCGTAAATCCGAAAATTGAAAAATTGAAAATTGAAAATTGAAAAATTTGAAAATCGGAAATAGTAACTAATAATAACTTACCTAAATTTACTAACTATTAAATTATAGGTATTGGAATTTCATTAAAAATTTGGCTGTTAGTGATAAATTTCGGATTTAAGTTCACTAACAGCCAAATTTGAAAGGAAATTCCAATACCTATAATTTAATACTTATTTATTAGTCAGCTATTATTTCAAATGTTCTTTATTATTTTCTAATTTCCGACTTTCAAATTTCTGGATTTTCTGTGTTTTTACTTCAGAATTTCCGAACTTGCGACTTTTTGAATTTCTGTATTTTCGAATTCCAAATTACTGAATTTGCGAATTTTCCAAATTTCCGATTTCTGAATTTCCAATTTCCTAATTTTTCGAATTCCCGAATTTCTGAAAGAATTAAAAAAAAAACAAACGGAATGAAAATTAACACATTTTTTGGCTGTGCACAAGTCTACTTTCAAGGTGCTCAATCACGTGATAGAACAAAAAGATTATATATGAAGTTAAAAATATCAGTATTTATTTAACCACTTCAATACAAGGCACTTACCCCCCTTCTCACCCAGACCAATTCAGTTCTTTCAGTTACATTGTTACATAGTTAGTCAGGTTGAAAAAAGACACAAGTTCATCTAGTTCAACCAAAAAAGAAAATAATAGAAAAATGATATATAACAATACAATCCCATATACAATCCTTCACCCACAGTTGATCCAGAGGAAGGCCAAAAAACCCCAGTAAAGCATGATCCAATTTGCTATAACGGGGGAAAAAATTCCTTCCTGATGCCCCGAGAGGCAATCGGATTCACCCTGGATCAACTTTACCTACAAAAGTTAGTACCCAGTTATATTATTTACATTAAGGAAAGAATCCAGGCCTTTTTTAAAGCAATCAACCATGCTGGCCAAAACCACCTCTGTATAGAAGTATATTCCACATTTTCACAGCTCTAACTGTGAAGAAACCTTTCCGTATTTGTAGATGAAATCTTTTTTCCTCTAGACGTAAAGAGTGCCCCCTTGTCCTTTGTGAGGACCGTAAAGTAAATAACTCAACACCAAGTTCACTATATAGACCACTTATGTGTTTGTACTTGTTGATCATATCCCCTCTAAACCTTCTTTTCTCAAGAGAGAATAAATTCAGTTTGTCTCATATTTCCTCATAGCTGAGCTCCTCCATGCCTCTTATCAGTTTGGTTGCCCTTCTCTGCACTTTCTCCAGTCCCCAGATATCCTTTTTGAGAACTGGTGCCCAAAACTGAACTGCATATTCCAGATGAGGTCTTACTAATGATTTGTAGAGGGGCAAAATAATGTCTCTATCTCTGGAGACCTCTCTTAATACAAGAAAGGATTTTGCTTGCTTTTGAAACCACAGCTTGGCATTGCATGCCATTATTAATCTTATGATCTACCAAAACCCCCAGATCCTTCTCCACTGTGGATTCCCCCAGTTGTACTCCCCCTAGTATTGAGCAATTGTTCAATGTTGAATTACATGTATTTCACTACTAGCATACACATCTGAATCTGTCTAGATATGTGCTTCCTGTTGCCCCTTGCACAGCAAACTCAGATCAGTTGAGGGAGGGTGAGCATGAGGAACTAATCTAATGCTGACAGGAGGGGAGGGGTCAGCAGAGTTGACAACTCATCATTGTGTTGCTACTCCTTTGTTGTCCAATCAACAGGCTGCAAGGGGGGTAGTGACACCACTACATTCCTTTAACTGCAACAGAGAAAGTGATGCCACGCTCCTGGCAGGGCTGTCAGGCAGAGGTGAATAAACAACAAAAGTGGCTAGACAGAATTTACTATTTTTTCTTTTTTTGCAAATTAGACATTTCACTCATGTGTATTTGAACAGTGTATTTCGCTATTTGCCTGGAGTTCAGCTTTAGAGTCAACCCTGAAAATTATCCCTATCCTGTGCATTGTTTATCTTCCTCGAGGTGACGAACACAGTCAGCTCTTCTCTCTTACCATAAATTGCAATCACATTACTCAACTGTAAATGCAGAACTGACCAAGTCACTTTATAAGTACTAGTAATTGATACCTATAATGTATTAGCCAGTAATGGACCTCTGTTGCAACCTCAACAAGTGTAGAATCAGCCATTTGCCTCTATGTACCATCTGTGTATTTAAGTTTAAATACCTAATAAACTGTATACTTAAAAAAAAAAAGAACTAGTCCTATCCTAATGCGTAACACTAACCCCCAAAAGGCTATACCTACCTTTCTGGCAACTGGATCCATCACTGTTGAAAGCTTTTTTGCACTGAGATTCCGAAAAAGAAAACTATTGACCACTATGATAGTATGATTTATCAAATGTTTATCAGAGCAGCTAACCTGTGTTCAACTCAAATAATCAGGTCAGAATGTGGGAAAAAATAGAGAATTTATTTTTTAGCCCCTAAATCAAACAACCACAAATGTTATAAATTATTAAAAAATATAATTACTTGCTTATCTGTATCCAATAAAAGTTTATTTCCCTGAGGATTAATATAAACCAGAAAGTATGGATAAAGCAGCACATCTCTGTATTTAAAGTTTAAAAATCCATTTAATGTGAACATTAATTTTGAAAAACCTTATTGGATGTTTACCACTCTGTGATTACTGTTGCTGGCTTATGGATGCAAAGTGACATTTTGCTGGGTTGTTTAGGCAAATCATATAAAGAAATGTAATTTTCCGCTGGTAAGGAAACAAATCATTAAACTTTCTGCTGGGTTAATGAAGGTCTTGAAATGCGGGAGTGTTGATT
>BLSH010288295.1:313284-326802 GCA_018402905.1 Glandirana rugosa
AATGTCAGTGCAAAAAATCACAAAAAATGTCGAGAAGTACAATAAGTTACCGTGGAATTTTTACGGTTACAAAAACTCGACATCTACCGCAGTCGTAATCACTCGACTTTCATCTTGGGTGCCGGTCGCGCAAAGCTCCGACATTGCAAAACCGCAAAAAATGCGGCCGCCGCGTTTTGCGAGTGATACAATAGTCCAGTTTTTTATCGTCTCCTTACAAAAAAAAATTTTTTTCGGATAACTGCAGCTGCGAGTGATTACTCGTAATTGCGAGTAATTGCGGTTACGTTTTACGGCTTTTTTGTGTCTAAAAAGGGACACCAACGGGCCCAACCACAGGGAAAAATCTGTGTTTTTTCGGCATTTTGCATTGGCGTTAATGAGCGTTAATGCTCATTAGTGAGCGTCGACGTCAATAGGCTTTTTTTAAAAAAAAACATTCCTCTGCTATTTTTTGACCTGATAACATAGTGAGCGTTTTGCGCCGCCGGCGTAAAAAACGCCAAAACGTTACAGCCTCGAAACGCGCTGGCCGTGGGTTCTACTTTCAGCTCACTAATGCTGACGCCATCTACAGCTCAAAAACATTGGCATTTTTAAGGTGCCATTGAATAACATGAAGAGCTGTAAAAAACACTAAAAAACGTGACTGTAAAAAATGCCCATGTGTATGAGGCCTTAATGTTAGTATGGCTACCTCAGCAAGAAGCTGTCAGGCTGAAGAGAGCCAATAAATTAACTCAGCATGCTTGATTGGTTTACCTGCCAAAGTAAAAACCTTCTAGCCCTTCAAAATTTAACCAAAATCATGCACCACTCCACAAGCTCTCTAATTCTCTACTATCTATATAAATGTACACTCCTTTGATAACTCACAGGCTTTGCTAATGCATGGAGCTCTGCTTCTTGAGCTGGGGAAAAATGATTCAATGACTTTGAATACAGAGCATCCTTCTGGGTCATGACTGCAGATTCAGTATGGGTCTTGCCATCCTCAGTATAAATCTGGGATCAAATCTACAAAAATCTAAATCAAATATATGGGTTTTCAGGGAGTGTGTCCTGCACTGGGCTCACAGCAGCTGATTCCTATGTCATCAATTTAACACATGTTCTTTTCTTTGTCTCCAACCTCCTCCAATACAGGCAAGGTGGCTAGGCTCAAAGGTACAACTTTTTCATTGTTAGATTTCTACATAAACAACAATACATATTTTGTAAACCTTTCATTAAACAAATATTTAGTTTGGCTGTTTGCAATATTTGCTGCACAGAAAGCAGGAGACCATTAGAGTTAAATATTTGACCAAAATAATGTCTGTAAGTTTGTCTAGTAGCACCTTGCATACAGCTACTGCTCTGATATAGGTGAATCCTTCATTACTAAGTCCAGCTTGCATGAAATATATTACGGTGGCTTCTTTTTCCTATCATGCTCTTTGACTAAAAACCTAAGTTTCATTTTTCAAAAAGACAATCTTTTCCTGGCAATATTATAATTTCTCTTTGCTTGCTCTGTTATTAGTTTTAGCAAAATTACACAAGTCCTTAGTTCCCGTCTTACATTATTATCCCAATGTCACAAAATAACAATAAATCAGAGATGTCCGTAAATGTGTCTGGAAAAGGGACCAAAAGGAAGAAATTAAAATATATCTATATAATTAATAAAATTAACTTATCATATCAAAAATGAATACTCAATTGATAACCTCAATGTCACACCCTAATTCCAGTTGCACAGATATATTTCCTTAAAGGAGGACATTTTACTTAATGTCCCTTTTTTAAATGCCACTATCAAAGGATATTTAATTTGTGTTATTCTATACTATGTGAAATTTTACCATGTTTGGAAAACTGATCCAAAATAACTGTTATCACATAGTTTATCATTAGATTAATTAACCTGACATATAATGTTTTAATATTTTATATAAAAAACTGAAATTAGTATATGGGAGGGAGGCTGAGAAGATTTCCTTTACAGTGTGTGTCCCACTAACACTTTAGTTAGAATTAGAACCTCTATTGTGATTACTATCGGTGGTTCCATTAGGGAGATTTCCTCTTGCTTACTGTCTTGGTGAAATTGGTTTAGCCAGAGAGGAGACGTGTAAAAGAGACACAGGCAACAATAAAAAGCATATGGGGGTTCTAGCATTCGCTCATAAAAATATGCATTTTATTTTTTGTTTTCAGTGTTGCTGTTGGAAATTTTCCTTTCCTTTGTTCACTATGTTAGCAAGTGAGGAACAAAGTCTCTAACAGAGCCCTGGATAGCACTTAAGATCCAAAGGGGTTCTAATCCATCCACACTCATTCCAAAACAAAATATGATTTAGCATTCAAATACACTTCAATTGTACAGTAAGTCCTCTATGTACAAACATTCATCTTACGAAGTTTTACAGATGTGAACATGCGTTTGCATGTCCAATCTTGTAAACTTGGTACACGTGCTCAGTTTTTTCTCATTCAACCCAGCGGGCTGAATGAAAAAAACTGACAGATCGCTGTACCAACAAGTGCTGATCTTTTCTGTACTTAAGAACAAGCTCCCGGAACAGAACTCGTTCGTAAGTAGGGGACTCACTGTAATAGAAAAGGTTAAACAATAAGTGAAAATACTCCCAGAAAAATTAGTCGCAAATCAATAAATTCTAATTTTCTAAAGCAAATCACAGGAGCCAAACAGGCATATTGATGATATTATTATTAATTAATCTTTGATTAAATTCAATTTTACATTATTCTTCAAATAATTTGAAAATAATAAACATACACAAATGTATAATTATTTTTTTTTATGTGGCTCTGTATTTTTTTTGTTCATGAATGTTTACTACATTATCCTGCACCTTCAGAATTTATAATAACAAAATAAAATCAGCCAGTTCATCCTTGTGCCCTGTCACATTTTATAGATTGCCTTACAGCTACCTGTTTGTGCCTTTTGAAATTGTGATCCTTTATCATCTTGTCATCTAAGTGATTCTAGGGTCAGATTAATGGAATATAAAAATGTCACATCAGTTGTGCCTGATTTTCTGGGGAAGAGAATCCAGTATTTCATCTTGGCAAATATCTTCTATTGTGTTATACGTTATACAATACTTTGAATTTAAGCTATAAGCCATAAAAATATTTTTATCAGTTAACTAGTTCAGTCTCAGCACCTCAAACCCTTTCACTCCCAGAGATTTTTCCTAGCAGATTTTGCAGATACTGTATTTTGGTTTTGAAGGAAGAAATGTTTACATTTGTAATTGAAGGGTTAAATAATTGTTTGATATAATGATGAATAATATTTCAGGCTGTAGAGTGCTTTTAATTAAGAAATAAGGGTTAGAAGTAGATTTAAGCAGGGTATAGACAGATAAAAAATTATCTGGCTCAGCAGGAACCAGCCAATTTTTGGTCCATGGTCTAGTGGACCATGGCTTTGTTGAGCAGTCATGTTGGAAAAACAGCATTTGATAAGCATTTGCAGCCAATATTTACAAGCACTGATCTGTGTATTCTGGTGGGGGGGGGGCATAAAAGCACTGAAGGGGAGATTTCTGCATCACACATTGTGTCACATTTGCTGGTTGAACGAAAAAAAAAAAAAATGAACGTGTATACTCAGCTATATAGATACATCTGTTGCTATCTTTTACAAACATTTATATAAATAGAACAGCCCCAGATATTCACCTAAAATATGAATGACAAAACCTTCTCATTATAAAGATGTGACATAAGTACACTTTTAAACAGCGGTGGGTCAATGTTTACTTTTAAGTTATTACATTTATTTCTTTCAGCATGAGATTACAATGCAGATAGGGAAACAAAAAATCTCTTTCAGTAACTTATTAGTGTAATGACGGGTACACATGGGCCAAAGGTTGACCACAAACGGTCGGTTGAGCAGAAACCGGCTGACTTTCAGTCCTTGTATTCAGCTCCTTATCCGACATAGTCTTACAACCGGCTTCTGTCAAACAGGCATGCTGGAAAACCAGCATCTGATTGGCATTCAAACAGCACCGGGAGCCAGTAGCTGTCAGCGCTAATCAGTGTGTCCTGGGGTGGGGGTGGTCCCCTGTCAGAATATAATAGCGCAGCAGGGGAGATTGCTGTACCAACATCACTTGTGTTAGTACAGAAATGTGTCTGTTTTTTTTTTGTTCAGTCTGCTGGGTTAAATTAAAAAACTTATAGCATATATCAGGCTTAAAGTGATTGTAAAGTCTAGATTTTTTTCTGTAAAAATAACAAACATGTTATACTTACCTGCCCTGTGTAGTGGTTTTGCACAGAGCAGCCAGAATCCTCCTCTTCTCGGGTCCCTCTTCTGGCTCCTGGCCCCTCCCTCTTGTCAAGTGCCCCCACAGCAAGCAGCTTGCTATGGTGGCACCTGAGCTGAGTCACAGCTCCCTGTGTCCATTCAGATATGGGGCTGTGGTACAGCCCCACCCCTCTCTCTCTCCTGATTGGCTGTCTCACTTTGATTGACAGCAGCGGGAGCCAATAGTGCCGCTGCTGTGTCTCAACCAATCAGGAGGGAGAGTCTTGGGTGGCCGAGACACTTGTGGACATTGCTGGAATCTGGTAAGTATTATGAGGGCTGAGGGGGGCTACTGCACACAGAAGGCTTTTTATTTTAATGCATAGAATGCATTAAGATGAAAAAAACACCTTCTGACTTTACAACTCCTTTAACATTAAAGTTAACGTAAAACCTCTGAATTTGTCCTGTCAGAATTGTAAAAAAGCATTTTTTTTTTAAAACTTCTTTTTATTAGTTTTATAGATATACAAGTACAAACAACAGCAAGGGAGCGGTCTTGACTCCCAAGGCCACACACAGCCCAAGACTACCTAGACATAGTCAACTAACTATCCGAGACATTACATACAAACCTGAACATTCCATCCCAACCCCTCCCCCCCCTCCCCCCACCCTCTGCTTGGCTTGCTTGGTTCCCCAATTGTAGATCAAGCAGGAGTCTTTGTGCCTCAGTTCACGGGTGGTCCGCGGGGTGTACGTAGGCCAGATGGGACCAGCCTCCCCCTGGACCCTCCAGGATCTCATGCCCACCACCCCAAAAGGACTCTCTAGCAGGATCAGCAATACCTCTAGTGAGCATCTAAATGGACTCTATCTCAGCCCTCAACCAGTCGACACTGCAGAATCACACCATGCCCTCCATACCTTATTGAATTTCTTCTCACACCCCCTAGCCTGATAAGTGGCTTTGTAATACGGCAACATTTTATTGACCAGCTGTTTCCATGGCAGCAGTCTTGGTGCAGCGGGCTTTTTCCAAGAGAGCAGAATGAGCTTTTTCCCATAAAACAGTAAAATGGTAAGTAGCGTTCTATGTGGCCTGGATGGGACCACCTCCTCCACTAACCCCAGCATGCATACCCGGATGGTCAATGGGATGGGCACCATTAAAATATCTGTGATACACCCCGTATCCTCCCTCCAGAAAGCCTGGATCTGCCCGCAGTCCCAAAATATGTGATGGGCCACAGCCGGACTATGGGAGCATCTCCAGCACTCCGGGGAGACCGAAGGGTAGATGGCAGCCAGCCTAGCCGGAGTAAAGTAGATACGGTGAAGGAATTTAAACTGGATGAGCCTATCTCTAGCTGATACTAAGTGTTTGAAGGGTTGGTCCCACAGGTCATCCCAGTCCTCCCCCTGTATGTCTGGCACCTCGCTTTCCCATCTCTGTCGACACCTAGTGACCGCTTTGGGCGTAGTTTTGAATAGTTCTCTGTAAGACACCGACAACACTTTGGACATATCCTCTTCTTGGAGTAAAGACTCCAAACTTGAGGGTAAGGATTCCACCTTCTGGACTTTGAATTGGCTCTGAAAAGCATGCCTGAGCTGCAAATACCTGAAGAAGTAGGAGTTGGGCAGCTCGTGCCTGCTCCTCAAGTGATCAAATGTCTGCAGCTCGCCCAAGTTAGTAATGTCCCTCAACCATCTGATTCCTTTCATGGCCCACACCTCAGGGTCTGTAAAGGTCAGAAAGTGGGGGAGTTTCGGGTTCAACCACAACGGTGCCGAGGGGGACATGCCCAGATAGCTAGGACACACCATTCTTAGTGCCTCCTCCCAAGCCCTAATCGTGGCTTTCATAGATTGGGTGAGGGGGAGGACAGCCCGTGTTCCCCTAAATATGGCCATCCTCAGTGACTCATAGGAGCCCAAATAGGCTGCCTCCAGAACTGTGGCCAAGTCTCCCTCGTCCATTACCAGCCATCTATGTACAAAGACCATTTGGCCCACTATGTAGTATTTTCTCCAGTCCGGCAAGGCCAGACCACCCTGATCCACCGGCTCCTGCAAAACCTTGATACCTATTCGGGGCGGGGAGGGGGCCCAGAGGGATGAGCCAGTGATGCCCTTCAGCTGCTTGAAGAACGACAGAGGGACCCGCACTGGCGCGTGCCTGAGAAAGTAGAGGATTACTGGAAGAAGCTTCATTTTAAGGAAGTTCACCCGCCCTATCAGGGAGAGAGGTAATTTTTGCCAGGTCTGCAATTTATGTTTGAGGAGAGGCACCAGGGGAGCTAGGTTCAGTTTAAAGTAATCTTTGACATTTGCCATCACTTTAATGCCCAGATATGTAAACGAGGAGACCCACCTAAGTGGCAAGTCGGGATCCGCCCCCATCTGTGCCGTAGCATCTATTGGGAGGATGGACGACTTGCCCCAGTTAACTTTCTGTCCGGAGTATGTGGTGAAATCATTCAATATGTCGAGCGCTGCCTTCAGGGACTCCCTCGGGTCCCCAAGAAACAGCAACAAGTCGTCCGCATATAGCGCTAGACATTCCCTCAGATTACCAACCTTGACAGCCCGTGTGTCCGGGGAGGACCGAAGAGCAATCGCTATCGGTTCCATCATGAGGGCAAATAAGAAAGGGGACAGAGGACACCCCTGCCTCGTACCCCTACCTATTCCAAAAAAAGAGGAGACAGCATTGCCCATTTGGATAGCCGTTCGGGGTTTACTATACAACAAATTCACCCACTTTCGGAAGCCCAGACCAAACCCCATGCGTTCCAGAACTTTGCCCATGTAGTGCCAGTCAACTGAATCAAATGCTTTTTCTATGTCAATGGAGACCAATATGCGTGACGGCGCCTCCCCAGCTGGCAGTTGGAGATGGGTAAATAGTCTACGCAGGTTGGTGTCTGTGGACTTGCCAGGCATAAACCCGGTCTGGTCCGGGTCCACCAGCGTGGACATAACCTTAGCCACCCTGGTAGACAGGACCTTCGTCAGAATCTTAAAGTCCGTATTGAGAAGCGCAATGGGGCGGTATGAGGAGCAATCCAAAGGGTCTTTTCCCTGTTTCAGGAGTAACACCATATATGCATCCAGCATAGAGGCAGGGAGGGAGCTGCTCTCAGAACAGTCTGCAAAGAGCTTAGTTAGTCTAGGTGCCAGTAGGTCAATGTGAATCTTGTAAAGGTCCATCGAGAATCCGTCTGGGCCAGGGGCCTTGTTAGGAGGGAAGGAGCAGATGGCCGCCTCTATCTCCTTGGTCGTGATGGGAACATCTAGTAGCTCCCTGTCCTGATCCGACAGTGTTGGAATGTCTAAAGTAGCCAATCTTGAGTCTAGGGCTGACTCGTCATATCGTGGGATGGGAGTATAGAGCGTAGAGTAGAATCGTTCGAATTCTGTTAGAATGGCCGAGGGTTCAGTCACCAGGTCCCCCCCACTTGTCTGATAACCGGTATACATGAAATGGGTCTGAAGTCAGCCACTAGCATGGCAAGCAGCTTGCCATTTTTGTCCCCTTCTGCAAATAGTGACGCCGCCCTGTGGCCGGCTTCTGTGTGCACTAGATTTGAGTAATGCAGGGAGAGGCCCCGCCGGGCCTGCAACAGTGACACATAATTGGCCTCCGTGGGGGACTCTGCGAACCTCCCCGCACACTCTCCCTCCTTGTCCTGCAGTAGCCTAAGTTCAGCTCCATGCTCCCTCCATGCCTCCTTAACCGCAGATATGCATTCCCCTCTAAGCACCGCCTTGTATGCGTCCCAAAGCGTCCCAGCATCGGCTGAGCCAGCATTTAGTTCCCAATAAGAAGAGGTAGCTTTCTGGATATGAGACTGTATCTGATCATTTTGTAGCCAACCCGGGGATATCTTCCAACCCCTCACCCCCATCCCCCCAAGAATCAGGGTGAGAGCCAAAGGAGAGTGATCGGAGATACCCCCAGCTAAGTAATCCACCCCATGCACCCAGGGGACCAACGCTGCACTACCAAATGCTAGGTCTATCCGCGCTGCGGAGCAGTGGGCAGCCGACAGGTGAGAAAAACCCCTGTCCAGTGGATGCTTCCATCTCCAGAGCTCAGTCAGACCCATCACAGATGCCCATGAGCCTAAATCCTGGGAGCATTCTCTAGCCGGGTTGGACGTATCCATCCCGTCTAGGATTGCATTAAAATCTCCCATGACAAGTAGGGGGAGCTGCAGGTAGGGCGCCAACTTAGTCCAGAGATGGTACATCAATTGCATCTTAGAAGGTGGAGGTACATAGACATTAACCAAAAGCATTTTCTTATAATATACATCTAAAACCAGGGCAACATACCTGCCCCCTGGGTCAGTAATCACCTGGTGAATGTTACACGGTACCGCCTTGCTGACCAGGATCGAAGTACCCCAAGCATAGGAGGAGTAAGTGGAGTGAAACCCCCGCTGGATCCATGGCCAACGCAAGGACAGCACCCTGCCCCCATCCAGATGAGTCTCTTGTAGTAAGATCTCTTGTAGTAAGTAGTAAGATCACATGAGATTTGTATTGTTTAAGGCAATGAAAAACAGAGGCCCGCTTATATTTATCTCCAAGTTGTCTGACGTTCCAGGAGAGAAACCTTATGTATTCGACCATTGTCCCGCGAGTTAATATACCATAGGCTCCGAGAGAGCCCCATAAACCACGAGTGCCCGAGGGGGGCTCCCCCAGCGCCAGGGCAGACCCCCAACCCACCCCCAGAGGCAACAATGTGTAGAAACCAGTCCACCAAGCAGACTAGAACTTTCCCTGCCATTATACCTGAACCAGTCAACCAAACAGAAACTGGTATATGGCCTTATCCTGAGAAACAAAAAGAACGCCCAGCCCAACTGTTATTCTCTTAGAGGCGGGACCGAATGTCCCAAATAGTCAGACAAAAGTACTCTTGTCCTGGGAAGTTCCTTCCAGCTACGTAACCCAGGAAGAATAGGGCAGACACTAGTAAGTTCAGGATGTATAACTCTTGGCCAGGGGGACAGCGCCCACCAGTGGATATTGAATCTCAAGCCAGAACCCACCCTCCTGGCCACAAACCATCCTGCAGCAGTCAGGATGCAATGTCAGTCAAAACTTGAAGGCATGAAGGCACAACATGTGCAACAAAAACAACATTACAGATGACCGCCAGAGCCCCCTTTCATTTCCATAGGGTGGGTAGTGCAAAGTTATGGGAGCCCATCCAGCCAGTTGCAAGCCTCCTGAGGGGTTTCAAAGAATTTGACAGAGCCCTTGTATGGCACGCGGAGCTTGCTCGGGTATAACATGCTATACTGAATGGCTTTTTCCCTCAGGCGCTTCCTGACATCATTAAAGGAGCGGCGTCTGCGTTGGGTCTCAGCCGAGAAATCGGGGAACAGCATGACATTTTCATATTTAAGAAGCTGTTGTTTCCTGGATTCCGCTAGGATGCGGTCCCTGTCCCTGTAATTCAGGAACCACACCAGGAATGGCTGAGGATAGGCACCAGGGGGGCGGGGGCCAGTGGGTACCCGATGGGCCCGCTCCACCACATAGGTGGGGGGGTAATTCCCCCAGTGTCAGTAGCTGTTGAAAAAATCGTTCAACAAATAGGGCAGGATTATCCCCCTCAGACCCCTCAGGCAAGCCCACAACTCTTACATTGTCCCTTCGCTGTCAGTCCTCTGTGTCCTCAGCTCTCCTTTGCAGTGATTTAACCAGGTCTTGCAGTTCAGCTAGCTGGGCCCCGTGAGAATGAGAAGCGTCCTCCACATCCGAGATACGTTCCTCCGCCGCGGTGAGCCTGCCCCTGATCTAATCCATGTCATGGCGGATGAAATTACACTCTGTGGCTAGGTGGTCTATGCGGACCATGACCGCGGCGCTGCTGGCGTTGATGGCCTCAAGTATCAGTCTGGTGATGGATTCTTGTGGTGACTCCAGCTCAGGGGACCCTGGCGAGGATCTATCCGAGGCAGAGGAGGCTCCTGGGCTGTGTGACACCCCCGGAACGGCGGACTCCATCGCCATGTTTGCAGCCAGTGTGTCTTTGGCGTGCTTCCCCTTCCGCTCTGCAGGCAAGATGGCAGAGGCGGGACCCTGGCCTAGGCCCTGAACCAAACGGGTCTGGCGCGGCTCCTGCTGTGCCGTCTTAGCGGCTTTAATGATTGCGGATGGCATGGCCAGGAACTCCAGACACCGTCCCCCAGCAGTTGCAGAGAGTACAGCTGCAGAGAAGCTCTGTAAAACGGATAAACGGATCAGCACGGAGCTCCGGGAGAAGCGATGCTGCTGCTTTCAAATCCGGTCACGCCCCCTCTAAAAAGGCATTTTTAATGCAATTTGTCATTTTAAATATCCTATCCTGTTATAAATTTCCAAGAGGCTATCAATTTAACTGTGAAACTGAAAAAAAAGAAATAAAAACATGAGAGCAAGACACAAATGTACACAGTGTCCACAAGATATTGAACAGTTAACTGTTTGAACTGATAATATAGAAAGGTGCAGTAAACTCCATGACTAGACAGGGTTTTTTTTGAGCTACTAATACATCAGTGTAGGGGCAAGTAAGAAGGGAGAAATAAGAACATTATAGTGAGAGTTGGCCATTGTGGTTGTACCATATGAACCATGGGGACCAGTCCTTCTCAGTTTTTATAGTGGTTCCTTCAGCAGAGGATAGCATGCGTTCATAGCTAACATGTGTGTGGGTTAGTGTTATTACTTCTTTGAGGGAAGGCGGATCAGGGGATTCACATTTCCTGGTTAAGGCATGTCTGGCCGCATTTAGCACATGAATAACTGTGTCATGTAGGTGGTGAGGGAAGTTCTCTATACCCATATTCAAGAGTGCTAAGTGAGGGGTCAGGGAGCAACGCATCTGTAGAATTTAGTTAAGCATTTGGGAGACAGCAGACCAATAGTAAGTTAATTTAAGGCATACCCACAGGAAAGAGTGAAAGAGGCTTCCTATTGCTCTGCAATCTCTCCAGCACTTGGAGGGAGTAGAGGGGTCTCATGTATGGATATATGGTTAAATACCAACGTAAAGTGATCTTATGAGATAATTCCCATAGACTGGTAAAGCGCGTAGCTTTAAAGGTGGTCCCTATGGCTGCTAACCATTGGTGTTTGGTAAAAGTTAGACCTAGTTCAATTTCCCATTTGGTCATAGGAAGAAGTTTTTGAAAATGTAATTTGTTTTGCAATAGGTTGTAAAAAAATGCAATACCTTTCCCGCTAGATGTGTGGTTGGATAGATATTGCCAAGCTGATCTAGGGAGTAGATGAGCATTATGCAACAGACAGCGGGTTATCTGTAAGTACCTGAAGTATTCTGAGGTGGGTAAGGCAAATTCATCTTGCAACCTAGTAAGGGGTTTAAGTAAATCATGTATATATAAGTCGGACAGATAGGTGATACCTTTAAGCAACCATGGTTGAAGAGAGCAAAGTAAGTGGAAGCAAGGGTTTACAGCGGTTAGGCCCCGGAGGGACCTTGTAATGTAGATAATGGTAAGCCGCTGCTGAGGCCAGGATGGTAGGAGACAGATTAGATGAGCTTAGTTTGGGAGAGGGTTGGCTGTGAAACCAAGAAATAAGATCATTCTTCATCACTTGGAAAGCTTCTATGTCCTTCCAGGGGCAATGGTATTCTGACAGGAACTAAGCTCTGAGTTGCGCCAAAATGGTTGCTAGATAGTAATCTTTAATATCTACAAATGTAAACGTATATATCCAGAAGTATTATTGCACTAATAGTGTCTAGTGCAGCAGCAACAAAACTATGTGATAATAACACAGTATAAAACCAACAAATATGTACAGTTGCGCTAAAATAAATAAAGATAAAAATTGTGCAAATTGTATATGTGATGAATACGTAATCAATTAGTCCAAAATCACTTGTGCATAACTCAAATTACATAATCAAAAGTGCATAAGTGCATAACTCAAATGTCTCAATATCAAAGAATGTGGAGTATTTGTGAAAAAAGTCCAAAAGATCTGAGCACAGAAAGATTCCAAATAGATAAGGATCAAACTGGAGAAATCCACCATATGAATTCAGATGAAGCAGTTGGACCACCACCAAGGACATGCACACCCTAGGTGTTTAAGGGAGATGCCCTTACCAGACTCGATGGACTCACTATCACTATTGGGTCATTTGGGCCAGCAGATGTCACCCTCTGCAAGGTATAATGTGGCACACTTCTCCCTCTTAGACCTTCCGGTATGTCTCACAGTCAGAGGCTGTGTTCCTCAGCACCCCATTTTTACAATGTATGGCAATTAAAACAGAGAAACCTCCATAGTGTGAATCCGTTTCAACCAATCTATTAAAATAAAGGAAAGGTACACACATAGCATCAATAAAAACACATGTATAAGCCGGCATCAGAAGAAACACCCCTGGAAGACGTATGACGAAACATGTCCGGCGGAGCTACGTGCTGACGTCACCACGCCCACAGACTCCGGGATACGGGGATGTTTGTGTTTCCTCTGATGCCGGCTTATACACGTGTTTTTATTGATGCTATGTGAGTACCTTTCCTTTATTTTAATAAATTGGTTGAAACAGATTCACACTATGGAGGTTTCTCTGTTTTAATTGCCATACATTGCGAAAATGGGGTGCTGAAGAACAAAGCCTCTAACTGTGAGACATACCGGAAGGTCTAATAGGGAGAAGTGTGCCACATTATACCTTGCAGAGGGTGACATCTGCTGGCCCAAATGACCCACTAGTGATAGTGAGTAGAGTTGAGCGAACACCTGGAAGTTCGGGTTCTGCTGGTCCGTCCGAACTTCGGGACAAAGTCCGGGTCCGGACGGAACCCGAACGCTCGCACGGACAACGAACCCCATTGAAATCAATGGGGACCCGAACTTTTAGGCACAAAAATGGCTGTAGGAAAGTCCTGGAAAGCCCCAGAGGGCTGCAAAAGGAAGTAAAATGGGGGTAAGGGTAGGGCAAGTGCCCTACAAAAAAATGGGGACAGGGAAATAACTTTAAATATTTTTAAAAAAATAAAAACATAAAAAATGCAAAAATGGAGATGAATGTGGTTCATCTTCAAACTGTGTCTGAAAAGTATTAATTAACGGTAGAAGCCATATAACTGTTCTAAAATCATCTTCAAACTAGGGCAAGTGCCCTACAAATAAATGGGGATAGGGAAAATAAATTAAAATCAAATAAAAAAATGGGAAGGGGGGTAGAT